>JAKSZT010054308.1:5085917-5288723 GCA_026826555.1 Tolypeutes matacus
CTGGCTTTGGTATTAGGGTGATGTTGGCTTCATAAAATGTGTTGGGTAATTTTCCCTCCTCTTCAATTTTTTGGAAGAGTTTAAACAGGATTGGTGTTAATTCTTTTAGAAATGCTTGGTAGAATTCACCTGTGAAGCTGTCTGGTCCTGGGCTTTTCTTTGCTGGGAGATTTTTGATGATGGATTCAATCTCCTTAATTGTGATTGGTTTGTTAAGTTCTTGTATTTCTTGTTGTGTCAGTGTAGGTTGGTTATGCGTTCCTAGAAATTTGTCCATTTCATCTAGGTTGTCCAGTTTGTTGGAATATAGTTTCTCATAATAACCTTTTATGATTCTTTTTATTTCTATGAGGTCATTTTTAATTCCTCCCCTTTTGTTTCTGATTGTATTTATTTGCATCTTCTCTCTTTTTTTCTTTGTTAGTCTAGCGAGGAGTTTGTCAATTTTATTGATCTTCTCAAAGAACCAGCTTTTGGTTTTGTTGATTTTCTCTATTGTTTTTCTGTTCTCATTTTCATTTATTTCTGCTCTAATCTTTATTATTTCTTTCCTTCTTTTTGCTTTGGGATTGGTTTGCTGTTCTTTTTCTAGTTTCTCAAGTTGTTCAGTTAAATCTTTGAGTTTAGCTCTTTCTTGTTTTTTAATATAGGGATTTAGGGCTATAAATTTCCCTCTCAAGACTGCCTTTGCTGTATCCCATAAGTTTTGATACGTTGTGTTCTCATTTTCATTTTTCTCAATATATTTACTGATTTCACTTGCAATTTCTTCTTTGAGCCACAGAATATTTAGGAATGTGTTGTTCAGTCTCCACACATTTGCAAATTTACTTTTTTCCTGTCTGTTATTGATTTCTAGTTTCATTCCATTATGATCTGAGAAGGTGCTTTGTATAATTTCAATCTTTTTATATTTATTGAGAGGTGTATTGTGACCTAACATGTGGTCTATCCTGGAGAAAGATCCATGGGCACTTGAGAAGAATGTATAGCCCGCTGAGTTTGGATGCAGTGTTCTGTATATGTCTATTAGTTCTAACTTATTTATCATATTGTTAAAGTTCTCTGTTTCCTTGTAAATCTTCTGTCTAGTTGTTCTATCTAATGATGTGAGAGGGGTGTTGAAGTCTCCGATGATTATTGTAGAAATGTCTATTTCTCCCTTCAGTTTTGCCAGAGTTTGTCTCATATATTTTGGGGCACCCTGGTTAGGTGTGTAGATATTTATGACTGTTATATCTTCCTGGAGGATCGTCCCTTTTATTAATGGCCTTCTGCATCTCTTATCATTTTTTTTGCATTTGAAGTCTGTTTTGTCTGACATTAGTATAGCTACCCCTTCTCTTTTCTGTTTACTATTTGCGTGGAGTATCTTTTTCAACCTTTTACTTTCAGCCGGTTTGTATCCTTGGGTCTGAAGTGGGTTTCTTGTAAGCAGCATATGGATGGCTAATGTAGTTTTATCCATTCTGTCAGCCTGTATCTTTTGATTGGGGAATTTAATCCATTCACATTGAATGATATTACTGAAAATGCACTATTTATTTCCTCCATTTTATTCTTTGGTTTTCATATGTCATCTTATTTTTCTCTCTCTTTTTACTCTTTTGATTATCCTTTCTGCTTTTCTTTCTTCTATACTCTCCTGTCTTTTTCTTTCAGGTTCTAAGGCTTCCTTTAATATTTCCTGCAAAGGTGGATTCTTTTTTGCAAACTCTCTTAGTTTTTGTTTGTTTGTGAATACTTTATATTCACCTTCATATTTGAAGGACAGTTTTGCTGGATAAAGAATTCTCGGCTGGCAGTTTTTCTCTTTAAGTTTTCTAGTTGTATCATACCACTGTTTATTCGCCTCCATGGTTTCTGAAGAGAAATCTGCACTAAGTCTTACTGGACGTCCTTTGTATGTGATCGTTTGCTTCTCTCTTGCTGCTCTGAGAATTTTCTCTTTATCTTTGACATTTGACATTCTGAATAATATGTGTCTTGGCGTAGGTCTATTTGGATTTATTCTGATTGGGGTACGGTGTGCTTCTTGGACATGCAAGTTCATTTCTTTCATGAGAGTTGGGAAATTTTTAGCTATTATTTCCTCAAATACTCTTTCTGCCCCTTTTCCTTTCTCTTCCCCTTCTGGAACTCCCATCACACGTATGTTGTTGCGTTTTGTGTTGTCATTCAACTCTCTGAGCCCCTGCTCAATTTTTTCCATTCTTTTCTCTCTCTGTTCTTTTCTCTCTTCAATTTTAGCTGCTTTGTCTTCGGTATCACTTATTCTTTCTTCTATCATTTCGAGACTGCTGTTGTATGCCTCAAATGTATTTTTTACTTCACCTATTGTGTCTTTCATTCCCATGAATTCCGTTATTTTTCTGTTCAGGATTTCAAATTCTTCTTTGTGTTCGCTCAATGACTTCTTGATGTCATTTATCTCTTTAACTGTATTTTCTTTCATCTCATTAATTTGATTTTGGAAATTTGTGCTCATCTCACTGATTAGTTCTCTCAAAATATGCATCTCTTCTGGGACTTTACTGTATTCCTTTTCTTGGGCCATGTCTTCTATTTTCTTAGTATGGCTCGTAATTTTTTGCTGGTGCTTAGGCATCTGGTTAGTTTGTATTTTACTTAGATGCTCCATCTCTTTTTCTTTTATGGGGTTTTAGTGGCAGGAGACTGTGAGTTACCACAGCTCTTTGAGTTTTGGCTCGACCTGGATTGTTAGGATTGCCCTGCTGCTTGCTCAAAACTGGGCGCTGGACCCAGTAATTGGTTGTAGAGTCGTTTCCTAGGGCCTTGGTCAGGAAGGCTATAGAGGCCAGGAAAAGCCTCTCTTACTTATTAATTTTCTTATGTGCACTTCCTTGGTCTGCCAGGAGATGGCGCTTGTTGGCAGCTCTCAATTCAATGCCTGGTCAGAGCGTATTTGTTGTGACACAGACCATATCAATGTGATAGAACTTCCTGTCTGGGGGCTAAGAGCCCTGTGATTCAAAACTGAGTCAGTTCTCCAGACTTCTCTCATAGTGCCCCCCTTTTCCCAGCTAGGAAATATTTCCACTCCCTTCTGAATCCTCAACAATCAGTCCCTGTTAGTAGAGGAGGAGTTTGGGAGGTTTGTATATCTTTAGCCCCTTGCAGGCTCCAAGACAAACAATGGCGCAGCCCCACCCGGCCTGGAAGGGCTCTCAGGACAGGGCAGACCAAACCTGGGAGTCCAAAGCAGGGTCAGCCCCAGGTTCTCTCTCCCCTCTCCCATGGAGTCCTCAACAATTAGTCCAGGCTAGAAGAGAGGGAGGTTGCGAGGGTCGGATTTCTCCAGTCCTTCCTAGGCTCCCAGGGCAAACCACTGTGTGGAAGGGTCAGTGGGGCTCCGCAGCCCAAATTTATAGGTCAGAACCTGAGTCAGCCTAAGGCTGTGTCCCTCTCTCTCTCCTTTCTGGGAGTGGTAGATTCCTGGAGCTCCCTTTGTCTGTCCTCGCAGGCCCAGAGGCCTGAAAATTCTAAAGAGTGTGGGAGAGGGCGCCAGCAGCATCAGAAGCTGCTACTTCCCACTCATGGTTCTGTTGTCGCGATTTCCCTCTTCTGTCCCTCTCTCCTCTGGGTGGTGTGCAGTCTTCACTTGCTGTCCTAAACCCTAGAAGATCTTTCTCAGGGCTGTTTTAGCCTGTCCTCTAGCTCTTTTTCTGGAGAAGAGATTCCCATGTCTTACTAGTCTGCCATCTTCCCAGAAGTCCTTGACCATGCAGTTTTGCACAAGAATTTTGTTCTTTAATTATTGGCTCATAACCAAAATGTCCCCAATGCTTAATATGCAATTTTCCTTTATTTCAGAATTTTGCTTATTTCCCATTTTGATTTTGGCAGACCTTGGATGAAAAACACTAATTCCGGTATGTACTCACTGTGGTTATTGGAGCCTCAGGGAAAGTGTTTTCTCTCATGAATTGCTGCTTTTAGGAACCTCAGCACTTGAGGTGGGAGGCCTCCCCCACTTCCCAGTCCTTGGAGATAACAGGACTCTGGTGGCTGCTGGACTGGAAGAGTGGACCTTCAACCCCTAGGGTCGAGAACTCCACCAGGCATCAATTTAGTCTGGACTTGGAGTTGCGAGAGAAAGCAGGGTTATTGGCACCTGGGGAAGGACAGGAGACAGGGATGTCTCAAGTTTGCTTTCCCCTGAGCCACAGGGGGCAGAAGTTTCCAGGCTACAAACTGGAGAATTAAGTTTTTACCATCAAAGGTGAGGCCATCCCTGAAATAACCATAAGCAAAGGCAAACTCAGTTTAGAATTCCTTTACTATAGTAGGTTCTAGGCATAGGTAAGTTCAGTTTATAATTACCATTACTATAGCTAAATCCACCCAGTTTTAGCAATTTCAGATATTATCCTTCTGCTATTTTATAATATAAAGGCATCTATATAATGATCTTAACTTTTAGTTACAGCTTCTAGTAACTTTTTTCTTTAAAGTAAATTGGGTACTTTTATTAACTTAGCAACTAAAACAATTTTATTAGTAACAACTTTGCTAACTTTTTCTGCTTTTCCAGCAGTTGAACTAATTTCATGTGGTTTCTCTTATACATCAAATCCAATTGCAAGATAATATTGACATTTAAAGACTCATTTTTAGGTTACCTTTTACTGTTATCGAATTTATAATAGACAAACCCCAAATCTGATTTCCTAGGCACAAGCAGATTGACAAAGTTAAACACAGATTTAAAAGTTAAACACAAAGTAAACACAGAATAGAACAGAAGAGAGAATTTTATACCCTTAGTGTTTTCTAGGAACTTTTAAAATCTTGATTGATGGCACGTGAGGAGGTTCCCTATTTTACAGGAGAGAGGTTTAGTAAATGGCCTAGATCTTGATCCCCACTCACTCCCCTTATTAGGCACAACTGCATTTAGAAAGGTCTGGAGCACAGGCCAGGACTGAGTAATTGACTTCTATGTTAAAAAGTGAGCCTGTTTCTGGGCCCTTTGCCTGCTGCTCCTTAACTTCTCCATCTTGGCCGCATGGTCTCAATTGTTGAAAACTGAGAAGGCTGTTTCTAAAAGGGAGTTAATGGAAGTTTGAGGGCCTGGGGACCATGTGGTCTCTGACCTTCAAATCTGCCTGTCCTCTCTTTTTCTCTTAGTCAGGTTTAACTGGAATTCAGGGTTCCATGCAGAGGCTACTCTCAGCCATACTGCAGCCACGTAGACCATCAGTAGGCAGGTTGTCTGGATTCCTGAGAAGACACCCCTATGAGAAGCCTGTTGGAATGCTAGACCATGCCCATTATTCTAGGAAGAATAAAGAGGAGTTTGTCAGCTGATCCAGCATCCCAGAGTCCGAGTCTGACTAAAGTTTTACCCTCCAAACCAAAGCCCCCGAAATAGATGCCAACTGCTCGGGGGTCACAAAGGTTTTGGAAGACATTTGAAGCTGCTGCTGTGTTCTCAGCATCCTGAGAATTCAGAGCCGTGCCAATTGGTGTCTCCACGGTAGAACTAGGTCTTGGGAGATACCTGAACCCGGAATTCAGAACAAAGCCCCCAAGCCATGTTTGTGGGAGATGTTGGGAGAAGTTATCCTCCAACCGAAGCCCCCAGAATACAGTGATTTTTCCTAGGAAAAGGGGCTGGCCCTACTTGGGAGTTTTGCAGTTAAACCAAACACTAAAGACCCATTAAGAGATTAGACATCAATTGTTACAGCCAACAGTCTCAGGGGCCCTGAGACAATGTCAGAGCCTCCTGGGGGCTGGGGAGGAACATAACCTCCCTGTGCCAGGGGTGGGACCAAAACTTCCTAACAAATGCATTTTTAATTTCTCAAACATTCCAAAGCATTTTACAAACCTGAAATGAGGAATAGGAAGATTAAATGTGGAATTGAGCTGAATTCCGGATGCAGCCCCCTGGTCCATAACCTCCCTGGGAGAGGGAATGTGGGCAACCATCCAGCCCTGCCCACCACCGCTCTCCTGTTCTCCCCTCCTGTTCCAGATAAGGGAGCCAGGTGGGGTCAGTAGGAACTTGGACCGGCAAGGTGCAGATGCATTGGGAGGTGCATGCAAGAGGCAGTGCTCCCCAGGAGGGGCACAAACCCCTGAAGCTCTCTGCCATTGCTGCTGCTGCCAGGAGAACGATGGCAGGAGAAGGCAGTGGCAGCCAGCACTGGTAGCTGGGCTGGTGGCTGCTAAAAAAAGCCAGGGCTTTGGAGTGGAGATACCCCATCCAGGCTGGAAAAGGCAGCTCAGCTGTGCCCAGAGCTTGGCTCAGGACCTCCTATCTTAGCAGCGCACTGCTTTGTGCCCCATACCGCAGCCCCCACCCTTGGCCCAGGATTATGTTCTGTAGGGCTCATAGGGGAACCCGTTTAAAGTAGATAACCAAAAGAGGGCACTAAACAGGCTATGATTCATAGTTTAGACTCACCAGTCCTTGCCGGGATTGGGAAGGTTACCTGCCTCTAGAACTCCTGGCTGGCTCACCAAATGAAACTGTATTCCTCTAGGTTCTTGGCCATGTTACATAAAAGAATTTAAGAACATGCTGGTTTAGTTAGGCCAGTAGTTTATTGGAGAAAATGGGAGAAGAGAATAGAAATGGGAGAAAATAACAGATTACGGATCCCTAAGAGTAGATGCGGGCTGCTCCAGGCAGGGAGAGAGAGATTTGGCTTGTGTGGTTACTTTTTCTTTTTTTTGAGGTGCCAGAACTGGGGATTGAACTTGGGACCTCATATGTGGGAGGTCAGTGCTCAACCACTGAGCCACATCAGCTCACCTAAGTTGGCTCTGTTGTCTGTTCATTGTTTGCTCGTTGTTCTTGCTTGTTGGCTGCTCATTGTGTTGTTTTTTTTTTCCTGCTTGTTGTCTGCTCATTGTTTTTGCTTATTGTCTGCTCGTTGTCCTGGGCTTGTACTTGCTAGTTGCTTAGGTGTTCTCCTGCTTACAGGAGTTTGGATGCTCCCTCTACTTCCCAGAAGAGAACCCTTCTCCCTCTCCTTTTTGCTTTACTGCTGGATTTAAAGCAAGTAAATCATTGCCCCAGACCATAATCTCAGTTGTTTCTTACACTGCTTTTATTGTCCCAAGCTTTTGCCTGGAGGGCAAATCCTGGAAGAGGGGATGTGCTGGAGAAAAGTTTCCCAAATCATGCTTTCCCAGCCTGGACAAGGCCAGCAATCCACAAGGGAGCTCAGGCTGTCTGCAAACTGCCCTGGAGAGGGGATGAGGGAAGGCCCAGGAAAGATACCAGGAGCTCCTTCCACAGCTCTCCAAATCTATGATTTCTTGACCTGCCCAGCAAATGCAGCCCTTCAATTGCCTTCATAGCTCTAAGGAAGCATAATGTCCTTAAGCCTCCTCCACTGACTTAGTCTGGGGCATTTGGAACAATGGCCACCTCAGAGCCCTGCTTCCAGTTATCTGAAGTAGTTAATAAAATCAGTCCTTGTGCATCCCAGATCCTGGGGAAATGTATTTTTATGTCCCTTTCTGTCCCCAGCAAGCCTTGCCAGGGGCTGGACCCCACTGTAGCCTATGGCAAGAGTGGGAGATGTGTGCTGGTAACTGCTGCTCAGAGAGAGCAATGAACTGATACTTAGCTCAATTTACCAACTTCTTCCTCCTATGTTTCCCTGGATACTGTACAGTGTTTAACTGGGCTTCAGAGTTTCAAAAGAGTTGATTCAGACATTTCCTGCCTGTGGAATAATTGTTCTGGTGGAGGGGATGGTTCCTGGAGTTTTCTATTCCACCATCTTCCCACAATCATTGGGGTAACTTTCACCTCACCAATTCAGGAAGTATTTACTGAGTATATGTAAATGCTTAATGAATTCATGGTCTCAGGATAGTCACTGAGGAATCCAAACAGCACAGCTCTCTAGTTTGACGACTATTCTGTTTGGCTCCGAGGGTAAGGTTTTTGTCTGTATTATGATTTGATGTAGTATCAACAGAGAAAATAAAGACAGCTGCACCATGCTGTGTGAGGTACCAATTGGGAAGGCTGTCCATTTTAGAGGCTGGGCAGCCTGAGAGAAGCCATTCCAAGTTTAGGGTCCTGGAAAGTGGGTGATGGGAGGTCCTGAAATGGGTCCCTGTGCCCCATGGCAATCAGTTGGGGGCCCCGTCCTGGCCTAATTTCTGAGGGTTAAGGATAGGAGAAGTCCGTTTCGTGCATAATGGGGGCACTGCTTCACCTGTTCTTGTGTCTCTACACAACAGACATTTCCCTCACATCTCTGGTCAGTCAGAGGCAGCCAGACTAAACCATCATCAGCACCTCCCATCTAGCACTTTCCAGTTTACCAAGCACTTTCTCTTATGAGAGACAGGATAGGATTCAATAAGATTATCTTCTCATTTTACAGGTGAGTAAACTGAGGTTCCAGAGAGGTTAATTGATAAACCCAAAGTTTAGAATGTGAGCAACTTGCAGAGCCAGACTAGGACCAGGTCTCCAGCCTCCCAGAACAATGACCTTTTCAGAAACCCACAGCCAAGCCGCCCCTCTGGGTGAGGTGAATCTCCCACGTTAAGATTACTTCAAGCCTCGAGAAGCCACATTGTGGGGGAAGAGGTCAGGCGGGTCCCAGGGCTGTATCTCGACCACCTCCGGGCCCAGGAGCTGTGAGAAACAGTCACAGGCCTCGGAGGTGGTCTGAGCCGACCGCAGCCGCTCCCTCTGCAGTCGGCCTCAACGGTGTTGGCCTCGAAGCCCGGCCCAGACCTGCACAGGGTGCTGGCCTGAGGAGCAGGGCCTGGTCTTCAGCCAGGTCGAGGTCCATGTGCTGGAGGAGGGTCAGCCTTTCCCCTCCTTCCCTGGGGGAGTGGCACTGTCTTCCTGGGAGTCTCCCTGTCCGGCTGCCATAGTGTCTTTCTCCCCTAGTGTTAACAACCTTCCCAATCGCCATGGCAGCTAAAGCTGGAGAAGGCCTCAATGTGGGGAGAATGCTCCCCACGCCCCATGCTCAAGAGCAGGCCCCCACCCCGGGGCTCCCGCCCAATCACACTTTGTCACTGAGGCTCAAACCCCAACTACTTCAGTCTGGCCCCTTTCTGGCTGGGCTTCCTTTCTCACAAGTCTTCGCGAGCATTTCTCATGGGTTCTCAGCACCTTCTTCCATCCTGTGGGGGAGCTTGACAGCAGCCCCCAGCACAACCTTCTACCCACCCCAGGGTGTAGGCTGCAGCTACTCTCCACCCCACAGGGAAGAGTAGGCTCTGCAGGTCTTTGAGGCCCCTCCCAATGGGGGCATAGAGGTGAGGGGGAGCCTCAGCAGGAGCTGTCACTGGGAAAATAACTCCCTATTTATGGACCTTAGAAGGACGCCCCGTCAGCCTCCAGCCTGCCCACCAGCTCCTGCTCACTCCTTTCCTCCCATCCCCTGTCAAATGTCTGCTGACCCTTCCAGATGCAGCTCAAACGTTCCCCTGGGAGGCCTGCCCTGCGCCTGACAGCATTGGGTGCTCTGTGTGCTGGGCCCTCACACCTCTCTCAGCACATTGAGTGGTCCTGGGAGACACAGCCAGGCCTCACCAGCTCGTGCCCTTCCCCTTGTTGAAGCAAGACCCCAGTCCAATGACCGGGGCCAGGACCGAAGTGAGACAAGCAGACCCTCGCTCTTAGGCTGTGAAGGGCAGGGTCAGTCCCGGGGGGGGGGGGGCGGGCGGGGGGGGGAGGTCTTGCTGGCCTCACCCCAGTCCCAGTCCTGCCTGTGATGACTCCGGGGATGTCACATATGCTCATAAACAAGCAACTCTCCCTAAGCTACAGATGGCGTTTTGTGTTGGTTTTCACTCAGCAAATATTTACTGAGCATACCTGTGCCATGGAAACGCAGACCATGGAAACTTCCTATCCTGGTCACCATCTGCTCAGTTCCTGAGCCCCAAGGTGGCTTCACAAACAGCAAAGTTCATACAGCACCTCCTCCTCTGACAGACACCTTAAGCCCAGAAGGGCCCAAGGCACAGTGTTCCCTGAGTGAATGAAGAATTCTTCTCCCGCTTGACCAAATGGGACCAGAGCAGTCTCAGGTGCCCTGTCATTCCATCGCTAACACCACAGTCCCCCCTCCCCATGGGCACCCCCCTTCCTTAGGACCCAGGTATGACCCCATCACAGAGCTGGACCCAAAGACAGACCCCGCTGCCAGCCGTCTTGCTTTCCAGCAGAAAATATATGTTTAACTTCTCAAATTGTTATTTGCTCTTATCCATAAAAAATAGGAGAGAGAGAGAAAAAAAAATAGTTAAAATTGTGCAGCAATTCCACTCTCTTAGAATCTGCTCCCTGCAAAACTGAAGCCTCCAGAATGAGCCTGAGAGGGCAGCTGTAAACCCGTGGGTTCCCTGGTCCATCTCTGCACCTTCTCGCCTCTTGGGTGTGAGCCTCCTGCTGCCCAGTGGGCATCGATTTGCTGGGAGCTGTTTCAAAGCTGGCTCTTCAGGAGGTGAAAGCCCATGTTTCTAGCATTTGCCAATTTCTGTAGTGTAAAGACCCCATCTCTGCTGTGACACTGAACACAGAGGTAGGAAGAGAAGCACAAACGGCTCTCACAGCCGCTACCAGCTGGCTCCTGGGCACCCTGCCTGTGGCGAATCCAACGTTTCATGTGCAGGACACACTTTTCCTCCGGCATGCCCCCTGAACACCAGCCCACTGCTTCCCCAGCAGCAAAAGGCGGTCTTTTCCAAAGCAGAAGGAAAACCTGCTGAGGCATGGTGTGCTGCTCTCCAATAGAGCAACGTCCTAAGGGATTCACAAGAGTACTTCTACTACACTTGATTTTCAGCCGAAAACCTCACTCTCCCCTTTAATAACCAACACTAAGCCTAGGTTACTCCTCACCCACCCTCCCCCTTCACTAGACAGTCCCAGCCCAGGTTCAAGTGGGGACCCCTGACTACCCTCATCAGGCTGTGTGTACTCAAGGGCATGGGATGATTTCTCTGGGAGCCCAGCATGCTTGGAGGCAGGACTCCAGGGCCAGTCATGGATCCCATTCCTGCTTCCACCATGAAGCTCTGTAATTGTGGGCAGAGCCTCAATGGCATCTTCTGTAAAATGGGATAATACCTACTTTGCTGGGTTGTTGGGAAAACTAAATAAAATATGGTGTGAAAAGCCCCTAGCACCTGGCAACACACAACAGACACACTACCTACTACTTCCTTTCTGGTGGTCCTCCCGGGAGAAGTGGGCCAATCGTGCAGTGTAGCCTTCCTAACTGTGCTCGGAATTGCCCAAAGGCTTACGGTGTCCCAGGATTTGAGGATAAACAAAGAGACTGCTCTTATTCTCATCAAGACCCTCTGTCTGCCCAGGCCATACTTGCCTGGCACCCTGCCCATCTCAGGAGAAAAGAGATGGCCACAGAGGGACAGGAAAAGCCAGGACTGAGGGAAGCAGGCAGGGCGATCAGCATAACATCTTTCTCACCCCTAATCCCCTCCAGCTCCCACCATGGTCTTCTCTCATTCTCCCAACCCCTGACCTGAGTCTGTCTGAAAGTGGCCTGCTTGGCCTAGAGCAGAATCCTGCAGAGGGCTCAGGTGTGGGAGAGAAAGCAGGTGTATGGAGCATCAGGCACCAGAAGACCTCCCTTACCCTACCTTGGCCAAGTCTTGAGGTCAGGAACCATGGAAGCTAGTGACTAGGTTGTGGAGGGAACGATGGCATTTGCTAAGGTCTCTGGCCATCAGGGCAGCAGACAAGCAGCAGTAGGAGGGAAAGCAGCGGAATTTCCCCTTCTGAGATGGAAGCAGCAGGAAGTGGGAGAGCAGCGGAATTTCACCTGTGTTGAAAGCTGCTTAAGCAGTTCTTCTGTCTCTCAGAGTCAAAGTCCAAGGGCCTGGGGCTGGGTTGGTAGATTTGGAAGCTATAGAAGAAAGGAGGGGAGGAGGGAGAGTGGTGAGAGAGAATGAGGAAGAGAGGTGGAGAAACAGAAAGAAGGTTTTTAAAAAAGACAGATTATTGATTAGCAGAGGTGGAGAGAATACATTTATCACCAGAATTATGCATTTTGATAGGATGTCACCCAGCCCTTTGTTCTTCTAGTTCTAAGACTATTTTCTTCCCTCACCCTATGATATATCTGATTGGACTTTTTCCTTCTAAAAGCTCAGGGGCTAAAGCAAATTGGAGTAACTGCCTTTGGCTCAGTGGGGTGGGACTGGACTAGAGTGGAGACCTTCCATTCCTTCCCCTCCTGGATCCACTTGGAGGTGCTTTAGAGAAGTTGCAGACAGTAATGGTGGTGGAGCGAGAGACTGAGGAAAATAAAAAAATTTTTATTAGAGAAATTGTGGATATACAAAACAATTATGCATCACCTATAGTATTCCCATACATCACCCTATTATTCACACCTTGCATTGGTGTGGTACCTATGTTACAATTGATGAAAGCACATTTTTATAATTATACTGTTAACTAATAGTCCGTGGTTAAACTTAGGGTTCACCATTTGTGTAGTGCAGTTTCATGGATTTTTTTAAAAAGTTTATTATATTACCATATATACAACCTAACATTTCCCCTTTTAATCACATTCAGATATATATTTCAGTGCTATTAATTATGTTCACAATATTTGCTACCATTACCAAAACATGTCCATCATTCCAGAAAGGAACGCCATACATTTTAAACCTAAACTTTCCATTCCTTAGCTCCACCCTATCCCCTCGTAAACTGTATTCTGGATTCTGACTCTGAGTTTTTTTATTCTAATTATTTCATATCAGTGAGATCATACAATATTTGTCCTTTTGTTTCTGGCTTATTTCACTCAACATGATGTCTTCAACATCCATTCATGTTGTTGAGTGTATCAGAACTTCATTCCTTCGTACGACTGAATAACAGTCCATTGTATGCATATGCCATATTTTATTTATCCATTCACTAGTTGATGGACACTTGGGTTGCTTCCATCTTTTGGCACTTGTAGATAATGCTGCTATGAACATTGAGTCCCTGCTTTCAATTCTTTTTGGGTATATACCTAGAAGTGGGATTGCTGGGTCAATATGGTAATTCTCTACTTACCTTTCTGAAGAACCACCATTATCTTTAACAGTGGCTGCACCATTTTACATTCCCACCAGCAGTGATCGAGTTTTCCTATTTCTCCGCATCCTCTCTGATACTTGTAATTCTCTGTTTTTTATAGTAGCAGTTCTAATGGGTATGAAATGGTAACTATTTATGGTCTTGATTTGCATTTCCTTGATGCTTAATGGTGTTGAAAATCTTTTCATGTGCTTTTTGGCCATTTGTATATCTTCTCTGGAGAGATATCTATTCAATTCTTTTGCCCACTTTTTAATTAGGTTGTTCATCTTTTTGTTGTTAAGTTGAAGGATTTCATTGTATATTCTGGGTATTAAACCTTTACCAGGGGAGTGGATGTGGCTCAAGCAGTTGAGCTCCCACCTCCTAAATGGGAGGTCCTGGGTTCGGTTCCTGGTGTCTCCTGAAAAAACAAAAACAAGCAAAACAAACGAAAAAAAACAACTCAGGGAAACTGACCTGGCTCAGTTGTTGAGTGCCAGCTTCCCACATATGAGGTCCTGGGTTCAATTGTCGGCCCCCAATACCTCAAAAACAAAACAAAACAAAACAAAACAAAACAAAACAACCCTTTACCGGGTATGTGGTTTATGATGAGAAATCAGTAGTCAATCTAATTGGAACTCCCTTGTATATAACACATTGCTTTTCTCTTGCAGGTTTCAGAACCATTTCCTTGTCCTTGGTATGTGACAGTTTGACCAATATATGTCAGGGTTTGTCTTTCTTCATGTTTATACTGTTTGGTGTTCTCTGGGCTTCTTGGATGTGCATATTCATTTCTTTTGCTAAGTTTGAGAAGTTCTCTGTCATTTATTTGAATATTCCTTCTGCTCTTTTCTCTTTTTCTTCTCTTTTCTGGGATTCCCACAATGCATATATTGGTATGCTTGATAGTGACCCAGAGGTTTCTTAGGCTATTTTCTCTTTTTATAATTCTTTTTTCTTTCTGCTCCTTAACCTCACTCATTTCAATGGTCTTGTCTTCAAGTTTTCTGCTTGTTTCTTTTGCCAATTACAATTTGTTCCAAAACCCTTCTGGGAATTTTTTCATTTTAGTTATTGTGGTCTTCAATTACAGTAATTTCGTTTTGTTCCTTTTTAAAATTTCTCTCTCTTTATAAAATTCTCATGTTGCTCATTCATTGTTTTCCTGTTTCTTTTTAGTTGTTTCTCTGTATTTTCCTTCATCTCCTTGAGCATTTTTAAGATCATGTTTTTTAAAAGTCTTTGTTCAATATGTTCACAGTTTCTTCTTTGGTTTGCTCTGGATTTCATCCTCTTCCTTTTGATGGGCCATCATTTCCTATTTCTTTTTTTTTTTTTTTTTTTTTTGTCTTGTTCTCATTTCTTACACACTGTATATTTTAATATTTTAAAATTTTAACTCTGGGGTTTCTTCCCTGAAATGTCTGTTTCCTGATTTTGTAACCAGATGGTGGTATGGTGGAGTTTTCTTAAGTGTCAGGACCTATCAGGAAAGTCTGCTCAAGGTGAATGCAAAGTGCAGGGTCCTCCCTTTCTTTTCTGGGCCTTTGTCTTTTTCGGTCTTGTAATTGTTAATTTCTTTGGAGTCCCTGGGTTTTCAGGCATTTGAATGCCCCACTATTTCCCGGGAGGCAGAACATCTCCCTCTTCATAGGGTTTAAAGCAGATAATCCTTTGCCTCAGGCTTTCTGCCTCAATAGTTCCTTATTCCTTTCATTGTTGTTTCAAGCTGCTTTTTCCTGGAGGGCAAAGTTTGGGAGGGGGGCCACACACCAGAGCAGAGTTTCCTGACTCAGGCTTTCCCAGCCAGAAAAAGGCCAGTGACCCTCAAAGTTGGCGCTGACTTCCTTCAAGCCTCCCTGGGGAGAGGCTCAGAAAGGGCACCAGGAGTTTTTCTATGGCTCCCCAAAGCTGTGCTTTCTTAACCTGCCCAGCAAATGCAGCCCTTGATCTGACCTCCACAGCACTGAGGAAGCTTAGCATCTTCATGTCTCCTCAGCCTTTGACCACCTTCACAACTAGGCCCCCTGCGATCTGACGTGAGAGTGGGGGTGGGTGCTGGTAACTGCTGTGTGGAGAGAGCAATTTCCCTCCTTTTACCATAATTTACCAGACTCTTTCCCCGGCTCTTCTCTGGATGCTGCACAGTGTTCTATTGGACTACAGAGTTTCAAAATAGTTGTTTCAGACAGTTTCTGCATGTTTAATAGTTGTTCTGATAGAGACTTAATCCTGGAGCTTCCTACTCCATCATCTTCCCTCGATGCTCTATCAGAAGTATTTCTTTATAGTATCCTTTCCCTTCAAGCATCCTTTCCCCAGAAGAGGTTCAATTCATGGAGGAATAATGGAATTTGGTAGAGAAGCTGCATGACCTAGCGGACAAAACAGAGGCTCTGGAGTCAGAACTGAATCCGAAGGTCAACTTCATGACTCAGTGTCAGTATGACTTTGGGTAAATGTTCAGTACAGGAAATAGAAAACATTGTAGTATTTTAAGTAGAAAGGGATTAACACAGGAACTCACTGTTTATAAAAATCACTGGAGAGATGGGGAATGATGGACGCGAGCTGCCCCTGGACCACAATTTCACGGTGATGTCAGAGAGCGGAACTGAGGGCAGCCAGATTGGTTGATTGAAGGATTCACTCACTCTACTTCGAGAGCATACAGTATCTTCTCTGGACAGCGACCCCTGCATCTTGCTTTCTTTGTTCCTTTTTCTCAAATAAAAATAGTGTTTTTTTAAAAAAAAATTTATTATGGAAAATTAAAAACATAAAAAGTAGAATAGTATGAGCCCTCATGTTCTCGTCACACAGCTAATCACAATTATCAACTCATGGCCATTTTTGCTTTATCTACACTTCTATGCTGCAACTCACAACTCCTTTGCCATAATTATTTTGAAGCAAATCCTAGACATCATATCATCTCAAGTGAAAATTAAATTATGGTTATTCTGTTTTCTCTTTCCATATTAAGAATTTGGGAGTGATTTAATGCACCATTTAGTTATAGGTTCCCTACACTATGACAAGGTATATTCAGACTAGACAGACAGAAATGCATATCACACAAAGACCATGGACTTGGAACTAGATGTAGTAACTGGATGCTTTCCCTTGGGGAGGGGTTAGTATAGTTTTGGTTGAATGTGGTATAGTTGCAGTTTTGAAATTATATACCAGGAAAGGGTTTATCCATGGGTGTGGCACTTGAGGGATCATACGTGGTGAACAGTGGGGGTTATAAATGTTTGTCTACTCAGGATGCTATCCCTTACCCCTTATTCTGGAAATAGATCCCTACTTTGAGGTGGGGAACTCATTCTGTGTGATTTGGGTGAGAATGGTCTCCTCATTCATGTCACTGGCAATTTCTTGAACTCTTTGCTGGAACTCTTGGAAAGAGGTCCATGTTTGCTCTAGCATTGCTACATGGAGAAAGCCTGCCTCAGAATGAAGCAGAGCCTAGAGACAGAGAAAAAAAAGACAGATTCCTGCTATTATTTGAGCGATTGGATATAATTGAATCTAAATTCACCTCTTAAAGTTCCAGTAATGAGGCAATACAATTCTTTTTCTTTTTTTGTCCTGGTAACTGAATGAGTCCTGAGTAATAAGTCTAAGCCAACCTGTAGACTCAGAAAGCATGTGGCATTCAAAATAGGCCACAGAATTGTACAGAGTTTCTTTTTGGGGTGATTGGAAAAGTTTTGGTAATGGATGGTGGCTATGGTAGCTCAACATTGTGAATGTAATTGCCACCACTGAAATATATATTTGAATGTAGCTAAAAGGGGAAATTTTTGGTTGTATATATGTTACTAGAGTAACAATGGGAAAAAAAAAAACACAGTAGAACTATACAACACAGTGAACCTTACGTTAAATCATATATAGTTTATAGTACAATTATAATAATTGACTTTCATCAATTGTACACATGTACCACACTAATGCAAAGTATAAATAATGGGGGCGGGGGTCATGAGAACTGTAATTTCTACATGAATTTTTGGTAAACTTACAACTTCTATAAAAAAGAGAATAGGCTACAGAGAGAATGCTCTGATGTCCCTGAAAAGAAGAGGGTGAGAGCTGGGGAGGTAGGGGAAGACTGCTGAATTGCCGTACATATCTAAAGGGAAGCAATCTAGAGGTCTAGAGGAAAATACAGCAAAACGAGGCTCAGAGAAACTGAACTCTGCCTGTGAGTGGATCAGGAAAAGGGACTGTGGTGTCACTACAGGAAAGGATTAATTGGTTAGAAAAACGACCAAAGAAGATTTCAATCTTTTTGCTATGGTGAGGGTTTCTCTTGATATGGGACTCTTGAGAAGGAAGGATTTGAGAATAACCTTGATATTTATTTCCTCTGGGTGTTCTTTTTGTTCATCCAAGCAGGTAACAAAAATTTTATTGTTCTTCTTTTTAAACTCCTAGACCTCACTTTCCCCCTTTCAGGAGCACAGACCAAATTCCCCTGAACAATCTTTGAAGCAGGGATAAGGTTGATGTAATAGTAAGAACCCACGGAAGAACCACAATTCTTTTTTTTTAAAGATTTTATTTATTTATTCATTTATCCCCCCCTTGCTGCTTGTGCTCGCTGGGTCAGCTAACCACGCCGTGTGGGCGGGCTTGCCTTCACCAGGAGGCCCCGGGAACCGAACCCGGGGCCTCCCATATGGTAAACGGGAGCCCCACTGACTGAGCCACAGCCGCTTCCCAGAACCACAGTTCTTATCCAGAGGAGTCACCAGAGCAGGAGCAGAACTGGGTAAGTCTCTAGTGTGAAGGGCAAAGCATAATTGGGAGAACAGACAGCTCTGATATGGGTGGGATCCAAGGAGGGAAATGAACCAACAGACATGGATTAGCACTAATGACAGGAGAAACCACTGGGAAGAGTGGAGGGTATCTTGAAAGGTAATGGTGAAGGGCAACAGAGGGGGCAAGAACTCAGGAAGGGAAAGAAGGAGAGTAAAGCAGGTGACTGGAGAGAGAATGTGGAGCTGCAGGGGAATTTTTAACCTAGATGAGAGGGAGAAACAGGGAATGATGAATGAGAGATGACGAAAGCTAGAAATGCTTTTAGCAGGTAGAATATTTATTATCATTTCAGATATTTAAAAAAGCATCCTGTACATTCCACCTAGCCCAAATTCCTTTCTTGGAAATATCCTCTAGCCCTCTGTACTCATGTCTCCCTCTGTAACAAATCACTGCTATGTTCCGTGATATTCTGAGGAAAGAGATGAGCCCAGCCTTGAGCACAATCTAGACATTAGGACTGAGGGGTATTCGTGTGGATTATGGAGTTGGTGGCCATACAGATAAAGGAAGCCAGTAGTGGGACTGGCTCAACTTCTACATCTTGGGATTTAAGGATTATCTGGCTTCTTTGCTTGTTCCAATCCAACCTCTTTGAGATCCTGGGGTCCTATCTCCCTTCAAACTTTTCAGTCCTCCTCTCGGATTACTTTTACCCTTAAACACTGCACTATTTATTTTAGTTTTTCAAAAAATACCTCACACTGAATCTTTGATAATAATGGAGGAGTCAAGTGCTGTGTAGCCATCCACAAATAACCACAATAAAATATTGGCTAAAATTTAAAAGCAACTATTTTTTAAAAACCTGAAAAATATCCTATTATATATGGAAATTGGAGAACAATAAAAAATTTTAAACCTACAAATGGCTGGGAAAAGAATTGTTATGCATTTGTAGTTTATTAGCCCAAAGGCATTGCCCAAATCATGCAGATATGTCTGTGGAAAACAATAGTAAGAAAAGCCATAGCCTTGCCAGCTAAAAGTGCTAGAGCTTCAAGTTCAGACTGTCAAGAAACTGGGAGTTTAAAGGGAAAATCTTGGAAATATGAGAAATTAACAGACGTTTGACCCCAATTCATAGAATAAACTGTCTAAATCCCTGACTGGTGGGCAAATTAACTGCCTGCTAGAGCAAACCCCTAATAATCCTGAAAAGAGAACCAGAAATATTAAGATATAGTATTTGCAATGACTGGTTTGCAACCAAAAAAAAAAATCACTATACATGCAAAGAAATAGAGAAATGCGATTCAAACAGGAAAAGAGTAGTAAATAGAAGCTGACTTCAAATGGGCCCAAATGTTGGATTTATCAAGCAAAGACTTAAAAGTAGCTATTATAAATATGTTCAAATAATAAAAGAAAAAAATGCCATCAGTGTTTGAACAAACAGAGTATCTCAAGAGAGAAAGGAAGAATTGTATAAAGAAACCAAAGGGAAATTCTGGAGTTTAAAAGCACAATAATTGAAATTAAGAAAAAAATGTTTGATTGACTCAACAACATATTGGATATGACAGAAGAAAGAATCAATAGAAATTACTCAATCTGAAGAAAAGAGAAGGTGAAAATTGAAGAAAAATTAACAGAAGCTCAGGAACTTGTGGGACAATGTGAAAAAGCCAACATATGTATAATTAGAATACCAGAAAGAAAGGACATAAAGAGGCAAAAATATATTTGAAGAAATAAGGGCCAAACTTACAAAATTTGAGGGAAAACATTAATTTTCAAATCCAAGAAACTGATTGAAAATCACTGCTACATATATCATAGTCCAAATGCTGAAAAACAAAGGTAAAGAGAAAATCTTAACAGCAACCATTGAAAAATAACAAGTTACATTTGGGGCATGGTCACTTCTCATTAAAAATTATGGACACTAGAAGACATTGGAATAATTATTCAAAGTACTGAAGGCAAAAAATGGCAAGAAAGAATTCTATATCCATTGAAGCTCAGCTTCTAAAATAGAGAAGAAATAAAAACATTTTCAGATAAACAAAAATAGAAGAATTCAGTGCCAGAGCATTTTTATCTTGAGTAATTCTGAAGAAATTTCTTTTCAGGGACATGACTCTGGAGTGCAACTCAGATCTGCAGGAAGAAATAAAGAGCACTGGAAATGGTAAAAATGTGGGAAAATATAAAAGATTATGCATAATTTTTTTTTCTTCTCTTGATTTCTTTAAAAGACAAATGATTGTTTAAAGCAAACTCAGAATGTTGTATTAATGAGTTTATAACAAATATAGATGTTAATACATATGAGAAGAATAACATTAAGGATGAGGGCATAAATCGAAGTATAATTCTCAGGTTTCCTTTATTTAACATTAAGTACTTTTTTTTTTTTTAATTTATTTTTTTTTTTTTAAGATTTTATTTATTTATTCATTTATCCCCCCCTTGCTGCTTGTGCTCGCTGGGTCAGCTAACCACGCCGCGTGGGCGGGCTTGCCTTCACCAGGAGGCCCCGGGAACCGAACCCGGGGCCTCCCATATGGTAAACAGGAGCCCTACTGATTGAGCCACAGCCGTTTCCCAACATTAAGTACTTAAAATGAAGTCTAAGTAGACTAGGTTTACATTTAAGATGTATTTCAAAAAATCTCTAGCGGGGCAAATGTGGCTCAAGTGGTTGAGCACCTGCTTCCCACATGGGAGGTTCTGGGTTCAGTTTCTGGTGCCTCCTAAAAACAAAACAAAACAAAAAAAACAACATGAAAACAAATGAAAAAACCAGTTCAGGGGAGCTGATGTGACTCAGTGGTTGAGCACTGGTTTCCCATGTATGAAGTCCTGGGTTCAATCCCCAGCTCTGGTACCTCAAAAACAAACAAACAAACAAACAAACAAACAAACAAACATCACCAAAACTCTAGAGCAACCAGTAAAAAAAGTAGAGATATAGTTAGCTAATAAAGGAATTAGAATGGAACACTAAAAAAAAATCTGAATAACACACAAACACACAAATGGAGGAGTGGAGGAACAAAACATATACGAGAACTAAAAAGCAAATAGCAAAATGGCAGATATAAATACAAACATATAATAATTATTTTAAATGAAAATGGGCAATAATCAAAAGGTAGAGATTGCCAGACTGGATAACAAAGCAAGAATGTACTATATGCTTTCTACAACAGATACACATTAAATACAAAGGCAAAATTAGACTGAAAGTAAAAGGCTGGGAAAAGATATGCCAGGCAAACAGTGAGCATAAAAGGTCTGGAGAAGCTATATTAATATCAGACAAAATGTCTTCATATTTTGAATATCTTCTAGACTTCAAGACAAAGAGTAGCCTAGAGACAAAGAGAGACACTTCATAATGATAAAAGGATCAACACATAAGGAAGATATAACAATTATAAACATATATATGCCTAATTACAGGGCTTTAAAATATATGAAGAAAAACTGATGGGAATAAAGGAAAGAAATAGACAAATCCCCAGTCACAATGGGACACTTTCATACCACTTTTTCAGAAATTAGTAGAACAATTAGACAAAATCAGTTAGAATATAGACGATATTCTTGATTTCACTGGCATTATCCCCTTCTTTAACCTAACACCCAACAATTACAGAATATTCATTCTTTTCAAGGGCAAGTATCAAATGTTCACCAAGATAGATTATATTCTGGGCCATAAAACAAGTCTCAATAGTTTTCAAAATATTGAAATATTACAGAGTATGTTCTCTGACCACAACAAAATTAAATTAGAAACAAAAAATTATAAAACATTGAAATCTCCCAACTATCTGGAAATTAAACATTTCTAAACTGCCCATGGATCAAAGAAGAAATCATGAAGGGAGTTAGAAAGTATTTTTGCAGTAAGTGACAATCAAAACAATATAGTAAACTTTTGGGGGTACAGCTAAAGCAGTATAACATTAAATGCTTATATGATAAAATAAGAACAGTCTCAAATTAATGCTCAAAGCATCTACCTTAACAAACTAGAAAAAGAAGAGCAAAATAAACCTAAAATAAAGAGAGAAGATAAGCAATACAGAGAAGAGCAAAAATCAATGAGATAATGGAAAGGCAATAGAGGAAATATCAACAAAATGAAACACTGAGTCTTTTAAAAGATCAATTAAACTGTTGGTATGTATTGTGAAAATTTTGATTTTTACCCACAATAAAAAAAAAAAAAAAAAAAGATCAATTAAACTGTGAAACATCTAGCTAGACTAATAAAGGAAAAAAAGAGAGAGTGAACTCAGATTACTAATATCAAGAATGAGAGTGGGAATATATTATAGACCCAACACACATTAAAAGGATAGTAAGAGAATATCATAAACAACTTTATTGATAAATAGACAAATTCTTTGAAAGACACAAACTACCAAAGCTTAGTTAAGAAGGAATAGATGCTTGAATAGCCCTATATATACTAAAGAAATTGAGCCCATTGTTAAAACCCTTCCAACAAAGAAAACCCTAGCCCCAGATGGATTCAGTGGTGAATTCTACCAAACATCTAAAGGATCTATAACACCAATTCTACAGAAACTCTTTCAGGAAATGGGAGAGCAGGAAACATTTCCAACTCACTTTATAAGACCAGTGTTACCTAGCTATCAGAGAAAAATATGACAAGAAAATAAAAATAATCAACAGTATTCCTCATGAACATAGATATAAAATTCCTTATGATCATATTAGCGAATTGGATCCTGCAATATATAAAATCAATATTACATTTTGACCAATTGGAGTTGATCCCAGGAGTACAAGGTTGGTTTAACATTTGAAAATCAAGCAATGTAATTCACTGTATTACATATTATCATCTTGATAGATCCAGAAAAAAGACTTGACAAAATTCAACACTATAATAAAAACTCCCAGCAAACTAAGAATAGAAGGGAACTCCCTCAAACTAATAAAATTTATTAAAATTGATAAGGTAAGTCACAGAGTGGGAAGAAATATCAACAAAAAATGTATTTATAAAGTACTTACACCTTGAATATGTATAGAATGCTTACAATTCAATAATAATATAAATAACCTGTAAAAGAATGGATAAATTATTTGAACAGACACTTAACCAAAGAAGATTTGTAAATTGTAAAGAATGACATGAAAAGTGGAGAGGTATTTAACATCATTATTCATTAGGGAAATACAAATTAAACCCACAATGCAATACCATTGCTTACCCATCAGAATGAAAATACCAAGTGTTAGAGAGGATTTGAAACAACTGGAATTCTCATATATTTATAATGAGAATGCGAAAGGGTGCAGCCATTTTGGAAAACCGTTTGGAAGTTTCTTATAAATGTAAACTTATATTTACCATGTGACCTAGCAATCCCACACTTAGATGTTGATTTAGCAATTCCACAACCAAATAAATGAAAACCAGGACTAGGAATAGGTGAGGCAAGGTAGGTACCTAGGGTGCAAAATTTAAGGAGGTACTCACTCCCAGAGTTGCACTTGCACAATCCTGAGACTGAATGCCTCCTTAAATTTTACACTCTTAGATGTCTACTTTGCCACATCCCAGTCCCAGCCCTGAGAAAACAGTCCACACAAAGATGTGATATTCATAAAAGCTTTATTTACAATAACCAAAAACTGGAAAGGACATAAATGTCCTTTTTTGTAGTGAGATTTTATTACAATGATTCTGCAGTGTTCCAGTAGGTTCTATTTTTTTTTATTAGAGAAGTTTTGGTTTTACAGACTAATCTTGCATAAATTACAAGATTACCATATACCATCCCACCACCACACTTTGCATTGGTGTGGAACATTTGTTATAATTGATTATAGCACTTTTAAAATATTGTAATAATTTTTTAACAGTAGTTACCTTTATTACAGTTCATGAAAAATTATTAAAATAGTACTATTAGCTATCATGCATAGTTTACATTAAGTAATATACCACCCTATTATTAACACCCTGTATTAGTGTCATACATTTGTTATAATTCATCAAAGAACATTCTTATACTTGTATTATTAACTATAGTCCATTGTTTACAATAGGGTTCACAGTGTTATACACTCTAATGTTTTATCTTTTAATTTTTATTGTTGTAACATATACTACTTAAAGTTTCCCCTTTTAACCACATTCACCTATATAATTCAGTGTTGTTAATTACACTGACAATAAGGTGCTACCATCACATCCATTTCCAAACCTTTACAATCAACCTAAATAGAAATTCTGTACAAATTAAGCATCACCTCCCCATCCTCTAACCCCAATCTATCTCCTGGTAACCTACATTCTAGATTCTAATCATTCTGCCAATTTGTGCCTTTTATTGGGGAGTTTAATCCATTAACATTCAGTGTTATTACTGTAAATGCATTATGTCCTTAGGTCTTTATATATCATATCTTTTTTGTCTTTCTTTTCCTTTATTGCAACCTCCTTTTATGTATAGTTGGTCTTTTCTGTTTCTTTATATTTTTAAAATACTTTCATTGTATTTTACACATCCTACATCTATAACCTAGTAATTTGAAAAGATACCAACTTAGCTTCAATAGCCTACACATTCTCTGTTCCCATGTCCCTCCATTTCCCCTCTTTAGGTTGTTTTTTGTCCCACTTTACCACTTTATATTTTGCATGTCCATTATCAGGAAATAAGCTTTTTTCTTGTTCAATTGTATTCTGACTCTTAGAGGAATTAAATAATTGAATTGTATAATGAGGATACAGTGCTATTGGTTTTGCAAGGGTAACCCTTGTTGATAATCTTCATTTTTTCATACCGCTCCAAGATACTCTATCTTGTCTTTTCCTTTCACCCTGAAGAACTCTCTTTAATAATTCTTATAGGGCAGTTCTCTTGTTAACAAACTCTCTGCTTCTGTTTATCTGTGAATATTTAAAACTCTCACTCATTTTTGAAGGACAGTTTTGATGGATAAGGAATTTTTGGCTGGCAGTTTTTCTCTTTCAGTACCTTAAATATATCATACCACTGCCTTCTCACCTCCATGGTTTCTGTTGAGAAATTGGCACTTAATCTTATTTAGGGTCCTTTGTATGTGACAAATCACTTTTCTCTTGGCTGCTTTCAGAATTCCCTCTTTATTTTGGCATTTGACATCTGATTAGTATGTGTTTTAGAGTAGGTCTACTAGAATTTATTGTTTGAAGTATGTTGCATTTCTTGGACATGTATATTACTGTCTTTCATAAGAGTTGGGACATTTTCAGCTATTATTTCCTAAAATATTCTTTTTTGCCCATTTTCACTTCTCCTTCTGGGAGCACCCATGACACTAATGTTTGTGTGCTTTGTGCTTTCACTCAAATTCCTAAGACGCTGCTCAATTTTTCTACTCTTTTCTCTGTATCTTCTTCTGATTATATTATGATTTCAATTGTCCTGTCTTCCAGTTCACTGTTCCTTTCTTCTGCATGTTCAAATGTGCTATTATATGCTTCTAGTGTAGTTTTAAACCTCTATCATTGTGCTTTTCATCCCCATAATTTCTGTTGTTTCTTTTTATACTTTCAAATTCTTCTGAATGATCACACAATGTCTTCTTCATATCCTTTATCTTTTAGGCACATTTCCCTTCATATCCTTGAATTGATTTGGAACATTTATTTGAACTTCTTTGATTAGTTATTCCAAATTGTGTCTCCTCTGGAGTTTTAATTTGTTCCCTTGATTGAACCATATTTTCCTATTTCTTAGCATGGCTTGTAATTTTTTGCTGATGTTAGGCATCTGATTATCTTGATGAGTTAACTCTGAAGATCAGTTTCTCCCTCTTGTCCAGGGTTTCATTGTTGATTAGCTTTGCGTTAAGGCTCTTCTTTGACACTTGGTCCAACTTATTCTAGACCTTTAGAATAGCCTGTTTTTTGTTGTTGCTTTTTTGAAATACATATTTTTATTTTTTTAAAGATACTTAAATTACATGAATGTTACACAAAAAATATAGGAATTCCCATATGCCCAGCTCCCCACACCTCCCACACCCTCCCACATAAGCAACATCCTTCATTAGTGTGGCACATTCATTGCAATTGATAAATGCATCCTGGGGCATTCCCACTGAGCATGGACCATAGTTCACATTGTAGTTTATACTCTCTCCCACACAATTCTGCAGGCAATGGGAAGCTATATAATGGCATATACCTGTCATTGCAATGCCATTCAGGACGATTCCCAAGTCCTGAAAAAAAAAAAAAAAAACCCGCATTACACCCATCTTTCCCTCCTCCTGTCCCCAGAGCCTCCAGAGGCCACTGCCTCCACATCAATGCTGTAATGTCCTCCATTGCTAGAATCACAAGTCTATTGTAGAATACCAGTAAGTCCATTCTAGTCCATAGCTCGTTCCCCAATCCTGAGGATTCTGGGATAGTGATGTCCACTCCACTTCTAATTGAGAGGGGCCTTAGATCCTATACAGCCAATGGATGGGACTCTCTTGCTTGCAGTTGCAGGCTCTCTCATTTTCTTGGTATTGTGGTTGTCCATCCTCACCTCCTTGTTAGTTGACCTGGGTGAGTCCAATGAACTGGAGAGTAGGTGTTGCAACTCCATTCAGGGCCCAGCTGGCACATGGACAGCCTAAAGATTCAAGGCTCTTGGATGTAAACGTACCAAATCCAGCACCAAATATAGGTTCAAAGAGAAGGGACAGATGAGCCATGTGTAGGGAAGCCATAACTGAGTCAAACTCTGTCACTCTCAGGAGCACAAACTCCAAAGTAGGGTCCACTGACAAGGCACCAAACTTCGGAGCTATTTGCCCTGACCATAGGACCTGGGTGTCTCCAGAGCCCTCAGGAGCCCCACTATTTGAGGTAGTATCCACTTTGGCAGTCTATGAGATCCTGCTGAGATGTACATAAGCATTACCTCTGGGATAACCTCCCAACTCATGAAGTAAGTCTCTTAGCCAAATAAACTCATTTGTCTTTACCCTTTCCCCCTTTTATTTGAGGTTTTTTTTCCCAGTTGCATTGCTAGTTGGTATAGAATAGCCTGTTTTTAACTGATCAAATTTTCTCAACTCTTCTTTCTCTGATTCTTGTCCTGTATATGTGGTACAATTTTTAAGATTGCACTTTTTTTGTGTAATTGTTTCACCCCCCGGAGAAATCTTCCTTTCCTCTGTTCCTTCTCTGGGAA
This sequence comes from Tolypeutes matacus, assembly GCA_026826555.1. Classification (NCBI taxonomy): domain Eukaryota; kingdom Metazoa; phylum Chordata; class Mammalia; order Cingulata; family Chlamyphoridae; genus Tolypeutes; species Tolypeutes matacus. The sequence goes on from JAKSZT010054308.1 coordinate 5,113,008, forward strand.
TTTTGATCTGTTCTATTTGTGTTGTGCAGAATTTTCTCCCCAGCTCGTATAATTTGTTTAAATTCTCTCCCTCACTCAGTGCCCCATTTTCCTTACTCTTGTCAGTACTGGGTCCCTCCTGTCTAACAGCAGTTCAGTTTAGTACCTGCCCCTTTTGTTTCTTTCTCTTTAGGGTATCCTGCCCATATGTCTTTCAATTGTTAAGTGGACAATAATATTGTGGTACATTCTTAAATTGAAATACAACTCCATGATAAAAAGGAATGAACCACCAAAACTTACAACATGGATGAATCTCAAAGGAATTAGGGTAAGTCAAAGAAATCAGACATGCTGTATGATTCCATTTATATAAATTTCTAGAAAAGAAAAAAACTATAGTGTCATAAAGCAGAACCATATTGCCTGGATCCAGGGTGATGTGTGTGGGGGGGGAATTGGCTGCAAATGGGAATATTTTTCTATTTTCTATATAGAATATAGAAATATTCTATATCTTGATTGTTGTGGTAGTTTCCTCAATGTATACATTTGAATGGATGTATGAATGAACACATCCTTCCAAGGCAAACAGAACCAGGATGGAGGGTCAGGGAGTCAAGCCCATTGGAAAGGTGAGACAAGCCCAACCTCAGGGACATTTAGACCCTAGTGAAGATGGACCCCAGATAACAGACAAGCATTTGTTCAGTCTCCTCTTAGGAAGACCCTCCGCCTTTCATAATTGAAGGATTGGGTGAGAGGTAGCAGTTCCACTCCATTCATATCCTTCCCTGAGCTCATCCAATGATGAACAAACAGTTCCTCATGGAGCATATGTCTAAAGAGAGAACCATACATTAAAGAAACAGACACACATGTCTAGAGTTACAAATAAGAAATGCTTCAAAAGTAAAGTACAAGATGCCAGAAGACTGGGTCTAGTAGGAAGGAGCTGGGATGTGAATAACGAAAGTTGGGAGGAAAGAGATCTCAAGTTCTGGGCAGAGAGAATGACACATGAAAAACCCTGCGACAGGAGGGAGCAAAGTTCATTTTTCTGGGGCTAATTTTTTTTTTTTTTTGAGGTGTAATTTTCATTTATACAATTCACCAATTTTCAAGTGTACAATTTGATGAGAAGCAGTCATTTCCCAAGATTTTATTGTATTTCCTGGAGAAAAAGCCTACCTTTTCTAGAACTGTGCATTTGATCCATGGTTTTTTGTTTGTTTGTTTGTTTGTTTGTTTTTTACTTCTTACTTATATAAGATTAGGGGCTGTTTGATATACCATTTGTCTAAAGATATTAAATCCATGTGTCCACTTCCTGTTTGGATTTTCCCTTTGGAACCTGAGAGGAAAAGTTAGATATTGATGCTCTCTGGCTGCTCAGTTGTTGAGACAGCTGTCTTTAGAGACAGGACTGTGGCAGCTATATTCTGAGAGCTTGTCTCTGTGGTTCTTTGAATTTGTTTGAAACATTTGCACCTCAGTTCAGTGAACTTATGTGCTAGTTCTTTTTCACAAGAACATTAGTGCTCATTTGATTTTCACGTGTGTGTGTGCGCACATTTTCATTTCTGCACGGCCCAGCCACTTTGGTAGCCAGCATCATTGGCGTCATTATCTCTAGGAATAGAGTCCAGGAAAAAATAGCATGCTGGCAAAACATGTGCTCATCTGCAATCCCTTCTGGGAGAAATTCTTGGATGAGGATGAAAAAATATTCTTATTAGAGCAAAATCCATAACAATGTATCTTGGTTGTTGTGGGCTGAGATTTGGGTTATTTGCAATTAAGCAGTTCTTCACTCTTGAGATGCTCACTGGGGTCTAGGCAGACCAGCTCCTGGTGCAGAATGTTGGAGGGAATGTTGGCATTACAGTGGAATATTTGGGAGTTTTTACAACAGATGCCCAGCCCCATTCTTACATTTTGGGACGTGTAGAGTAGTACTGGAGTAGTTCAGGTAACTCAGGAAGCCCATGGGGCTTTTCTCCTTTTACTTTAATTTTCAGAGACTGGGGATGGGTGGAGTCCTGGCATGGATTCTCTGCTTTCCAGCTGTTTTCTCAGAAGTCTCTGTTGTTCTGCTAAGGCCTCCTCCAGACCTGGAAGCCTGAGGTCCAGAGCTGAGCTGAGCCGAGCTGAGCCAGGCAGGGAAGCAGATGTTTGACCTTTCAGATGAGACTCAGCAGCAGCAGCAGCTAGTGGTTCTGGGGTCAGCTGTCTCTCCTGCAATAGTTGGTGGGGGCAGGAGGTAGAGGTGACTGTGCTGGAGCTCTGTGGGGCAAAGACCTCCAGGGCAGGAGGGACGCAGGCTGCACTGGGTGGGGGTGTCAGGAAGGTGGTTTTTGCTCCCAGAGTCTGACTAACTCTCATTGGCTGAGGAGCACTAGGAAAATATTAATAGCTATTGCAATGGTTTGTTCTTATATGTAACTGTTCCGAGGGAAGTATTTCCAAGGTAACTGGCATTATAATGAATCAGTACTCTAAGGGGTTGCTTGAAGTGGGGTATGAGTGAATTGAATGATTGGGGTTGCATTCTTCAGTTTATTGACTCATTGTAAGAATGAATTGATGGTTGAAAATGATGGAATTTTTTTAGATTCTTTTTTTTAATTTCAAAATTTAAAAGAACATTCATGCATACCATACAGGATTCCCGTACATTGTCCCACTACCAATACATCACACTGGTTTGACACATTTGTTACAAATGATGAAAAGAACCTTGTTATAATATTACTCCTGTCTATAGTCCATAGCTTATTTTTGGTGTATTTTCTCCACAAACCATCCTATTATTAACACTGTGTGTTCGTATTGTATATAAAATGAGTTATTTTTTTAGAATAGGAATTTAAAAATTACTTCCAGCATGGTCCATCCTATTTATAGTAAATAATCTGAAGTGCCTAACCAGTGGACCACAAAATGTGAGTGCACATTAGTCCTGTTGAAACTCAAATTGCCAATTTAGTTTGAGCAGAGCAACTTTACCCTCCACATTAAAAATAATGTTGTCTTAAGTTTTATTGTTTCATTTCTATACTTTAAATTTTATTGTTATGAGATAAAAATAAGGCATATAGATTTTATATTTGTACATATTTAAGTCAGATAAAGATAAAGCAATTTAAATCAAAATTGGGATTCAAAGTACGGGTGGTATTTTAAAAATAAAAAAATATATATATATTTTTAAAAGGGACATGCTTCTCAACCCTGACACAGGTAATCTGCCATGCATAATGGCAGTGACACCTACTGGCTATAGGAAGAACTGCAGCTTGGCTGGATGACCTCCCGCTTGTATGCGAAACAACCTCCCCTAGGATAAAACTCTGCAGTCTTCTGGTGGAATCTTGAAAGGATGTGAGCGTTAGTTTGTCTCTCCCACATCGGCCTGTTCTTCACTGTGGCTCTTTAGCTATCTGAAACAACTAAAAGGAGGAGAGAATTAGACCAAGTGTGCTAGAAACAGAATGTGGAAACAAATGATGACTTTTAAAGTGAGGAAGTTTTCAGAATAGCCTAAGGAAGGAGTTTCTAACAATTAGAATGACCCAACAGTGTAAAAGATTTGGCTAGCAGATCTCTTGTCTTTTTTTTTTTTCTTTCCTTCAGTCTCTCTCTCTCTCTCTCTTTCTTTCTTTCTTTCTTTAGCACTAACATTTCTTGACCTTGTGTCCTGTGAGGTAGTAAGCTCCCTGCCACCAGAAGTGTTCAAATAGAAGCTAATGACTACTGGTTGGGGATTCTATTGAAGAGTCTTCTGCAATTTCTTGGAGGATGGATTAGGGCCCTACTGTAGCCCTGAGACTCTATGAGACCCAGGATTTGTTGAGCCCAGTGGCTCTATACAGGTAGGAGGAGGGAGAAAGGATGGCCCCAGAGAGGTGTGAAGGCCCCCTTGATGCCAGGGACTCAGGCCCACTCAATTCCAATCCCTCCCATTTGAGTTTCCAGGGACATGTGGGAAAGCCTCCATCTTCACTGTCTCCATGTCCCTTGAGCTCTTACTAATAAGAATCAATTAAAAAAGACATTCCTACTGCCCTCTCCTCTGTGGTGTGCCCTACCAGGGCACAGAGATACTTAGCTCCTGCATCATCCTGAGTCCAGGCCTAAGGGGGCATCTCTATGCCTATAGGGTCTTTTGCTAAATAGGTGAGGAGATAATCCAGTCAACTCAGGGGCAGGGTGGGCTCAGATTCCTTGCCCTGGGTTGGGAGCTGGAGATGGCTTGGCCCCCAGCTTGGCACAGTCGGGGTGCTCCATGAATGGAAGCCAAGGGGGGCTTTCCTTGAACTGCATTGTGTAGCCCAAGGAGAAGCAGAGATTTGTGTTGAAAACTGTCCTCAGAGACGACTCTGACCTCATGGTTGTCACTCCTGCCTCCTCCATGGTGTACGATTCTCCTCAGCTCCCTGTGGCTGAAAGTGATCACTTGGAAACCAATGAGATCCCTCTGTCCTGGCAATAATCAAGCAGAGGCTGAATGACCTCTTGGCGGGAAGGTAGCAAAACAGTAGTTCTCAAAGCTTTTTGCCCCTGACCAACAATGAGGAATACACATTACCTGTAGTAAACTGATCCCTACTATTGCAATGAACTCTGATGATTTCTGTTCTATCCCATCCCATTATTTTTTCCAACCCATGACTTTGATTCCACAACACTGGGACTTTGGGATTTTGTATTATTTATCAATGCATCTTTAGCCTCCAGAAGAGTTCCTGGAATGTAGTAGGTTAGTACATGTAGTAGTTAACACTGGTGAAATGCTGAGGAACTAATATGGAGTTGAGGTTGGCACCAGGACATTTGTCTTTGTCATTTTAAAAAAATAATAATATTTTTTATTTTTAAAAGATACTTAGATTACATAAATATTACACAAAAATTATAGGGATTCCCATATGCCCTACCTCCCACACCTCCCGCCACCTCCCACATAAACATCCTTCATTAGTGTGGCACATCACCTGCAATGGATATACACATCCTGGGGCTTTGCCACTAAGCATGGACCATAGTTCACGTTGCAGACCACACTCTCTCCCACACAGATCTACATGTTGTTATTTTTTTTTTTTTTAAGATTTTTATTTATTTATTCATTTATCCCCCCCCCTTGCTGCTTGTGCTCGCTGGGTCAGCTAACCACGCCATGCGGGCGGGCTTGCATTCACCAGGAGGCCCTGGGAACCGAACCCGGGGCCTCCCATATGGTAAACGGGAGCCCTACTGATTGAGCCACAGACGCTTCCCATGCATGTTATATGATGATATAAAATGGCCTATATCTGTCATTGCAATGTCACTCAGGATAATTCCCAAGTCATTTTTCTTTTCTTTTTTTTTTTACTGGGAGGTCCCAGGGATTGAACCCAGGTCCCTCCATATGGGAGACGGACGCCCAACCATTTGAGCCACATCTGCCCCCCCCAAGTCATTTTTGATGCACTTAACACTATGTGATTTGGTGATGCATGTTCTAAAGTTATGTGTTGTATTTGGCTTTTTGTGATTCATTAATTTTATCCAGAAAGCTTAATATTTTGTCTTTTAGGAAGTATGTCCCACATTGAATTGAATTTGGGGTGTGCCTGGCCCCACATTTTTTTTTTTTTTTTTTTTTGCCTAATCTTCTACAGATTTTTGACCCTCATGGTCACATAAGTACCAGATATAAAACTAGAGTAATGAAACATCTAATCAAGATTCCTCATGTTAAAAAAAATGGGTAATATTTTTCAGCTCTTATTTACTATGTAAGTAAAAGTTTCCAATTAAAAGAACCTTTCTGATTCTCTGGTGCACAGGACTTGTGAAAGAAGATCCCTGCACCAGGACGTTTTGGCAGCTTTGGGCACCTGTTGCCGGACTCTGGAGGCCCAGGGGAAAAGCTTGTGTGACAGCACTGCTACGTGGGGAAGAGGCACATGTGCTGCAAACCAGTGAGGTTCTCTGTTCGAGCAAACAATGAGATTGCTTAGGTCAGTGGTTCTCAGAGTGTGTTCTCAGGACCAGCAGCATCAGCATTAGCTGGGAACTCAGAAACGCAAATTATTGGGCTCCACCCAGACCTTCTGAGTCAGAAACTCTTGGCTTGGGCTCAGAAATCTGTGTTCCAAGAAGCCCTCTGGGTAATTCTGATGCAACTTTGAGTTTGAGAACCACTGCTTTGGAGAAGGCTGCCTGGGATGGCCCCTCAGGCCTGGACTCAGGATAGTCCAGGGACTGAGTCTCTGTCTCCTGGCAGAGGAAGTGACTTCTGGGACACCCCATGGGAGAGGGCACAGGCAGAACACTCAAACCCATGCCCCATGCCCCATCTTTTTGAGTAGATCATATGTGCTCCAAATTGCAGACAGATCTTTATGTGTGTAGAGAATCTGCATGACTATGAATGCCTTTGTCACCATTGAAGAATCAAAGGTAGACATGCACTTGATCTGTTGCAATATGTGCAGATAGACATGCAGGAGTCTGAGCCATAGCTTTATAGAGTAGTCCCAATAAGAACAGTAGGTGTAGCATCCATCAACCTCTCACAAGTGTGAACCCTGTCAACTATCATGCCTTAAGGAAGAAACCGCAGAGGCCAAGAAGAAGAGTGATGACAATATAAGATTGTTTAAAACACATGAGATACAATTAGAAAGCTGATGGGCAAAGTGCAATTAAAAGTTTATGAGATCGCTATCATGAGTGCCACTGTGATCAGATTCTGTCTAGGAAGTGGAGAATTATGGTGATCCTGAGATGAGAAGAACTTGTATTCTAATGAAATATTAAAAACAGAAGAAAGAAATTGCCATGATTCCCGCAGACCTGGAGAATGGATGCAGAGCAAGAGGATTCTCATGAAATGGAGGCGACAGCCTAATAAAATACGAGGAACCCAAGGGCCTCGGCGTTCCAGACTTGGGAAGGCTGCAGCTGCGATGGTGTGTCTAGCCCTTCTCAGCAGTGTCTCAAGGCCTTTGTTCAGAATGGGAATTGGATTTCTGGGCCCTGGACCTGTGCTGTATGTGGGGGTTGGGACTGTGCCCCCCTGGAAATCTACCTGAGCATGCTGTGTGGGGTGACCTGACCATCCTCTCCTGTGAACGACCACCTGGAGATTGTGTGTGACCTCGTTGGATTTGACAAGGATTTCATCAGAATCAGGTGACACGGGGGCCAACCACCCAGGGAGTGTGCAGACTTCAGAGATTCCAGGTTTGGGGCCTTTTGGGGGGGCCCCTGGCAGCAGAGCAGCATTACTGAGTGCAATGCCAAGTATCGTTTGGGCTCAGGGATGTTCCCTCTGAAGATGCAGGTGGGGTTGGATGTCCTGCAGGGAAAGGAGGGGGCTTGCGTTACCTGGAGTGGGTCGAGGGGTATACCCCCATGTGACCCACTACCTGGAGACACCCTGAGAATGGGTGAGATGCTTTTCTCTGAGGCTTGGTTTCCCTTCTTTCTAAAACGGGAACATGAATACATGAGTTGTACCTTCCTCATAGGGCTGGATGGGATAATGCTGTGAGGTGCCTAGCTCAGGGCTGGGCAACGGTGGGGCCTCAGCGGAGGTGGGCTAGTTACTGCGAGCTTGTGCGTAAGAGCCCAGGGCCAAAGTGGTCCGTCTAGTTGAGCTGGGATTTAATGGGAGAGGCTTTATGTGTAAAAAGTTGTTAAAGAGTTTGTATTATGAAGATTGTTTGGATTTACACAATATAGGAAACCAACAGAGACAATCATATGGAAACTCCCTTCATCTGCTCCTCCCCTATCCTTGGTTGCAAAATTATGAAAAATCCAGAGGGGTTTGGTGCTTCCTTGATGCTTCAAACAACTTATTTTTCCTATTTATTTATTTTTCAATTAAAAAAAAATTTTTTTTTAAAGATACTTAGATTACATAAATGTTAAACAAAAAACATAGGGATTCCCTGTTCCTCACTTCCCATACCTCCTACAACCTCCCACACAAACATCCTTCATTAGTGTGGCACATTAATTGCAATTGATAAACACATCCTGGGGCTTTGCCACTAAGCATGGACCACAGTTCACATTGTAGACCACACTCTCTCCCACATAGTTCTGCATGGTATATGCTGGTGTAAAATGGCCTATATCTGTCATTGCAATGTCACTCAGGATAATTCCCAAGTCCCAAAAAAGCCCCTGTATTACAATTGCTCTTCCCTCTCCCGGCCCCCAGAGCCTCCAGTGGCCACTGGCTCCACATCAATGTTGTCATTTCTTCCATTGCTTGAATCACAGTACGTCCATAGTAGAATACCAGTAAGTCCTCTCTAGTCCATAGCTCCTCCACCCTTCCTGAGGAGTCTGGGATGGTGACGTCCATGAAACAACTTTTACAGGATGGCCTGTGACTCGGGTGGGGAAGCTTGTACAGTGTCACAGCACATGGCAAACCCTGCTGCTATGACAAGCGCCATACAAGGGGCTGACTTAATAGCAGGAACTAAGTGGCTCACAGTTTTGAGGCTAGAAGAAGTCCACAATAAAAATATCAGCAAGGCTTACCACGATCCTTGGGGTTTCCTGGCTTGCATCCGTGCCTCTGGTCACATGGTGACCTCACTCTCCTTGTGACTGTCCGTCTGCCGACCTCCAGCTTCTTGTTCCTCCCTGTGGCTTTCCCTGACTTCTGGCTTCTGTTTTGCCATATGGATTAAGACCCACTCTCAGTTCCGCCGGGCCACACCTTAATTAAAAATAACACCTTCAAGAGGTCCTACGTCCAATGGGTTCATACCCATGGGAATGCGGATTCAGATTAAGAATGTGTCTATGTGGGGGTACGTAATTCAGCTTACCATGCTTGGTAAATGGGAGAGGAGCCAGGCACCGGCTCTAAGGACGGAATACAGCCTAGGTGACCTTTGGAATTCTGGAATTGAACATCAGTGGGGTTGACTATTCCTAAATGACCTGAGGGTCTTGGGCATGTAGTAATTTATAATGAGGCAAATATGAAAATTTGTGTCATGGACTCTGTGAGGCTGGTGTGTGCTTTATTTTTTTATTTTTATTTTTTTTTAAAGATTTTATTTATTTATTCATTTATCCCCCCCTTGCTGCTTGTGCTCGCTGGGTCAGCTAACCACGCCGTGCGGGCGGGCTTGCCTTCACCAGGAGACCCCGGGAACCGAACCCGGGGCCTCCCATATGGTAAACGGGAGCCCTACTGATTGAGCCACAGCCGCTTCCCCTGGTGTGTGCTTTAAATTGCTTAATTAGTGAGTGAGCCTTGCGGGCTGCCAGCATCCCCACCCAGTGTGCTTTAGTGGGTCTTTGCTATTTTTCGTGAGCATAGAATTCTGAGGATGTGCTTAAGAATGTGTGTGTGTGCGTGTGTGTGTGTGTGTGTGAGAGAGAGAGAGAGAGAGAGAGAGAGAGAGAGAGAGAGAAATGGCTCTCCAGCGCGAGAAACACTTTAGTGAAAGGCAAAAAGGCTGTTGACTTGTTGCATGAGGCTATTCACTGGAAACATCTGACTCAATGAAAGTGTGATTCTGGGGCCAGGTGGGAGCCTGCCTCAGTTGTCCCTGATACATGAATTTGGGGGATTTTCTCCCTAGCATATATCCTGGGTCTCCTGCATTGCTCTTACCCCCTGGAGGAAGCACAGCTTGGCCTGCTCAGATTTTGCAGGTACCCCATTATGAAGGGGGCAGGCCCCGGCAGTGAGTTCCCAGCCACGTTCAGAGCCTGCCCTTTGGTGAATAGGGCCTGAGGTTTACCGAGTGCTTAAAACTATGAGTGACATTAGGGGTGCAACACCCCTGTGGTGTCACATCTGTAATTTTTAGACACCCTGGTGACCTTTCTTACATTGAGCTCTTAAGCCTGTGGGCTGATATTATGTACCAAAATGACGAGGGTTGCACGGTGGTTAAGAAATCGATGAGTGCCTCTGCTTTCAGGAAGCCTAAACCTTTTATGACCACTTCCCCTTTCAACCCTTTCCACCACCATGACTCACAAAATGAGTGTATTAGAGGAAATTCTCTCTTTTACTCTTCTTACCTCTTGCCCCTAGCTGGGTGAAACCCATGCATATGTCTTCCCTAGAGGGAACTGGGCACAGGTGCGCTTTCTTCCGTCAGCTTGTGTGTTTCTCAGCTTCTTCATGCGGGACACGAGGCATGCTTTTCAGTATGTTCATTAGATGTTGGCTCAAAGACCAGGCTGGTAGTCAAGTTGAGAAATGCTCTGAGTCCCCTTGCCTTGCCTCCCTGCCTCTGCCCTACTTCTCAGCTCTGGTTTTGGATGCTGGGATTTCATGGGAGAGGGCTCATGCCGTAAAAAGTTGCTAAATGGTTTGGATTATGAAGATTGCTTTTGGACTTGCAAAATTTGAGAGTGAGGCACTTTGATCAGCCTCTTTAAACTCCTCCTTTTCCTTTTATTAATAACATGCGCCTTTGCTGAGTGTAACTGCCTCACGTGGTACAGTTCTTGCTTGACTGGGTGTTAAATTTTTCCATATGTGCTTGAAGCAAGCCAATGCTCCTGCAGACATTGATAAATGATATTTATGTCCTAGTCAAGCCTCTTCCCATAATTTAACCAAGGGCTCTTTTGCAGTCGTATGTGGCTGGCCAGGCAGGGGTGGTGGTCTGGTTGTGGGGGAGGGAAGGTGTCAGTTCTCCACCAAGAAGCCACGAGCCCTTTCCATGGCTCTCTGGGTGTCTTTCCAGTGGCAATGAAGCTTTCCTGAGTTTAGCTTTCAGGTTGAGGCCTCTTCTGATCATCTGTCTTGAGATTATTTTTAAATTTTTTTAGAAAGAACTTGTTTTCTTATTTAGATTGGCAGTCCTGTGAAAACAGTTATTCACAAAGAAGAGGATGCAGGCGCTACTCTAGAAAATATATTGCAAACACATTTTCCTTCCAAGTAGAGAGTTCTAGAGACCTCAGACATTAGGTAATCAACTATTAAAACGTTGACATTCCTCTCAGGAAAGTGGTTATTATCTCTATATGACAGTCGCAGGCTGACTCCAAAAAGGATCTGTGAAAATTTGTGTTGCGAGTACTTGCACAGTTATGCCAAGAGCTGCAGCAGCATCTGATGATCCCTTTCAGCCCACTTGACCCTATTTACTGCCATGTTTTAATTTTTGGTTTTGGGATGTTTTTTTTTTTTTTTTTTTTTTTTTTTTTGTCTTTTACAAAATTGCTTCCCACCAGAATTGGGAGGAGTTGGGTGTGGGTGGGGAGGGTCTGGGGCAGCTGGAACCTCTGAGAAGGTGCTGCCAGCTTCTGTCAGGGGTTCCGTAACCCTCAGCAGAGTTTTGAAATGATCGGTTAGGACTTCTGTGTGTTTTACTTGTGCATTTTTCTCAAGCCAACTCTCTTTCATTTAGCACTTCCTATTATGGAAAATTCTGCTCTGATGCTCAACTATCTGCTCATTCTCAGAGACTCTTCTAGAAAACACTTTGGGCTATGAAGCCTGGTCCCCCAGCCTGACAGTCTCATTCGCTGGCTGCTGCTGCCACACAGCCTGCTTTTGCTCACTCGTTCCATTTCTGCATTCTTGTGCTGGTGGCCTGTGCAGTTCACACCCAGCACCCAGGCTGGTTCTCAAGCCCTTAGATGAGCGTGGGGACAGAACCCTGGGACCTTCCTGTTTTGAGGCCGGTGAGCTCAGGAATCCGGTTCAGGCCTGCTGTGCATCACGAGCCTTGAGTGCCCTGTGGCCCCACCAGCCTTCTTGATGTTAGGACCCCTCCCCCCACCAACTTCTCACTTCCCTTCCCTCCCATAGGACCCAGGGCCTAAGTGATGTTTCTTTCCTTTTAAAGCTTCCACCACCCACTTACTGGATTTTTCTCTTCCCTTGACCTTGACTTTGGGCTCCTTTGTGCTTGGCTATTCCTGGGCCCCTCTGCCTGCTCTTTGCTCTGGGGGTATGGACAAGCCATACAACGATAGGGAAGTTCCAAAGTTCAGGAACTCTGATGGGTGCAGCCAGATGCTTAATAGCTGCTGGGAGTTTTTGTGAAAACCTCATGAGCTGTCAGCCCTGGGGTAGCTGCCAGTGTGAGAAAGGGGAGATGGGGTGGGGAGTTCACGGCCAAAAGCATAGTGGGAGCCAAGGATAGAGCAGGGCTTGCTTGAGATGTGGAAAGTAATAACTACCAAAACAAAATCATTCCCTTGGGCTTAGGTTTTAATAAAAAAGTCTGAAATCATTAAAAACATTTTTTTGTTGTTATTGTAGGAAAAGAAGAGGGAAATTATTCTCTTGATCCCACAATTATTTTTCAGCATTAAAAATATGTCCTTGAATAATATGCACTTGAATAAAAAGTTTGGTAAGTTTACCGCTGAATTGTTTACACCAGCCTATACATATGTTTTCATTTTTTTATTGTGATAAAGTATACATGACACACATTTGCCATTTAAACCATTTTAAGTGTTCAGTGGCATTAAGTACATTTACAATGTTGTGTAACCATCATCACTATCTATTTATAGAACATATTAATCATCCCAAACAGAAACTCTGCTCATTGAGCAATTACTTCCCACTCCCTCTTCCCCCTGGCTCCTGGTAACTACTGGTCTACTGTCTGTCTCCATGAATTTGCCTGTTCTAGATATGACAACTATAGAAATATTAAACCACCATTAATTTTTATGCAAACTATCCTCTTATGACTTAAAATATTTATCTAAACATTTAGTCATTGAAACTAATGAAACAATGTTTTTTTTTTTACTTTTTTTTAAACTTTATTTTGTACATTTAATAATTGAAAATATAAACAATTAAAAACTAAAAAGTAAACACAGATGAATAAATATATACATTTCTCAATTAAATGTAATGGATACATGTAAATTTTTTTTTTTTTTTGAATCAAACAATATATTACACAATATATTTGGTTCATAGTAACGCATTCATACAGTATTTGTCCTTTTGTGTCTGGCTTGCTTCACTAAACATAATGTCCTCCAGGTTCATCCATGTTGCCATATGCTTTACGACTTCATTTCTTCTTACAGCTGCATAATATTCCATCGTGTGACTAGCCCACAGTTTGTTTATACATTCATCTGTTGATGGACACCTGGGTTGTTTCCATCTTTTGGCAATGGTGAATAATGTGGCTATGAACATCGGTGTGCAGAAGTCTGTTCGTGTCACTGCTCTCAGTTCTTCTGGGTATATACCCAGTAGTGGTATTGCAGGGTCACATGGCAAGTCTATATTCAACTGCTTTAGGAACTGCCAAGTCCTCCATAGTGGTTGTACCATCCTGCATTCCCACCAACAGTGAAGAAGTGTTTCTATCTCTCTACATCCTCTCCAACACTTGTAGTTCTCTGTCTTTTTAATAGTGGCCATTCTGATAGCTGTGAAATGATATCTCATTGTAGTTTTGATTTGCATTTCCCTAATCATGAGTGATGTTGAGCATTTCTTCATATGTTTTTTTGCCATTTATATTTCTTCTTCGGAGAAATATCTATTCAAGTCTTTGGCCCATTTTTTAATTGGGTCATTTGTCTTTTTATTGTTGAGTTGTAACATCTCTTTATATATCCTGCATATTAAACACTTATCAGATATGTGATTTCCAAATATTTTTTCCCATTGAGTCGGCTGCCTTTTCACCCTTCTGACAAAGTCCTGTGAGGTGCAAAAGTGTTTAATTTTGAGGAGGTCCCATTCATCTACTTTTTCTTTTGTTGCACGTGCTTTGGGTGTAAGGTCCAAGAAACCACCACCTACTACAAGGTCTTGAAGATGTTTCCCTATATTTTCTTCTAGTAGTTTTATGGTCCTGGTTTTATATTTAGATCTTTGAACCATTTTGAGTTGATTCTTGTATAGGGGGTGAGATAGGGGTCCTCTTTCATTCTTTTGGTTATAGATATCCAGTTCCCCCAACACCATTTGTTGAAGAGACTGTTTTTCCCATTAGCATGGGCTTGGTAGGTTTGTCAAAAACCAGTTGACTGTATAGGTGAGGGTATATTTCTGAATTCTCAATTCCATTCCACTGATCAATATGTCTATCTTTATGCCAGTACCATGCTGTTTTGACCACTGTAGCTTTGTAATATGTTTCAAGGTCAGGCAGTGAAATTCCTCCCACATTGCTCTTCTTTTTTAGAATACTTTTGGCTATTCAGGTGCACTTACCCTTCCAGATGAATTTGGTAATTGCCTTCTCTAATTCTGTAAAGTAAGCTGTTGGAATTTTGATTGGTATTGCACTGAATTTATAAATCAGTTTGGACAAGATTGACATCTTCACGATACTTATTCTTCCAATCCATGAACATGGAATGTCTTTCCATTTGTTTAGGTCTTTTAAAATTTCTTTTAGCATTGTTTTGTAGTTTTCTGCAAATAGGTCCTGTACTTCTTTGGTTAAATGAACTCCTAGGTATTTGAGTCTTTTTGTTGCTATTGAAAATGGAATTTTCCTCCTGATTTCCTCCTCAGGTTGTTCAGTACTAGTGTACAAAAACATTACTGATTTTTGCGTGTTGATCTTGTATCCTGCCACTTTGCTGAACTCATTTATTAGTTCAAGTAGCTTTGTTGTGGATACTTCAGGATTTTCTAAATATAGGATCATGTCATCTGCAAACAGTGAGAGTTTTACTTCCTCTTTTCCTATTTGGATGCCTTTAATTTTTTTGTCTTGTCTAATTGCCCTAGCTAGAACTTCTAGTACAAAGTTGAATAACAATGGTGACGGTGGACATCCTTGTCTTGTTCCTGATCTAAGGGGGAAAACTTTCAACCTTTCCCCACTGAATATGATGTTGGCTGTGGGTTTTTCATATATGCCTTTTATCATATTGAGGAATTTTCCTTTTATTCCTATCTTTTGAAGTATTTTTATCAAAAAAGGATGTTGGATTTTGTCGAATGCCTTTTCTGCATCTATTGAGATGATCATGTGTTTTTTTCCCTTCAATTTGTTAATGCGGTGTATTACATTGATTGATTTTCTTATGTTGAACCAGCCTTGCATACCAGGAATAAATCCCACTTGGTCGTGATGTATAAGTCTTTTGATATGCTGTTGGATTTGATTTGCAAGTATTTTGTTGAGAATTTTTGCATCTATGTTCATTAGAGAGATTGGTCTGTAATTTTCTTTTCTTGTGGAATCTTTACCTGGCTTTGGTATTAGGGTGATGTTGGCTTCATAAAATGTGTTGGGTAATTTTCCCTCCTCTTCAATTTTTTGGAAGAGTTTAAACAGGATTGGTGTTAATTCTTTTAGAAATGCTTGGTAGAATTCACCTGTGAAGCTGTCTGGTCCTGGACTTTTCTTTGCTGGGATATTTTTGATGACAGAATCCATCTCCTTAATTGTGATTGGTTTGTTAAGTTCTTGTATTTCTTGTTGTGTCAGTGTAGGTTGGTTATGAGTTTCTAGAAATTTGTCCATTTCATCCAGGTTGTCTAGTTAGTTGGCATATAGTTTCTCATAATATCCTCTTATGATTCTTTTTATTTCTGTGAGGTCATTTGTAATTTCCCCCCTTTCATTTCTGATTGTATTTATTTGCATCTTCTCTCTCTTTTTCTTTGTTAGTCTAGCGAGGGGTTTATCAATTTTATTGATCTTCTCAAGGAACCAGCTTTTAGTTTTGTTGATTTTCTCTATTGTTTTTCTGTTCTCATTTTCATTTATATCTTCTCTAATCTTTATTATTTCTTTCCTTCTTTTTGCTTTGGGATTGGTTTGCTGTTCTTTTTCTAGTTTCTCAAGTTGTTCAGTTAAATCTTTGAGTTTAGCTCTTTCTTGTTTTTTAATATAGGCATTTAGGGCTATAAATTTCCCTCTCAAGACTGCCTTCGCTGTATCCCATAAGTTTTGATACGTTGTCTTCTCATTTTCATTTGTCTCAATATATTTACTGATTTCACTTGCAATTTCTTCTTTGACCCATTGAATATTTAGGAGTGTATTGTTCAGTCTCCACACATTTGCAAATTTACTTTTTTCCTGTCTGTTATTGATTTCTAGTTTCATTCCATTATGATCTGAGAAGGTGCTTTGTATAATTTCAATCTTTTTATATTTATTGAGAGCTGTATTGTGACCTAACATGTGGTCTATCCTGGAGAAAGATCCATGGGCACTTGAGAAGAATGTATAACCCGCTGAGTTTGGATGCAGTGTTCTGTATATGTCTGTTAGGTCTAACTTGTTTATCATGTTGTTCAAGTTCTCTGTTTCCTTGTTGATCTTCTGTCTAGTTGTTCTATCTAATGATGTGAGTGGGGTGTTGAAGTCTTCAACGATTATTGTAGAAATGTCTATTTCTCCCTTCAGTTTTGCCAGAGTTTGTCTCATATATTTTGGGGCATCCTGGTTAGGTGCGTAGATATTTATGACTGTTATATCTTCCTGGAGGATTGTCCCTTTTATTAATATATAATGGCCTTCCGTATCTCTTATCACTTTTTTGCATTTGAAGTCTGTTTTGTCTGATATTAGTATAGCTACCCCTGCTCTTTTCTGTTTACTATTCGCGTGGAGTATCTTTTTCCAACCTTTTACTTTCAGCCGGTTTGTAACCTTGGGTCTGAAGTGAGTTTCTTGTAAGCAGCATATGGATGGCTCATGTTTTTTTTTTATCCATTCTGTCAGCCTGTATCTTTTGATTGGAGAATTTAATCCATTCACATTCAATGATATTACTGAAAATGCACTATTTATTTCCTCCATTTTATTCTTTGGTTTTCATATGTCATCTTATTTTTCTCTCTCTTTTTACTCTTTTGATTATCCTTTCTGCTTTTCTTTCTTCTATACTCTCCTGTCTTTTTCTTTCAGGTTCTAAGGCTTCCTTTAATATTTCCTGCAAAGGTGGATTCTTTTTTGCAAACTCTCTTAGTTTCTGTTTGTTTATGAATACTTTATATTCACCTTCATATTTGAAGGACAGTTTTGTTGGATAAAGAATTCTCGGTTGGCAGTTTTTCTCTTTCAGTTTTCTAATTGTATCATACCACTGTCTTCTCTCCCCCATAATTTCTGAAGAGAAATCTGCGCTAAGTCTTACTGGACTTCCCTTGTACATGATCGTTTGCTTCTCTCTTGCTGCTCTGAGAATTTTCTCTTTATCTTTTACATTTGACATTTTGAATAATATGTGTCTTGGCGTAGGTCTATTTGGATTTATTCTCATTGGGGTACAGTGTGCTTCTTGGACATGTAATTTCCTTTCTTTCATGAGAGTTGGGAAATTTTCAGCTATTATTTCCTCAAATACTCTTTCTGCCCCTTTTCCTTTCTCTTCCCCTTCTGGAACTCCCATGACACATATGTTGTTGCGTTTTGTGTTGTCATTCAACTTTCTGAGCCCCTGCTCAATTTTTTCCATTCTTTTCTCTCTCTGTTCTTTTCTCTCTTCAATTTTAGCTGCTCTGTCTTCGGTATCACTTATTCTTTCTTCTATCATTTCAAGTCTGCTGTTGTATGCCTCAGATGTATTTTTGATTTCACCTATTGTATCTTTCATTCCCATGAACTCCGTTATTTTTCTGTTCAGGATTTCAAATTCTTCTTTGTGTTCGCTCAATGACTTCTTTATGTCACTTATCTCTTTAACTATATTCTCTTTCATCTCATTAATTTGATTTTGGAAATTTGTGCTCATCTCACTTATTAGTTCTCTCAAATTCTGCATCTCTTCTGGGACTTTGCTGTATTCCTTTTCTTGGGCCATGTCTTCTATTTTCTTAGTATGGCTCGTAATTTTTTGCTGGTGCTTAGGCATCTGGTTAGTTTGTATTTTACTTAGATGTTCTATCTCTTTCTCTTTTATGGGGTTTTAGTGGCAGGAGGCTGTGAGTTACCACAGCTCTTTGATTTTTGGTTCAACCTTGATTGTTAGGATTGTCCTGCTGGTTGCTAAAAACTGGGCACTGGACCCAGTAATTGGTTGTAGAGTCATTTCCTAGGGCCTTGGGCAGGGAGGCTATAGAGGCCAGGAAAAGCTTCTCTTACATATTAATTTTCTTACGTGCACTTCCTTGGTCTGCCAGGAGATGGCGCTTGTTGGCAGCTCTCAATTGAATGCCTGATCAGAGCGTATTTGTTGTGACACAGACCAGATCAATGTGATAGAGCTTCCTGTCTGGGGGCTAGGAGCCCTGTGATTCAAACTTTCTGAGACAGTTCTCCAGACTTCTCTCGTAGCGTCCCCCTTTTCCCAGCTAGGAAATATTTCCACTCCCTTCTGAATCCTCAACAATCAGTCCCTATTAGTAGCGGAGGAGATTGGGAGGTTTGTATATCTTTAGCCCCTTGCAGGTTCCAAGACAAACAATGGCACAGCCCCACCCAGCCTGGAAGGGCTCTCAGGACAGGGCAGACCAAACCTGGGAGTCCAAAGCAGGGTCAGCCCCAGGCTCTCTCTCCCCTCTCCCGTGGTGTCCCCAACAATTAGTCCAGGCTAGAAGAGAGGGAGGTTGCAAGGATCGGATTTCTCCAGTCCTTCCTAGGCTCCCAGGGCAAACCGCAGCCCACATTTCAGGTCAGAACCTGAGTCAGGCTAAGGCTGTGTCCCTCTCTCTCCCCTTTCTGGGAGTGGCAGATCCCTGAAGCCCCCTTTGTCTGTGGTCGCAGACCCAGGGGACCGAGAATTCTGAAGAGTGTGGGGGAGGGTGCCGGCAGCAGCAGAAGCTGCTACTTGCAAACTCACAGTTCTGTAGTCGCGATTTCCCTCTTCTGTCCCTCTCTCCTCTGGGTGGTGTGCAGCCTTCACCTGCTGTCCTAAACCCTAGAAGATCTTTTTCGGGGCTGTTTCAGCTTGTCCTCTAGCTATTTTTCTGGAGAAGAGATTCCCGTGTCTTAATAGTCCGCCATCTTCCCGGAAGACTATGAAACATAATGTTTTAATATGAATTATTTGAAAAAATTATTATGTTTCATTGGATTAGGAGTTCTTTCTGGCATGGGTTGTTAGGAGTTTGAGAGTTTGAGAACAGTAAACACAAAGCAAAAGGAAAAAAAAAAAAAAAAAGCAAATAAAGAACAAAAAAATCCCAAAACAATAACAAAAAAGCTTTAGTCTGAGACTTTCTTTAAAGCTCACTGGGAAAAAATGTACTTATTAGAAACTGTCTTTGATTCTTAAAGTAAAAGCTAGTTTTCTGTTTTCATATTTTCTTTCTAAAAAGGGGCTTTGTTGGCCTTTCTTCCACAGAGGGCTCCTGAGAGAGCAGATTCTCTCCTTGCTCTGCCCCGACTGGAGGGCTTTTGGGGAGGGGATGGGCCTTCCCTGCAGGACAAGGGCTGGAGTGAGTGGATCCCTGAGCCCTTGCACCCCACCCCATCCACCCACAGCCCCCGCCTGAGCTCAGCTGCCTCATTGGCTTCTCCAGCACACCCTGGAAAGAGGGTGGGCCTGTGTGCTACCTCCTCTTTTCCCTGAACCCCGTACCTGAAGGTGAGGGGATCGGGGTGGCAGACATGGAGGTCAGCAACCCTCTTGGCCAAGGGCAGAAAGGAACTAGCATTTTGGCGAAGTCTTTCACCAGCTCCAGGTTTTCAAGGAAAGTCTTAAGGAGCAGGACAGTGGGCTGACCAGGCCTCAAGAACGGGCCTGGTGGGCTGCTGTGGGCTCCAGTTACCATGGCCTCCACTGGTGGGCTGTGCCTTGAGGACTTGTCACTTACTTCTTTAGGGTTTCCATCAGTGAAATTGGTTCCCCCAAACTCTCTCTTTCCCTGCTTTCTCTGTAGATGGCCGCCCAGCTCTACTCTGCTGCAGGCCCTGCCTCCTGTGAAATGCCTGTTCTTCCACAGGAGTAAAGGGGCTAGGGGTGGGGAATAGGGTACCCCTGCCACCAGGAGGGTGTGTGGGCACAAACCTCAGGCTCCTTCTGGGGGTCCCTGGACTACCTCTTCCCTTTTCTTTCTTGGTGAGTGCCCTACTTGGTCAGAGTCAAGTTGTCCCTCTGATTTTGGACTTTGATAAAATGCCACATGACAGGGAGTGGATGTAGCTCAGTGGTTGAGTGCCTGCTTCTTATGTATGAGATCCTGGGTTCAATCCCCAGTATCTCTTAAAAAAAAAAAATAGATAGTTAATGTTAAAAAAAAAAAAAGGCCACATGGCAGGCCTGGGGGTCTGGCTTATGGCTTCTAAATAAAGTGCAAGAGCCTATATCCTTGCCTCAGGCACTGCTCTCCAGAGGACCTGGGCTAAGAGAGCTGGGAACCAGGGCCTCTGTCAACAGGAGCCAAGGGGCAGCTGCCAATGGGTGCCAAGGCCAAGTGCAGAGTGGGGAAGTGAGAACAGAGGGTCAGAGCTAGATGGGGTCTGGCTTGAGAAATGTGCTGGGCAAAGAAGGCCTGGGATGGGAGTGTCCGCCAGAGCCCACTTGTCTGGGACACTCCCTGAGGGGAGGAGAGCTGCTGACAAAGAAGAAGGCGAGTGAAGAAGGGCATGGCAAGAGGAGGTGAATCTGGGCAGGGGAATTTTAACTTTGAGGAGAGAAGAGAAGCAGGAAATCTTAGGTAAGGAGGCCTGTGAGAGGAGTACAGGTCAGAAATAGGCTTAGCAGATGTGTCTCAAAGCGTTTTATGGCGGTTTATCTACTGACAAAGGAATCATTTCAAAGGTGCTGAATTATCACTTTTGTGAACTAGGAGGCTCTTGATTCACTTCAAAATACCTCGGAGGAGGTGGCAGTATTTTCACTTAGGCCTCCACAGAGTTATAATCATCCATTTCCCCTGTATTATTTCTGAAAATATATGACTTTATTTAACCAGTTGATCTTAATATTAACCCCAGGTGAAGCATCAGAGCAGTTTTTTAAAGAAATAACCACCTGAGGCATTCTTTGGTATCCTGTGTTCACGCAAATGCTGCTGGTGAAAGCTGGTCCTGGTGGTGATTCTGAGTGTTAAGCTGCAGCAGCCTGTCTCACGGCAACCAACGTCTTCCTCCACAGACACTAGCCGCCTGTCACCAAAAGTGCCTGCCTGAAGAGCAGGCTGTTCCAGCTCTTCTGAGATGGCAACTGTGTGCCGCGAATGGGGACGTGTGGGGGGTGCATAGAAGCGAGGATGGGTGGACACGGTCACAGTCAGGCCAGGAGCTGAGGACGTAGGCTCAGCTGAGCCTTTCCACACCCTCCTGCCCCTCCCAGCGTGGCAGAATCCCAGTGCCCAGGAGAGGTCTGCAGCCCACCTCCACACCCCCTGGGTTCTGCAGCAGCTGTTCCAGGCCTGGATGCCTGGAGGCCTCGCTTTGGCCCTGGGGTCAGCAACAGTCTGTGAGCCACAGGGCGGAAAAATATGAGCCCCTCTGGCTGAGCCGTTGCAATGTGTTTCAGAAGGAAGAGAAGAGAAGCCCACTTACATTATCCCCAGTGCTGTTTGTCATTGTAAGGCGACACGTGGACTGGAGCCATGGCTACTAATAACAGTGATAAATATAATGATGTATAATGATAGTTATAGTAATGCTCTAGGAGTTTTTCCCATGAGCTGGTCACCGTCCTAAGCATTTTATTTGTCATTCCCAAAATATTTAATGAGCGCCTAGAATGCAGTACAGGGATGAGCCCTGCAAAGTTCTAGGGGAGGAGAGCTCCAGAGGCGGGCACAGCCAGGGCACAGGCTCCCAGGTGGGAATAAACTTGAAATCACCCCCCCTCCCATTACAAATTTACATACAGTGACATTTATTCTTTTTAGTGTATGGTTCTGTGAGTTGTGACAAATGTGCACAATGATACAATCACCACCACTATAAAGAAAATTCCATCATCCCCCCCAAATTCTCTTGTGTTCCTTTGTCATGAACTTCTACTCCCACCCAGTCTCTGGCAGACACTGATCTGTTTGCTGTCCCTACAGTTTTGCCTTTGTAAGAACGTCACTGAAGATGGAATCATGCAGTACATCCTACTCTGAGGATGGCGTCTTTCATTTGGCAACATGTATTTGAGATTCAACCATGTTGCTGCATGTATCACCAATTTCTTGCTTTTTACTGCTGAACAGTATTCCATTGTATGGAATTTTTATCCTTTTTGTTTATCTATTCCCAGCAAAGGGATATTTGTGCTGGTTCCAGATTTGGGCAACTATGAAAAAACTGTTAAAAAACTATTTGTCTGCAGGGTTTTGTGTAAACCCAGGTTTCATCTCACCCAGGAGTGGGGTTGCTAGGTTGTATGGCAAGTGCATGTTTAACTTTATAGGAAAGGGCAACTGAAAAACGGTTCTTTAAATTAAAAAAGTTTAGTCTTCACAACAACTGTTTGAGGTAAGTCCTATTATCATCCAACTTTGCAGGCGAGGATACTTAGCTCACCTGGGTCAGGCAAGTTGCCTGCGGTCCCCAAGCTGGTATGTGCTGGATCCCAGGAACGTGGGCGCAATTGCTCTCGCTTGATGTAATTGCTTCTCTTTGCTCATGGGTTTCTGTCTCTTCTTTCTCAGCTGGCTTCCTCTGCTTTCTTACAGCCTCTGCCCCTCATAATGCAGGCTGGCCCCGGCCCTGCCCTTTGTGGAAACTTCTCCAACAGGATTTCCCCCATCATGCTGTCATTTTCATCTGTAGCTGCCCAGGCAGTTTGCCATGGCTGCCTGCTAAGGAGGCTCCTGCCTCTCTGTGCTCACCACTGCCCAGGCTGAGGCTGCCCGCGCCTGGGGGCTGCTGGCTGTGTGCAGAATGCCAGCTCCTGGCCCTGGCAAAGCCACTGCCGTCCAGCTGCTGCCTCCCTCTCCCGCACTTCCCCTTCAAGACTCCAAGGAGTGGGGATGGAGGCAACTCAGGTTGTCACTGCAGCTCTGCGCCCAGGCCTGGCCCCAGCCTGGGGCTCCAGTGACACCTAGTGGTGACAGTTGAAATTGCGACTTCACTTGAATTTTCAACATACAAGGCTCTGTTGCGCCTGCAGGCAAAGCAGACATACGTGTGTATATCCATTAAGGGTGATGAGCCACACTGATGAAGGATGTTTGAGTGGGATGTTGTGGGAGGTGTGGAACATGGGAATTCCTGTCATTTCTGTGTAATATTTAGGTAATCTAAGCACCTTTAAAAAATATATATATATATATATATATATATATATACATAAAAATAACATAGTGTTACTATGAACCAAATATATTGTGGAATATATTGTTTGATTAAAAAAATGTATATGTATCCATTACATTTAATTGAGAAATATATATATTTATTCATCTGTGGTTACTTTTTAGTTTTTAATTGTTTATATTTTCAATTATTAAATGTACAAAATAAAGTAAAAAAACACATTTATGTAAGCAAATACACGTATATGCATATATATTTACATATCATTTTACAAATATTGTGTTGTATTGTGAAAAATTTGATTTTTACCCACAATAAAAATAAATAAATAAATAAAATGGGTTAGCATAAAAAAAAAAAAAAGATAAATGCAAACAGTAGATAAAGGCAGACAATAAAAAGCAAAGTTTTCCCTCCCTAGAGCTCCAGTATTACTCCATTTCTGCTTTTCGTTACCTGGTTCTTAGCACACAAATTTAAATAGTATGATCTATATTAAAAATAAATATACACGACATATTAGAAATATATAGACATGTTAATAGATATTCTTGATTTATTAACGTCAGATAGTAGCTATTAACTACACGGAAGGAAAGAGAAAGAAATCAGGGCATTATATGACCTTCCTTTCATCTTGCCCCTCTACTTCCTGGCTTTGGTCAGTAATATTAGTAGGTTTTTTCTAGTGGTTACATTTGTGCTTAAAAATAGTGTACTTAAATCTCTGTTTTTATGTATCAGCCTGAGGCAAACTCTATTGATTCTCCACTACACAAAACAAGGAAATGAGTGCACAGAGACTTCTCTCTGCTCTCCGCCTCCAGATTTCTGTCAGCTATACCATCACTTCTATATTGAGCATGTTTATAGTATTTAAACACTGAAGTAACCATAATTAAGATGTCTGTGCTTTGAGTTGATTCTGAAAACTGAAAACCTGTAAGCAGTATTTAAGGCATTATGATTATGCAAACATTATTCACTGCAAAACCAAGTACTGTGATTAGGCCCTCAGAAAGGGAAATAACATACTATGCAATTAAAGCTTGGCCACTCAAAGGAGAATCTTCCATGAAGGGAGGTCTCTTTTCTTCTACTCTATCAATTACCCACGATTACCCCACTCTTTGGTTTGCATCAAATTTGAACCACGCCTTTCTTAGACGGTCTCGTTTTCCCCAGGGTTTCTTATTGCCATTCTATTTGCTGTTGTTATTAAAGAATCTTCTCTCTTCCTCTTATCACTTGGCATTAACTAAGGATCTTTCTTTTGGGTTCCTGTTCATATCATTTGTATAGTAGAAGTGACTTGCTTTCTGAGATATCCTTCACAGAGCCCTCTGACTTTCTTTGGACCAATTCCCTTCTAGAGAAAGCCGTGTGGCTGTCAGCTTGGGTTTTCTTTTCACTGCACACACCAGCCCCACATTTTCTGGGATCTTATGTCATCTTGTTTTCACTGCTAAAGTTTAGATTTTCTGGAGTACAACCTCCATCAGTACAGCATAGAGGCTAAGGGTTGAACTCCTGAGTTTGAAAACTGTTTAAACCACTTATTAACTATGTGACCTCAGGCCTTGGTATCCTCATTTATAAAATGGGCATAATTTCAGGAAGGGATGAAATTATACATGCAGAGCTGTTAGGATGGTGGCCAATAAATGATAAAAATTAATATCTTTATTTCAATGGATTTGGGGAGGGGAATAAATTGGTGTGCTCATGTAACCATCTAGAATTGGCAGGTAAACCGTATTTCTGATGTTGTCTTGAAAGTCTGCTCTGCCACTCTGCACTCCCTTGACGATCTCATGCAGTCTCCTGGCTTTAAACATCATCTTTATGCTGACTCACAAATCTCCAGATCTCTCTCTTAATCCCAGACTTACATCTCTGACTGTCTACTTGACATCTCCATTCACATACCCAACACACATCTCAAATGTCACTTGTTCAAAACCAAATTCCTGATCTTCTCTCCCAGACTTGTTCTCCACCTCAGGATGGAGTTGATCTCCTTCAAGAGCAAGCCAAATATTTTGGAGTCATGTCGATTCTTTTCTTCCTCTCATACTCCGCAGCTAATCCTATAGGAAATCCCATGGACTCTACTTTCAAAACATACCCAGTATCCTAGCTTTCTGACCTCCGGCCCTGCCTGAGCCATCATCGTCTCTCACGGGGACCATGCAGCAGCCTTCTACCTGCTCACCAGGCTTCTGCCATTGCTCCCTGCTGTTTATGCTCAAACACGCCCAGGCACGCTTGTTCCTGCCTTATGGTTTATTTCCTCTTCCTGAGCCACTCTTCCCTCAGATGTCCATGGTCTGACAGTGTAAAAACCTTTCAGCTCTTTGTTCAGATGCCACTTTCTCCATGAGGACTTCCCTGACCACCCTATTTATAATTGCAGCCTGCTCTGGGTGCTCCTGGGCTCCTCATCCTTCTCCACTTCTTTTCCCATGGCACCTACCACCTTCTAAATTACCACACAAATTACTTTCTTTTTCGTGTTTATTGTTCAGGGTCTATTTCTCTCTGCTAGAATGTCAGCTCCTTGAGGACAAGATTTTTAAAAGTCTGTTTTGTTTACTGGTATAGCCCCAGTGCTTAGCACAGAATCTGGCTCAATTTTAGCTACCAAATAAATACATGGTGGACAAATAAGTGAATGGCAGTGAGGAGAGTGGAGGTTCTTATGCATTGGCTTGCTCCACTGGTCCAGCTATTTGAAGGCAACACTTGCAGGAGGGAATTTGGTTACTAAGACAAGGGAGCAGAATCTCCTTAACAGTAAAAGTTACTGTGAAATGGCTTTCAGATAAGTGCAAGGAGGTTACCTGGAGACATGAGGCTTTCCTACCCCGGCATGTGCTGGACCAGCTGGTCTCAAGGGTTCTCTCCAGCACTTACTCGTGCCTGATTGTGCTGAGCTCCCCAGCCCTGGGGGTAGTCTAACACAGGCTGGATGAATGTCTCAGCAGGGATGCTGTGGAGGGTTTGAGATGACAAAAGTGCCAAGAGTGGATGACCTCTGAGGTCTCTTTAATAAATGAGTCTTGATAATTAGATGATTGACCTTCCCTGACCACTCCCACCCCCAAGCCTGGGTCCCAGCGCTGGACCCCCTGGCCCTGCTGGGTGAAATGCTCCTAAGTCATTTCCTGATCCTCCCCATACCCCTTCTACTCCATGCTTACGGCCACGGCAACTCCCCTGCCCCCCCCCGCCCCTCACCCACCCCAGAACTCATTCTGTTTTGGGCAAGGCAAGGTGGCATTGCCCTGACTGAGGGAGGGCAGTCCAGGCAGATGGAAGGAAGGTGAGTGAGGAGCACCTGCCCCTTAGTCTTGCTCTCTCATCTCTTTTCCAAACTCTTCACCCCTGCTTACTGACAAGACCCTGCAGCTGGCTCTGGACCAGGCCTACCTATCAGGTCTGAACTGTGGTTCTTTACCTTGGAGATGCAGGTGGACGTGAGGGTTCAGGGGTGTGGAGCAAGCCGAGAAGAGATGAACGAGAAAATGTGGAGAAGGTGTGAAGCGAGGCTGAGGCCCGGGGCATACAGGAGAGGGCCCTGAGATACCTATTAGCCCAAGCACTCTTCCTTTATCTCTTTTCATCCCAGTTCCTTGATCTCTTAAGCTGCCTGGTGCCAGGAAACCTAGAGCTGCAAGATAAGCTGGTGCCTGCCCATGGGTTGGTATTTATTCAAAGCCCTCTTGTGGGTAAACAACATGTTCTTTTAAAATAATAGACCAGGAAGGGCATCTCTAGGGATATCAACCTTTGCTTTTATTCCTCTGGAGATGGCCAAGAAATACCCAAATCACAAAAGGTCAATAACTGAAATCCTGAACACATGTGTTCCCACAACTCCCATCTAATTATCCCATTCCTCTCACACTATAAAGGAGACTGAGTTACTTTCCTTCATTTTTTTCTGGAGTGTCTTTTTGACAACTCAGCAGCTGCTTAACTGTAATAACAGGGCAGGGACCACGAAGGCAAACAGAACCGGAGCAAACTTTGTAATGGCACAGGAACCTGGCCACCTGCTCACCACCATCTGCATGGTATTTACATAAGCATTATCTCCTTCAATGTATAATTTGGCCAAGTACCTGTTTTTGTTTTTTCTCTGTTTTATAGATCAGGTGAGCTCGGAGAGGCTAAGTAATGAGTGATAGTAGCCTGTATAGGAGTCAGGCCTTCAGGGTGATTTTCTACTTCTTTACAAATGCCTCTGTGCAAATGGGACTCAGTGTCTCAGAAAACCCACAGAGGACATTCGATGAAGTGGCTAAAAGCCTGGACTTTGGTGTTGGACAGCTCCAAAACTTACTAAATGTGTGGCTTTGGGTCAACTACTTAATCTCTCTAAGCCTCAGTTTTCTCATCTGTAAATAGGAGCAGTAGTAGATACTTATTTCATAGGTTTGTTGTGAAGAATAAAAAAGATGCTTTTTGCAAAATGCTTAGCATGATGCCTGATTCTTAATAACCTGTTAGTAAATATCCTCATGATATATGTCTCATGTGAGTGGGCAGTATGATCAGAAGGGATAGGAGATGGGAAAGAAACAAAGTTAGCTAGTTGAACTAGGAGGAGTTAAATCAGGAGATGTGCAGGTCAACCAGATGTCAAAGAAAGATGGGCCTCGAGGAGGGGCAAAAGACATCACCCTGGAATGGCTGACAGTCTTTTAACCACAAAAGGGAGGGAAGCCAAGTGTCTGGTGGAAACCTGAGGAGGTGGTGCTGAAGGCGTCAATAAAATCTTCACTGTGCCAGCCCTATGCCCAGGTACTCTGCTGCTAAGAAGTCCCCTCCCCATCCGGGTGTAGTAATGGCCTAATCACAAACAATGTCATGCATAAATGAAGTAAAAAGGATTTGGGGGCAGTTTCCTGTCGGGGAAGGTCGGGGAAGAGTTTGGAGTGGGGGTGAAGGTAGCTGAAGCTTAGAGAGAAGAAACCACTGGCTCAGGGCAACCCGGAAAGTTGCAGAGCCCTATATGGCACTGAGTGTTTTGACTCCAAGCTTCTTGTGATCACAATTGCCACAAACAAATAAGGCTCAATATGTCATGAAGGGGAAGAATAGGGCTTGTTTTTGAAAGGGTAGAGCTGAGGCTGGGTTTTGCAGAGAGTGCTGTCGGTTGAAGGCTGAACTCTTCCCTGCCTGCTGGGAAGGAAAGGCCAGAGACCAGGAATTCCGGCCTGGGACTCAGGGCATGTTCCTAGCCGCCTTCTCTGGGTGGAGGCACTCAGAAACCTCAGCAGCCTGCTGTCTGGCCTGCTCATGCCGCCCTCACCATCACCCCAGAGGGTTAGGCCTACTCAAGGCAGGGGCAGGGAGGATTCTGCACTGGGAATTCTGGTGCTCTCCAAACCGTTTGTCCTAGCTGGGATACGGGTGTCAGGTGCTGGCTGGAACATCAGCCTTTTCAAGTGTGAACTCTTTTTCAAGTTAAAAGGTTTGCAGAAGTTTTTATGTTATACTTTGGTATCCCTTGTTTGAAAAAGTGTGTGAAGTAAAAAAATGTACTATCAAATCAGTAATGCCTTAGTGCATATATATGGGACACCTATTTTCCATCCAGTGGCCCAGCAGTGCTTGCCTGTATATGGACTCAAGAAACCTTGATGTTAACTCTTTGCCCCTGGCCCCCCATTCTTCCCCAGGTGTCTGAAGTTGAGAGGAGGGCACCACTGGGCTGGAATTGGACTAAGAGGATTTTTAGATCAGAATTTGCACTCCACTAATTATTTGCATACATTCAATACTGCCTGAGCATGTACGTGCCAGTGTCACATTTCCGGCTTGTTACCTCTAAAAATGTATGTTTCTCACCATTATTTGTTAACTAGGGTAATATAACATCCAATAATAATGTTCAAAATTTTTTTCACTATAATACCATGCAAATGAATTCTGTAACACTTGAAATATATCCTATTAATGAGTTAACCAAATCTCAATGTGGTCTAACAAAACCATAATCTCTGCTAAGAATTAAAATGATTAAGACTAAAATAAAATTTCATTGTTTTTAATAAAACAATTTTTAAAATATGATGGAGTCTGGCAATTTTTAATTTAACATATAAAAGAGATTCCATATTCACACGCCAATTTTTTTTTCCATGAAGAAATTTTCTCTACATACAACTTGTAATAATATAACTGTACGGACTTTGTGAAGCTCCCTCTTTTACTGATGTCCCTGGAAGTTGGAACGTGATTAGAGGGTGACTTGCACCGGAACACTGTGAACGCTACTCACCCTGAAATAAAAGGGTGAGAAAGTCCAGCATCTGTGGGGTGAGGACCAGGTGTGTCTATTTTCCTCACCCCTAAGTTAGTAACAGGGGCCCTGGGAAATTCCTCTTGGTCTAGCAGTTAAAGCTGAGGCTTGGGAGCCAGTGCACATGGGTTTGAATCCTGTCACTGCCACTTACAAGTTATGTGACTTGGGCAATTCACTTCACTTCTTGGAGACTCATTTTTTTCTCATCAGTGGGACAGGGATGGCTATTTCACAGGGTTATTTCGAGGAGTAAAGCGATTCATATATTTTATGTGTCTGGGATGTTCCGTAAACATGGTTTTATCTCAGTGAGGTGAGGGGTGCCCCTGCCAGACTGCAACAATTTAATTGAACAACTTTATATTCTTGAGGTGGGCTCTCCCCAAGGATTAGGGATCCCTTAAGAATGCTGGAGCACTAACTCCTTATTGAGATGCAGGGCTGGGAGAACTCCGTTGATCTGGTGGTGGTCTCGAGGCAGCCAGGGAGGTGGATGCCCCGTGAGCTCAGGGCCATGCTAGAGGGTGCAGGAAACGTGTGTCCATCCAGCTGGGCCCGGCTCTAGGGTAGGGGCCTGGTATGAGGCGGTGGGAGTGGAGGCAGGTGGCCGTGAGAGGCCCACACAGGAGGCACCCAGCCTGGGCCCGGGCAGAGGTTCCTGGGCCAGAAATAATCCTGGAGGAGCAGGGGGACTAGTGAGCATCAGGGGTGACGGGCGGTGAAGGAGAGTTGCTCTGGCTGGTTGTTAGAGAAGTGACCACTGGGTAGGGAAGCTGGAGGCTGGAGATGGCTCTGTCTCCCCACTTCCTTTTCCACTTTCTTATTTGTCTTTTTCCTATGAAAACCTTGTGTCTGAAAGAGGGTTGTTAGTTAACAGCATGATTGGATTTACCTGCCTATACAGACAGCAGGTGGCACAAAGAATGTTTTTTAGGTTTATAAGTGGTTTATTGAATGGATTGAACTCGATGCAACAAAACAAGAAACACCTTTGAGTTTATCCAGCTGCTGATTTCAGTCCTGCTCTGCCATTTCTCCCTTCCCTTCCCACTGGAAAATATCCAGGCAAGCTCTGTACCTTCCTGGACGTCTTCAGTAACAAGAGAAAATCCAATTTTGGTTACTAAGACTCAGCTTTGGTTATTACACATTTTACTTCATTCCAAATAAAAGCTTACTTTTCCTTTCCATTCAAAGCTCCTCTCTCTTCTCTCTCTCTCTCTCAGCTCAGGCTCTAGGGGGATGGGGGCGGGGCAGAGAGGCTGAGCTCCAGTTTCACCCATCCTCCCCCCTCCTGTGCTGTTGCAGGTGCTTCCTGGTGTGGAGGAGATATAAGAGGCAAGTGGGCAGACATGCAGATATCCTCATGCTTAGTTGGGGGGTTGGTAGCTTCCTCTTGGCCATCAATGCCTTCTGGTGTGGCAGGTACCTGAATGCTGGTGTTTAGGTGGGGTCCTGCTATGGTTCTGTGGGGACCTCCTCTGACGGTGACCTCTCCACAGCAAATTCCCTGGTGGGCAGGCGATGCACACCTGGGTGACCCCGTGGGAGCCTCCCTCTCAGCTCCCAGCCCAGTGGTCTTTGCCTCTTCCTCTCCCTAGCAGCCATCCCGCTGACACGGGGTTCTATGGAGTCAGCTGGAGCAGGCTGCCTTAGTGGCGTCTCCTTGGTACACAGGAATCTGTTGCTTCCTTTCCTCACTAAACACTGAGAGTATTGGCTTCCCTGATTGTGCCTCCTGTCCTCTTGCTGTCCCTGTGGGCTCTCTGGCCAGCCTCCCACCTGGTGAGAGGTTTCATTTCTCACTGCATCGCATTCGAGAGCACATAGGGTGAGTTTACCCCATTATTTGTGATGCTAGATTTGACCACTTGATTAAGCCTGGGTCTCTCAGCTCTTTCAGTTGAAAAGGCACGTATCCCTTTTAACAAGCATGGGGAGGTGATGTACTGAGAGCACGTGGAAACCCAGCTCTCCAGCATCTCTCATTCATTGGTTTTAACATCCATCGATTATCATTGCCTAAATCAAGTTTTACCATGGGATTGGCAAGTGGTGATTTTCTAACTTTACCATTCCTTCCACATTTATTATCTGGTTTTCTTCTGTGAAAAAGACCTCTCCTCTCTTCTTTTTTGAGAACTGTTATCTCATGGATTCTTTTAAAATTTAATGTATTATAATTTGATGCCGGTCAAGACCTGGGTCCGTGAAAACGGTGCCGCGGATGAGAAAGAATAAGACAAAGAGAAGGAAAACTGGGATCAGGGGACTCTCCATCCGTTATGGAAAGAAGAGCCCAGCCACCTCCTAAAGTGTGGCTTTTATTTGGCTTTAGAACAAAGAAAATATGTGTGAGCATGTGCAAGGGCAATAGATACTTGACAGTTACATTTTACTGAAATCAACAAGTCTTAAAGGTCGATGACTCAGCTCTTTTACATTTCTGCAATTCACAGGCAAGCTCAGGATGTTTCCCCACCCAGCTCCTATTAGCATGAGACTGGAGAGCTTGTTTATTACATTCCAAGGTGACCTTTTCTGTCAGTAGTCATGGCCTTTAATTGAAACTCCATCAATAATTTACTAGCAATATTCTTTTTCAATGCTCAAATTATTTCAAGATTTCCTAATATGTGCCTCACTGTTTAAAAACATCTGGAGGGGGAGCGGATGTAGCTCAAGTGGTTGAGCACTTGCTTCCCATTACGAGGGTTCAATCCCCAGTACCTCCTAAAAAAAAAAAAAAATTCTAGAAAGCTAATAGGACATATCAGACTACCACAGCACTGGCCCTAGACCCATTGACTTTAGAAAACAAGTCAAACCCAAGCCCCTAAAGCAAGCAAAATTAAGTCCCCAGAACCCAGTACTTAGGGTTGCCGAAGAGACTGGTGTCTGAATCTTGGAGAGTAGATGGAAAAAGATCTTTTTAATGTTAGTCTGGGGAGCTGGTGTGGCTCAATGGTTGAGTGCTGGCTTCCCACATACAAGGTCCTGGGTTCAAGCCTTGGTACTTCAACAAAACAAAACAAAACAAAAAACCTTTCTTCTAATGTTAGTCTTGCCAAGGTGACATCAATCTGGTCCATCTGCCTGGAGTCTAGGACCCATACCTTTTACTCAAGCGGACAAAATCTTTCCATTAGGAGATTAGTTTTGGCCCTGTGTATTTACCATTCCAGAAAATTCACCTAGGAGGTGCTTTTCTTCCTTATGGAGGATATTTTAGTATTTTCCCTTGTAAGTCTCGTGCTTCTGGCTTCTCAGAGCTGCGTATGAGCTTTGTTTGGTCTTGTAGCCTCCACAATAGGTTGTGGGTGGACTTTTCCTTTTGCCCTGAGTTACCCTTGCTGCTATTCTCGCTTGTTTTCCAATAATTTGGGCCTAAGAAACCTACTGCCTACAGAATGCTTCCCCCTTGTTCCACCTTTATTTTAATTGGATCTCTGTAGTGGAGACAAACATCTCTGTCCTGTATTCTGCAAGACAGTACCGGGCCACAGCACAGGGTCCTGTCTCAAGTGTATATTTTCCTTTTTGAAAGGCTCAGTTGAGTTTGGGTCAGCAGATCCAGCCCTGCCTACCTAGGTAAGGTCCTAACACTTTAAAGCTTGAAAAGCTCTGGAGCACATATGGGACCCAGCTGCTTTGCAATTTAAAGCAGAAAATATTGTTCTAATTTTTCTCTTAATATGTCAAAGGTCTTGAATGAAAAGATTTTATTTTAATGGTTGAATCTTTGCCACAGTCACATCTGCTCTGGAAAGCTGCATCTGTTCAAAGAAAAGTGGGCTCCTTTTTGAGGCCCCCAGCTTTGCTGAAGCACTCATCACCCCCTCCAAATGTGCAGTGGTAGTGGGGACTAAAAGAGGGGCATGACTTGAAAGATATTTAAGAAATGAAGTTGATTTGACTTGAGGGATGACCAATTCAATGCAGGGACTCCAAGAAGGCTATTCATCGTCTAGCTTGGAAAATTGGGTAGAGAGTGATACTTTTAACTTAAAATGAGCAAACAAAACAAAACAAAAAAGGAACACAAGACGGGGAGAAAGTTTGGTGGGGATCATCAGTTGGGTTTTTTATTTTTTTAAGATTTATTTATTTATTTACTTTTATCCATTTTTACCCGTTTTTGCTGTTTTTGTGTCCATTCGCTGGGCAATTCTGTGTCTGTTTCCTGCCCTCTCGTCTCATCCTTCTCCTCCTGTCTTCACTGGGATTCGATCCTCGGAATCTCTGATGTGGGAGAGAGGCATCCTACTGCCTGCACCACCTTAGTTCCTGGTTTTTTGGTCATCTTGTCTCGGCTCTCCCTTGTGTCACTCTCCTGTTATGTCATCATCTTTCTTCATGGCTTGGCGGGGCCTGGTGGCCCACATGCCTTCTATATTTTTCTTTTTACCAGGAGGTCCCAGGGATCAAACCCAGGTCCTCCATATGGGAGACCGATGCCCAACCATTTGAGCCACATCGTCCCCCTGCAATATGTCTTAGGGTTGACCAAAGATACCTAGAGTTACATTCATTTCCCATACAGGATAGTCATATAATAAATCAGACTTAGTTTATCACCAGCATCCTGAAAACCAGACCTAGGGAGAAAAACTAGGTCTGGGCACACATGCATGGTTTCTAATATAGTGAATGTTTAGCCTATCCTGATGATCACAAAATCAGGACAGCGAGAATATTCACATTAGTTGGGTTTTATATTGTGTTTGAGATATCTTCTGGATGTGAAACAAAATATCCCATGGGTTCAGAGGTGGGAGAGAACAACTTTGAATGGAGAGGGCTAAGGGATGTATTCATTCATTCATTGCGTGGGAAAGAGTGAGGTCTAAGGTGCAGAAGCAAAGACGGCCAGAGCTACCTAGGCTGGCCAGTAAAGCCCAGTATGGAGCAGAGAGGTTACTGCAGCAGCAGCCACAGCTGGCGGTGTTCTAGTCAGAGGACGGCCCAAGGAGCAGCATAGTCTGTGGGGTGGCACCAGTGGAATAGGCAGCGGGTGACAGAGCACACTGTCCTCGGTGGCATCTGCCAAAACCTCTGGGGCCTCATTCCTCAGTGTAGCAGGGACCAGCAGCATCAGACTCACCTGGGAACTTGTCAGAAATGCAGAATCTCGGTCTCCATCCAGACCCACTGAATCAGAATCTGCATTTTCACTAGACCCGGAGCATATTAAAGTTTGAGAAGACCTCCCCCTTGCTGAATAGAGCCTTCATCACCCAAATTCCTTCTTTTAGTTTATTTCTTACTCAGAGAAGAGAGAAGAGTGCTTCCTGGATTTCCTAGGAAGCACACCGCATCAGATTCCAGTTTGAGGGTAAAAATGACTCATAATGGGGAGTGGATGTAGCTCATGTGGTTGAGCGCCTGCTTCCCATGTACGAGATCCCAGGTTCGATCTCCAGTACCTCCTAAAAACAAACAAATAAACAAAAAAACCAACTCTCACTGGGGAGGAGATATAGCTCGGTGGTTGAGCACCTGCTTCCCATGTATGAGGTCCCGGGTTCAATCTCTGTTACCTCCTTAAAAAAAATTTTTTTAAAGGCTCATAATTGCCCATATCTTCCTCTCATTCACTCACTCACTCATTCATTCATTCATTCATTTAATTAAATAGAAATTGAGTGTCTCCAATATTCCAATATGCGTTCCATCTGTACCCCTGGTACTCCTGGCCGTGACTTGACTTGGTTACTTCTGGCATGATGGGAAGGATGTGGGACCTATGTGGTCAGGTAGATATTAACACATGGGCAGCAGAGAATTTATCCTGGCATCAGGTGCTGAACTTAGATTTTCAGATAGCTGGGGAAGTGAAATGCAGTCCAACTTTGGGAAGGTCCATAACAAATCCAGTGTATGTGGATCTGTGAACGAGAGCTGTCCCATTTGACACAACACCTCAGCAGCCCTGCTAGGCTGATGGCTATTGAGAGGTCCACTCACTGAGAGAAGGACTTCCACGATGGAGGTCAGGAGCAGTCGGCATTCAGGAACAGTGGGGTGTATATGGAAGCAGGATTCAGAATAGCAATCAAAGCCAGGAGACATGATGGGCCCTGGGTTGGGAGCAGCAAGTCATTAGACACAAAGAGCCAGGGCAGAACTGTAACTTGGGATATAAGTGGGGAGCCCAGTGGGGCTCTGTGTTCTGGCCACACTGAGAGCATGGGCACCTTGACACAAAGACCACTGGATGGAGGCCTGGGAAGTTGAACGCTTCCTGCTTCCATGACCTCTCTTCTTCAAAGATGGTTTTAAGGTTCAGAGGCTGAGACAGCAGTGGGAGAGATGTATGGCCTCATTTGTGAGGAGCTGAGGAGTCCAAAAACTGGGTCAAGAAGCCAGGGCTGATGCCACCTTCACCTGGGAGTAGATGACAGGGGAGTCCTAGAAGGAGAGAGCATGTGGGTGAGGGCTGGAGCACAGTGGACCTGCGGGAGAAGGGCCTGAGGGTCATCGGACTCACCTTGTGCTTGAGAAGCCCTGGTGTGGCGGTTGCTGTGGAGAGAAGGAGAGTGTTTGGCTGTGAAAAGCTGGCTCAGAGCTCCTTCCCTGGCATGTGTGCTGCTGGGCCACTCACAGCTGTCTCCTTGGGGGTCCCCTCGCACTTTTGTGAATGTCGTTCCTTTTGGTTCTCTCCAAGTACTGTGGCGGCTGCTTTCCTAAGATACTGAGCTTCACACCTCTGACCCACTCTCTCCTCAACATCACCTTGCACTTTGTTTCCCACTCTAAGCTGCCCACGTGCTCTCAAAAGAAAAACATCTACCCTTTTATCTTGTGAGTTCTTTGATAACAGATTCATATTATGTATTATGGAGAGGCAGCATGGCCTGGAGAAGAGGTAGTGAAGAGCTTTAGAGAGCCAACTGATCCAGATGCCCCCAGGCTGAGCCCTGCCTTGCTGTCTTTGGGGCTGTGGGCATGTCACTCAACATCCCCTGCATCGATTTCCTCATCTGTATGATGGGGAGAATAATATTATCTATCTATGGGGTTATTGTAAGTTTTTATATATATGTGTATGTATACATATTTTTATGTATATATACATATACACACATATAATTTCTACTATCTATCTCATGTTCATGTGTTGAGCAGTTTTTATGTACTAGGTACAGCTTTAAGTGCTATCTATATCTATATATATATATTTATAACATATGTATACATATATGTTTAGTCACTGTTTATTTATTTATAGCACTCAGAACTATACCTGCTGCATAAAAACTGCTCAACACATGATAGAGGTTAATATTATTATTATTGTTACATTATCCTGAAACTGTAGTTAAACACAAAATTCTTCAGACTGGGCTCTTTCCTCTGGTTCAGAATGAACATGAAGTCTCCCTGGAATTGCACCGAGAAGCATTGCTAGGTCCAGAGCTTGGATTCTGGAGACAGTCTATTTTGTGATTTATTAGCTACATGACTTCAGGCAAGTCATTTAAACTAGGCTTCAGTTTCCTCATGTGTAAAATGGCAACAATAACATTGCCTTCCTTGAAGCAGTAAGTATGAATGAATTCATATGTGTTAGAGGTGGACCACAGAAACAAGAATGGGAGGCAAGCAACATTCACTTGACTTTATACAAGAGAAATGGGAAAACCAGAGAGGAGCCAGAATGGCTAAGATCACACAGCACTCTTTAACAGGGCAGAGTTAGAAAGAAAAGCTTTCCTCAAATGACCTTGTTTCCCTTTCTTGCACCTAGTGGGAAGAAGCATGGAGTGGGGATCGATAACAGCCAGACCACCAGCACATTCTCCTTATCACAACTGCTCAACCCTGTGCTTTCTGAGCCTGGCAATAACCTTATGAGATAGCGTGGTAGGCAGAATAATGCCTGCTCCCAAGATGTCCATGCCCTAATCCCTAGACCCATGGAAAAAGGGACTTTGCAGATCTGATTAAGGTTAAAGACCTTGCTGTGGGGAGATTATCCTGGATTATCTGGGTGGGCCCAGCCTAATCATATGAAGCCTTGAAACTGGAGAACCTTCCCTGGCTATGGTCAGAGGGAGATGTGACTATGGAAGAATGGCTAGAGAGATGCAACATTATTGGCTCTGAAGATGAAGAAAGAGGGCCATTAGCCCAGGAATGTGGCATCTAGAAGGTGGAAAAGGAAAGGAAATATTCCCTCCTAGAGCCTCCAGAAAGGAATACAGCCCTGCTGACACCTTGATTTGAGCCCAGTGAGAGCTGTTGTGGGCTTCTTTGGATTTACGAGCTGTAAGATAGTAAATCTGCACTGTTGAAGTTGCCAGGTGTGTGGCACTTTGTTATAGCAGCAACAGGGAGCTAATACAGGTAGGGAAGGCATAATAGTGTTGTCCCCATTTTATGGATAGGAACACTGAAGCTCCGAGAGGTGAAGTGACTGCCCGAGGCGGTGGTTTGTTACTCAGGTTACTAAGGCCACCTGTGAGGATGGAGAGAGCAGCTGGACATGGTGGCCCTGGGCTAACCCCAAGTAGCCCTGATGGACACAAGGCAGGAGACCCCAGGGGCCCAGTGGGAGGGGCGGCTCTGTCTGGTCGGCCCACCTGCTGAGTCGGGTGGAGACTGAGCCACACACAGAAATAGGCTGTCAAAGCTGAGGCTCAGTCAGGACAGAGACTTCCTTAGATCTTACCTGCGTGTTTCATTTTCTTTTGGATGCACTGGACTTCGGAGTAAACCACGTCTCTTCCATTAGGATTTACTTGAAAAGAGGTTGAAGTTTCAGAGGAGGTGAGGGTGGGGTGGGGGTGGGGCACTCTAAGGTTTTTGGGTCTTATCTGAGCTACTTCCTCCTCCTCCAGCTACAGCTTGTTTTCTAGGGGGACTAGTGCCCCCCCAGGACTCCGTGTGATCCCTTCCTCATCTCCCCTGCTCCTCTCCTCCTGGACCAGCCCTAGGGCCCCTGCCCACATGGGGGTCCTATGTCCTCACCATTGCTGTACACGGGCTGCAGTTCTATACAAGCTGGCACGTTGTGGTAGGTGGGTTCGGGCTCTTGGGTGTCCAAAGTAGCAGGGCTCCTGTGAGACACAGAAATGCTGGTGTTTCCCAGGATTCCTAACAGAGTAGCTATAACAATCATTCCCAGTTAGTGAGTCCTTACTACAGGGCAGCTGCCAAGCCTGGAAACATAGGTGAATACATAATAAATGGTCTATTACCATTAAAAATCATGATAAAAGAATATTATCTATGTTTCCAGACTACATGGCCACCTGGTATGTACCAGGCACTGTGCTAATGCTTATAACAATACTATGAAGTGGGCTCTATTATCATCCTCATTTTATAGTTGAAAAAAGAGGTTCTAACAGTGAAGTGACTTGCTCAAGACCATACAACCAGAAAGGGAAAAAGCCAACATTCAACTTGGCTCCAAAGCCTCCCTCTCAGAGAATCAGGGTTTCTGAGAAATCAGTAATCAGAAGGGCTCAGAGGAACTTTGGATGGTTTTGGCATGGGCTTTCCCTGGGGCAGCTTGTGAGTTCCAAGATGGTGGCCCCATCTTTACAGGTGCCACCTCCTGCCTCCTGCTGGCAGAGTGACCTCTCTGGGTGGCTAAGTTGTGTGGCTTCATCTCCTTGGCTGCTGTCATAACAGGGGTTGATTAGGTTGCATCATGTCCAGAGTTTTTCAGGCTAATTAAACAATGATCATCTCAGAACGTGGAGGGATTCAGTTGTCACTCAGACAACGGAGGCAACAATGGCAAAAGGATGTGAGTTAATAAATAAAAAGCAATTAATGTCTGATGCAAGAAGAAGACCTAGATAGCTAAGGCAGTGGGTAAGAACGTCCTGGGAAATGCCTTGAGAAGGCAACATGGAGTGGGCATGATCATTTCAGCAGCACACAGCAGAAACTGGACTCTCAGCAGTAACCAGACTTAATTCCATATTTCTGTCCTGTGGGCATTTCATTTCCAAGAAAGCTCAGTTCTAAGAATACAGCTCAGGCCTTACCTGGTGGGGTCAGAGTCAAACTTTTGTCCTGCAAAGGAAAAGCAGAGGAGCATTGGATCCAGGAGAAGGAGCCCTTTACAAGGAGCAGAGCCCATAGGAGGCTCACCTAGAACCTGCTGGGAGTTGCTATCACTGAAGTTTGAACCCTTCTTTGTTATGCCTAAAGGAGGTGGTGGATTGGGCAAAACCTACTGACTTTGGTCTCCAGAGGGGTATAGTTATGTGAAAAGGAAGCCCACAATCCAAAATCCTCTAACCTGGAGTTTGTAAAGAACAATGGTTGATAGCTGCAGGCAGGAAAATACACTTGATCAGCTGTGAAAACACTATACATTAAAGAAATCAGTATGTTACCAAATCTCATTTAGTTTCTGTTTTCACCTCTATTTCTCCAAGTCTTTCTCCTCCTTTTGTCTTTTTTTTTTTTGGCGGGGGGTGGATCTTGACAGGATAGAAAGGGAGATACTGGAGTTTCTGATGTTAGATAAACTATATTTCATCAAGGCATCTTCCACCCATTGGGGCTGTATGGGAAACTGCATTTGGTAAAGAGGAATTCTGGGGAACCCAGAGAAGAAGGTTGGAGATTCTGGGAGTGCTAGAGTGGGGAGGAGCCACTGAGAGCCTGGGGGAGGGGGTTGGTTACAAGGTCAGCACTAGCCTGAGGGAATAGAGATGGGAGAGGCATGAACTCTCCAGCAAAGGGTACCCACCTGCTTTTCTTGTAAGCCTGCAGTAGACCAGCAGTGCCACAGCAGCAAGGCCCGTCATGCTGAGCAGCCCTCCGGTGACTCCTGTGGCCACAGGACCACTTCTGCTCCCTGTCAGCCCTGAGGGGGAGACCCTGTGCATGAGCCAGAGGGAGAGGCATGTGGTCATGAATTGCCCTGATCCCTGCAGCTGAAACCTGGGCTGGGGAGAGAGGGTGAACCTAGGAGACCACAACTTCTGAGAGTCCCTGAGCCAGACAATGGGTCAGGAAGACTCTCCCTGGCAAAGCAGATGCTGATGAAGCACAGGAAACGGCCCCTCTCTTTCCGAGGAAGCTCATCTCTGAGCCTGAGGCAACAGTAAGGGTCAGGATGCTCTCTGGTCAGTGAGAGAAGAGTTGGTCTCCCAAGGAGCTCCATAGTCAGTGCTTCCGTTTCTCCTCCCCACCTCCACCCAGTCCCCGACCCCAGAGAAAGACAATCTTTTTGTATCTGTCCCTGAGAAGTACAAGTACTATCTTGGCCAGACATCATGAGGGGTTGTCACAGAGTCTTTGGAGGAAATAATCTGTCCACATCTGTAGCCTGGGACACAGGAAACTTACCTCTGATGTTGAGTGTAACCACCTCACTGTGCTGGGCCCCCAGGCCATTGTCGGCCTCACAGGAGTAGTTTCCAGAATGTTCTGCAGTCAAGGAGAGGTTGAAGGATGCTCTTCCTCCAGAGAGGGCCAAGCTGTTCCCCAGGGTGACATCCTCATGATAAAAGCGGTACAGGATTGGGGGAGAACCTCTCTGGGCCTCACACTGAAGCTCCACCACGTCCCCCACCACAGCCTGGGCCCCAGGGACCCTGAGGGTGAGGACAGGGCGAGACACTGGAACTGAGGGAAAATATAAAGTTTCTACTTCTAACATATGGATATAGGCACAAAAAATATTATAAACAAATGGCAAAGGATCTCAGACTTGGAAAATATGTTGAAACATACATGACATAGTTAGTTATCTTACTCTACAAATAACTGTCAATGCACAAAAAATTCAACAGAAAAACGTGAGAAGGGTATGAAACACTGAAAAATGCAAATAGCCAATAAATATATGAAAGGGTACTCTTCATCACTAAGCAAATATATGCAAATGAAAACAACCATAAGATATCATTTTTCTCCCCTTATCAGATTACCAATTAAAAATACTGATGTGATTGTGGATAAGCGGGCACCTTGATATGACCTCAGTTGGAATGCAATTTGAGATACTTACTTGATGGCAATTTGGCAATAGTTAAACTTAAAATGGACACAAACTTTGAACCAGCAAGTCTACTTCTAGGAATATCTCCTTTAGGGATACTGACATATGATATGCAAAGATCTTTGAATGAGGATTTCTGTTTTAGCATTTTTATGATAGCTAAAAACTGGAAACAACCTAGTTGGTTAATGAAATATGGAAGATATCCAAGATATGTTTACTTTTTAGCCAAAGTCAAGATGTATTTTTAAGTGGAAATGCAAATTGCCTAATGTGGTGATTTGAGGCTGTATGCACCCCACAAAAACATATTCGTAAATCTAATGCATTCCTGTGGGTATGAACAATTGTAAGTAGGACCTTTTGATGAGGCTATTTCAGTTAAGGTGTGACCCACCTCATTCAAGATGGGCCTTACTGGAGTCCTTTGAAAATGGAAGCAAGACAGAGAGAAAGCCATGGAAGCAAGAAACTGAAATCAACAAAACCTGGAAGAGAAGAGAGAGACCAGCAGATGCCACCATGTGCGTTGCCACATGGCAGAGGAGTCAAAGTTCCCTGACAGCCAGTTTTCATGAAGAAAGCATTGCTTTGATAATGCCTTGATTTGGACATTTTCCTAGTCTCAACCACAAGTGAATAAACTCTCTTTGTTTAAGTCAACCCATTTCATGGTATTGCTTTGAACAGCCTAGGAAATGAAAACACCTAACAACATGTGTAACATGATTCTATCTTTGTAAAAAAATTATCTGCTTTTATATCTGGAAAAATATATGCAAGACTAAGAGTGGTTATGTCTGGGAAGAGGGGAAGGTTGTGAATGTGTGTAGGAGCATGTAGAAAGAGACTTTTCAATATTGACCCTTTTGTTCTGTTTGATTTTTTTAAATCATGAAGATTTAAATATTCTTTCAGAACTATAAAGTATTAAAAACTGAAGTGTTGTGTTAAAATGTGGACACAAGGGACAAAGAAAATGTCATAATGTAGATCAGGGGTTCTTCCAGAAAGATTTCAGGGAGTCCATAAGCTTGAACTGAAAAAAATCAACTTACTACCTTTATTTTCTTTTACCTCTAACTGAAATCTAGGATTTCCTTCACTTATGAATGTATACAATAAACAAATTACAGTAGTATTCATTTCAGCTGACTGGCAAAGGAGTCTGTGGAACAAAAAAGGTTAAGAACCCCAGATATAGACTAATGTTAAGAGTTAGATATGCCCATGTTTCACACCTGGCTTTACTGGACCATAAGCTCGTTACTGTACCCCTCTGAGCTTCATTTCCCTCTCCTGCAAACTGGGAATAAAAATGATAACAACCTTATAGGTGTATTTTAAAGATTAAATGTAGAGCAGTAAGCACGGGCCTGGCACATGGCAAGGACCCAGTAAGCATTGATGACGATAATTGATGACATTGATGGTGATGATATAATAATGAATATTCCTTTTTCTGGAAGTTCCTGATTTCCGTGACTCATGTCCTAGTTCCAGAACTCAGACACAATTCACTGAGGCTGGGCAAGAAGCACTTTATATGGGATAATAGCTATAGCAGAGATAATATACATTTGTGATGGGGAATCATAGAAACAAGGGAATGAACAGGCAATCATGAATGCAGGGTATAGAAGGTAAGATGTACTGGTTTACGATGTTGTGCGGAGAGAGGGAGCAGCACTTGATCAGTGGCACATGCCTGTGTGGAGGACCCAAGAGGTAAGATGTAAACCATGAGGCAAGAATATCTTGGAATTTCAGAGGAAAATTGGCTGAGGTGGGTGCTGCTGGCAGGGTAAGAAGAATGGTCTGGGTGAATGGGAAGTACCAAATCTGAACCAAGTTACCTCCTGGAGCCCTGTGAGATGGCTGCATCAAGGCCACCTTGATTAGATGCTGGGTCCTGGGCTAGCATTCCTAAGTCAACCTGCTTGTGTGGCTTTGTCTCGCTCTGAGTATCAGTCTGTATTTTGCTTTATGCATCTCAGAGAGTGTTTGCATGCTTATTTCATGGTCTCCTGCTTTTCTGAGGTGTGTCCCAGGAGCAGTGATTCCCAGCTTCTCCTTTTGCATTTTTCCTCCCAAGAGCCTTTGACTCCTCATATTCTATATTCCCTCTCTTCCCAAATCATAGAATTATGCAGCTGGAAATGACCATGATTTTCATTTAGTCTGATTTTCCTACTTAATGAATGAGGAAATAGAGGTCAACAGAGGGAACGGATTCTTGGCCAGGTGATACAGAGCTCTCTTCAGACCCAGACCTAGATGTTCACCTCAACAGCCCTCAGCACAGTTTTGTTAAACCACGGGCCTCCCTAAAAAGGGGGTTGGAGGTTTGGCTTGTAGAGGGATCATCATCAAACAGACTCAGAGCACATCGGAACAGTTTTCCTTTGGATATTACATTTAAAGGCAAGAGGGCAAGGGAAAGCCTAGAGAAAGGAAGAATTTTATTCATAAAGGCCATTTCCACCCTGGACGTCTGTCCATTGCTTTAAGAACGACTTTGAAATCACTAACATGGACTGGGTCTCTCTCCTAGAAGATCGTGCACATAGATAGTGTTAATATAGGATTTTTAATGTGGAAATGTGAGGCCTGTTTGTATCCTTAGTAGTGGGAGAGGGAGAAGTCCAAGAGTAGAGGCTTGTTGGGAGTCAGTGAGAGAAGAAACTGGGCAAGGAATGGGCTGACCTTTTTGAGGTAGAGAAACCAACACTATGATTTCTTTGGTTTCTTTCTGTACCATAATTGCAGATCAGAATATCGCTATTTTCTAAAATGTCTTCTTTGCTATTTTAGTGAGGGACTTTTGGTCATGCTCAAGAACACTGCCTTTGAACTGTGCTGCTGGGAAGGTCCATGTTCCCGACAGCATAACCACAGGAAGGAGCCCCGACTTCCAAACAGAGGTTGTGTAGGCAGGAAGTATGCTGAGGTGTTACACCGGCAGAAAGCCCTGAGGAGCCCTGTAGCTCCATTTTCAGCTTCTGGGAAGAGAAGGCACAGACGGTCCCAAATAGTGCTGCCAGTGGGGCAGGGACAACTCACTTGTGATGTTGAGTGGCTCTACCTCACTGCGCTGGGCTCCCAGGACATTTTCAGCCTCACAGGAGTAGTTTCCAGAATGTTCTGCAGTCAAGGAGAAGCTGAAGGATGCTCCTCCTCCAGAAGGGGCTGAGCTGCTTTCCAGGGTGACATCGTTGTGATAAAAGCGGTACAGGATCGGGGGCGAGCCTCTCTGGGTCTCACAGTGAAGCTCCACCACATCCCCCACCACAGCCTGGGCACTGCGAGCCCTGAGGGTGAGGACAGGGCGAGACACTGGAACTGAGGGAGGAGTACAGGTAGCCATCAGCTTCTACCGTTTCAGTATAGTCCTCCATACGAAAGACATTTCATGCAGCAAAAGCTTTTTCTCTGTTA
This sequence comes from Tolypeutes matacus, assembly GCA_026826555.1. Taxonomy (NCBI): domain Eukaryota; kingdom Metazoa; phylum Chordata; class Mammalia; order Cingulata; family Chlamyphoridae; genus Tolypeutes; species Tolypeutes matacus. The sequence continues at coordinate 5,157,817 of JAKSZT010054308.1, forward strand.
TTAATCACCTTGACATCACTCAAAACTCAGACATCATTTCTTCAACTCTGGGTAAACAAAAGTATTCGTGTAATGCTTGGATATACAATCTCAAATGTGTTTGGGGAATATATAAACTAAGATTAAGTTGAAACCCAGACATCTGAGAAATCAGAGAAGAGCTGGGGAAAAGGAGAAATCGGTTCAATAGAAAACAAGGAACAGGTGCAAGATGTTGGTTACTTAGCCAGGGTTGTAACTGAGCCTAGTCTGGTCAGGAATGGGGCCCACAGGAAATGAATATTGATCAATTTATTTGATCATTCTTTTATTCATTCATTCATCAAAAATTAATTGAGCAAATAGTAAGTCCCAGGAACTGTGCTATGTGCTGGGACTTTAAGAATGAGAAAGATAGTGTTCTTGCACTCATGAAGCCTACAATCTAGAGGGGATGATAGGCAGCAGTTAAAAAATAATGTAAATATAAAAGAAAAACTTTGATAATTGATACAAAGTAAAGAACAGGGTGCTCTAAAACTGAAATACATAACCCTGGGACCTGATCTAGTAAGGGTAAAGCTTCCTTGTGAAGTAACATTTAAAATTAACCAGAGTAAGAGGCATGTGAAGAGTGCACTGGGCAGGCAAACAGCATGTGCAAAGGCCCTGAGTTAGGAGAAGGCTCAGCACATTTGAGTTATTAAAACAAGGTGGCAGCAGTACCAAGAGAAGAGCCTAAAGATTGCCATGAAATGGGAGGCTGGAGAGCTGTGCAAGGCTTCACAAGGTAAGGATTTTGATCCTTCTCTGGAGAGCAATGGGGAGTCTATAAATGTATCTATATAGGAGTGTGAGATGACCAAATCTGTCTTTTAAAAAGACCATTCTGACCTCAGTGTGCAAAATGGATTGCAGAAGTGGAGTGGAGGGACAGTTAGGTAGGTGGCACTGCAGCACATGAAATACTGATTGATTTGATTAAGAGAGTGACAGTAGAGAAGGAAAAGAAGAAAACCCAAGAACAATTTAGGAAGTGAAATCAACAGGACTTAATGATTATCTGGTTATAAGGGGTGAGGGAGAGAGATGTCAAGGAAGACTCCTGAGTACACACCTGCCTTGTATATCTGGATGAACGGAGGTGTCTTTCACAGGAGGAGGAAGAATAGGTCCAGGGGGAAGTTCATGAGTTCAGTTTAAAAGATGTTCAGGTTGACAAGCTTTTGAGATATTTGACTGGAGTTATATATAGTATATGCAAGTGCTAAAGTGAGAGGTCTCCTTTGGAGAAAGAAGTTTAGGAATCATCATTTGTAGATGACAAAGCCATGTGTAGCCCCAAGATCATCGAGAGAGAGACAATAGATAAGAGAAGAGCACCCAGAGCAGAGCTCTGGAGCATTCCAATGTTTATAGGCTGTCAAAAAAGGAGAAGTTAATAAAGGAGATTGAGAAAGAGTGGCCAGAGAGGTAGGAAGAGAAGCAAGAGAGGGTGGGGTCACTGAAGCCAAGAAAGGGAGTGTTTCAAGAAGGAAGTAATGGTAAACAATGTGGAATATTTCTACGACATCAACTAAGATAAGGATTGGGAAATGACCACAGGATTTAAAGTCATGGAAGCCATTGGTGGCCTTTGAAAAAAACATTTTGATGGAGTGATCAGAAGAAACCAGATTGGTTGTAAACCTACTGGGAAATGAGGAAATGGAGACAGCCTGTGTAGCTAATTCTTTCTGAAAGGTTAGCCATGATGGAGAAGGGTGTGGAGACAAAGGCGGGATCAAGTGAGGGTTTTCTTAGAGATGGGAGAGACAGAGCATGTTAAATGCCAGTGGGAAGGATCCCATAGAGAAGGAGATTTTAAGGTATATGTGAGAGAAAGTGATAATTGGTTGAACAAAACTTCTGAGAATTCAAGAAAGAATGGAATTTAGAGTGCAGATGAAGAAACTGACCTGGGGAGCAGAGTCCCCTCTACTCCATGCCTTAGGAAGAGAAAGGATGTGCTGCCAGATGGATACAGAGACAAACTCAATTTGGTGGTGAGAGTCAAGGGTGCTATTGTCTGATGGTTTTATTTTCTCTGTGAAAGTTAAGGCATGGTTAACTGCTGAGAGTGAAGAGAGGTGCGTGCATGCATGTGGTTGTGTATGTGTGTGTGTTGGGGGTCGTAGGGGAAGTGAGGGGAAGAATATTTATAACAGTCTTTAGTGAGACTGGGAGAGAAACCTGTTTAGAGAAAGAATAGAATTGTTGAGCTTTGTGCAGTTTTGCTCACAGATATGTGGTAATATCAATATGCCCTGTAGGGTGAATTTTTAAAATAGTATCCTTCAGTTATCTGGCTATAGACATGGAGAAGGCAGACAGGTTATCCAATGTTGGGATTTTGCCAGCAAATGTGATGAAAAGACCAAAAGACAAGGATTTTGAGAGAATTATCAAGAAGAGTGTTGAAATTATTGGCCACAAAATAGAGACTGGATTGGGAGAGACATATAGAGTTAGAGAGGCCTAATGGATTAAGGAGAGTAGAGGTTCTATTGCATGTCAGAAAACAGCTGTGATGAGAGGAGCTAAAGAAGCAAGTAGAAGGATAGGAAGTTATAGTCAGGTAATCAGTGCTTAGATTGTCATTTTGTAGATGGAGTAGTGTGTGCATATAGGAGTGGGTGACTGATGTGGAGAGGACAGGCCAGGGGGTTGAGTGGGTCATCCATGTGACCACTGGAGTCATGAAACGGTGGCAGAATTTGGGATAGAGAGCAAGACTGAGTAAGGAGCAAAAGCCTTCATTGAAAGCGGGGCATGACTAGCAGGCCAGCCCCTGACAAGAGACAGGTGGGAGAGAGTGATATAGCTGGATAGAGCAGAGGCATGTAAGAAGGCAGGGGAATGGTGGTTGGGAAGTTTTTAGCAAGAGTCCAGGGTGGGAACCCAAGCTGATCTGGGACAGAAGCAGGAGAAGATAGGAATTTGTGAGCCAGTGAGAGACTATATTGTACTTTTAATTGATCGACAGACAGAGGGAACCACAATTAAAACACCTCTGAGTGTGAACTATAATGTAAACTATAATCCATGCTTAGTGGCATCATGCCAAAATGTTTTCATCAATTGTAGTGAATGTACCACATTAATGAAAGATGTTGTTAATGTGGGAAAATGTGGGAGGTGTAGGGAGCGGGACATATGGGAATCCCCTATATTTTTATATAACATTTAGGTAATCTAAATATCTTTTTGTTAAAAAAATAAAAAATATATTAAAAAAACAAAAAACAAAAAACCACCTCTGAGGTGAGACATGTTGAACTTCATAATTTCCTTTCTTATTGATCATTATTGGCCAGGATGTTTGTGTTTTGAAAAGTCTTCCACAAAATGAAAAAAAATAAGACACTGAGGGAATAAATGGAAGAAAATGTCTCTGTACATACAAGACAACAGATCCTACAGTTATGAAAGACATAATGTCAAAATTTTTAAAAATTTTATATTTTTTAATTATTTCAAACTTTAAAAAATTCTTTGTATTTTACTCATTATATTAAAAACTATCATTATTATATCATTTTCCTATTAATTGTATTCAGTTATTTTTTTGGCTTCAATTTTGAAGAAGTTTTGGATCACAGAAGGGTTACAACTGTGGCAGGGGAGGATCATTGGTGTGTGGTGTCCAAGATGGGGGATGGGAGGAGGTTCACCTGGCGCATACCTATAAGGCATATGAATGTGTTCAAGTGTTCATGGGGCATTGTCACAGAGGGTGGAGTTTCACATAATAACCAAAAGAATATCTAATATCCATCCTGGGGAGCTCTGCCACATTCTCTAATGGGACAGCAAGAATCCCCCGAGTACAGAGGCAGTGACTAGTGAAGGAGAATGTACCATTGTTGGACCCTTAATAGTGATGACTGTACTTATGAACCTTTACTTTTGAAATTGAAACTTAGCCCAGTATTACAGGGTACCTAAGAGTTACTTTCTGAGATCCTCCTTGTTGCTCAAAGGTGGCCTCTCTCTAAGCCAAACCCAGCATATAAATGCATTACCTTCCCCACAGTGTGGGACATGATTCCTGGGGATGAGCCTCCCTGGCACCAAGGGATTACTACCAAGCACCAACTAGCAATGCAACTGGAAAAAGACCTTGACCAAAAGGGGGAAAGGACAAAGACAAATGAGTTTATATGGCTAAGAGACTTCAAAGTGAGTCAGGAGGTCATTCCAGAGGTTATGCTTATGCACATCTCAGCAGGACCTCATTGACTGCCAAAGTAAATATTGTCTTACATAGTGGGGTTCCTGAGGGCTCTGGAGACATCCAGACACTACAGGGAGGGCAGACAGCTCAGGGATTTGGCACTCTGCCAGTGGATCCTACTTTGGAATTTATGCTCCCCAGTGTGACAGAGTTGGACTCAGTTGTGGTTTCCTTACCCATGGCTCTTCTGCCCCTTCTATTTGAACCTATAGTTAGTACTAGAATTGATAGGTATATGTCCAAGAGACTTTTGGTCTGTCCATATAGCAGTTGGGCCCTGAATCTCAACAGAGTTGCAACACCTACTCTCCAGTTCATTGAACTCACCAAAGACAACTAACAAGGAGATGATGATGGACAACGACCATCTCAAGGAACAGAGAGAGTCTGCAACTGCAATCAAGATAGTCCCATCCATTTGCCCCACAGGATCTAAGACCCCTCTCAATTAGAGGTGGAGTGGGCATCACCATCCCAGAATTCTCAGGACTGGGGAATGAACAAAGGACTAGAGTAGACTTACTGTTATTCTACTATAGACTTATTGTGATTCTAGCAATGGAAGAACTTTTATCATTGATGTGGAGGCAGTGGCCACTGGAAATTCTAAGGGGAGGGAGAGGGAAAAATACCTGTAATTTGGGGGCATTTTTGGGACTTTGGAATTATCCTGAATAACTTTTCGATGACAGATACAGGCCATTATATATCTTCTAATAACTTACAAAAATGTGCAGGAGAGAGTGTAAACTACAATGTAAACTAGAATCCACACTTAGGGGCAATGCTCCAATATGTGTCCATCAATTGTAACATATGTACCATACTAATGATGGATGCTGTTAATGTGGGAAAATGCGGGAGGGCTAGGGAGTGGGGCATATGGGAATCGCCTATATTTTTTATGTAGCATTTATGTAATCTAAGTATCTTTAAAAAATAAAAATAAAAAAGTATATTAAAAAAAAGTACAAAAGTACAAAAAAAAAAAAGTCTTCACTGCTATGTTAGAGAAGTTTTGGTCAAAGGGAAGGTCCAAGTTCCTGAAAATGTAGAACCTAGAATTCCTAGATGGAGGCTGAATAGGAAGCAGGACTGGTATGATGTCACACAGCAAATAGCCCAGTGGAACCCTGTGGGGGTAGAGAAGACAGTCTGTCCCTTGTGGTGCTGCTAATTGGGAGGACCAACTTACCTGTGACATTGAGTGGCACTGTATCACTGCGTTGGAGCCCCAGGCCATTGTCAGCTGTACAGTAGTAGTTCCCAGAGTGCTCTGCTGTCAGACAGAGGTTGAAGGTCACTCCTCCTCCAGAGGGGGCTGAGCTGCTTCCCAGGGTGGCATACTCGTGATAAAACCGGTACAGGATTGGGGGAGAGCCTCTCTGGGCCTCACAGCGAAGTTCCACCACATCCCCTACCACAGTCTGGGCCTTGGGAGCCAAGAGTGTGAGGACAGGGCGAGACACTAGAACTGAGAGAGTAAATGAGTTAGTAGACACCAGTATCTGTTTTTTTTTTTTTTTAATTAAAAACATTATAGAAGCTCCTCATTAAAAAAAATCTAACTCTAAAGAGTTGCACAAGGTAAAAAATGAAAACTTCTCCTTTATTTCTATTTTCCAGAGATTACTTCTGCTGAGTATTTGGTGGTACTTTCTATATCTATTCTGAGTATAAATACATATACATATCCACACATAAATAAGCATAGATAATACATATGCATTGGCTCACAATATACATACTCACCTACAACCTGCGTTTTCCTCTTAGTAATATATTTAGGGACTTCTTTCTATGTCCTTACTTACTTATTCATTTTAAAAATTCAATTTATTGAGGTATAGTTGACATACTATAAAGTGCAACCCTTTAAAATGTAGAATTTGATGACTTTTGATCAATTTTATCCAATTATTTTTAACAATGGCAAAGCATTCCATTGTATGAATTTACCATAATGCATTTAACTAATTCCCTACTAATGGAAGTATACAGTGCTTTAAAAAAATTTTTTTTTTCAAATAATGCTGCAATAAACTACCCTGTAGCTATATCATTGTGTATTTGTGTGTACATTTCTTAGGATAAATTCCTAGAAGTAGACTTTCTGGAATAAGGGGCATGGGCATTTTAAATGATGGTATATAATGCCAAATTGGTCTTCAAAAAGTTGAACCGATTTTCACTTGCAGTAACGGTTTATTAGAGTTCCTGGTTCCCCACTGCCTGGTCAATTATGGTCATATAAAAGCAGTGGTTTATTTTAACTTAAATTACTGTCTTTCCCTGCTCGTGGCCTCTCTAGTTGCTCCATTTGAATAATTCACTCATTCTATTCTATGTTACCCTACAGGCTACTCGTTAAGTTTTCATGGGCTGCTTGTGAATTAAAAACCATTAATGATGACTTACAGTCTGTAAAGTATTCAGAAATAATTTACAAATGGAAAATTTGAAGTTGGTCATTCATTTAAAAATTTTTCAACTCATTTCTTTTTTATTTCCCACTATTTAATAATCATAATGATGGGAAAATCACTGCTCTTCTCCCCTGACCACCTGATTTTTCTTTTATTTTTAGAGAAGTTGTAAGTTTACAGAATGATCATGCACAAAATACAGGATTCCCATATACCATCCCACCACTAACACCTTGCATTGATGTGGAACATTTGTAACAATTGATGATAGCACATTTTTATAATTGTACTATTAATTAGAGTCCACGGTTTAAGTTAGGGCTCACTGTGCAGTGTATTTCCTTGGATTTAAAAAAAAATTTTATTCTGTTACCACATATACAATATAAAATTTCCCCTTTTAATCATATTCAGATATATATTTTTCAGTTCTACCATCACCACCATCCATTACCAAAACATTTCCATCATTCCAAATAGGAATCCTGTATATTTTAAACCTTAATTTTATATTCCTTATCCCCAACCTGTCCCTAGGTAAACTATATTCTAGATTCTGACTCTATGAGCTTGCTTATCCTAATTGCTTCAAATCAGTGAGATTATACAATATTTGCCCTTTTGTATCTATCTTATTTCACTTAACATGATGTCTTCAAGGTTCATCCATGTTGTCACATGTATGAGGACTTTATTTCTTTTTATGGATGAATAATAGCTCCATTGTGTGTGTGTGTGTATATATGTGTATGTGTGTGTACCACATTTTATTTATCTGTTCATCCATCTTTTGGCAATTGTGAATAATGCTGCTATGAACATCGGTGTGTGAATATCTGTTCAAGTCCCTGCTTTCAGTTCTTCTGGGTATAGACCTACTAGTGGGATGGCCAGATCATACTTAGCTTTCTGAGGAACTGCCAAACTGTCTTCCACAGTGACTGCATCATTTTACATTGCCACCAGCAATGAATGAGTGTTCCTATTTCTCTCTAACACTTGTTATTTTCTGTTTTTTTGTTTGTTTGTTTGTTTGTTTAATAAAAACCATTCTAATGGGTGTGAAATGATATTTCTTTGTGGTTTTGATTTGCATTTCCCTGATGGCTAATGATGTTGAGCATCTTTTTATGTGCTCTGGCCATTTGCATATCTTCTATGGAGAGATGTCTATTCAAGTCTTTTGCCCACTTTTAAATTGGGTTGTTTGTCTTTTTGTTGTTAAGTTGTAGGATTACTTTGTATATCCTGGATATTAAATTTTTAACAGATATCTTTATTGGATATGTGGTTTCCAAATATTTTCTTCCATTGTGTAGTTGTCATTTTACTTTCAGGAGAAAGTCCTGTGAGGCACAAAAGTTTTAATTTTGATGAGGTCCCATTTACTTATTTTTTTCTTTTGTTGCTTGTGTTTTGGGTGTAAAGTCTAAGAAAACATTGCTTAACAAAAGGTCCTGCAGATACTTTCCTACATTTTCTTCTAGGAGTTTTATAGTTCCACCTTTTATATTAAGGTCTTTGATCCAATTTGAGTTGATTTTTGTATATAGTGTGACATAGGAGTCTTCCTTTGTTTTTCAAATGGAGATCTAGTTTTCCCAGCACCATTTGTTGAAGAGATTATTCTTTCCCAATTGAGTGTTTTTTGCCACCTTGTGAAAAATCAGTTGGCCATAAACATGAGGGTTGATTCCTGAGCTCTCAATTCCATTCTATTGGTTCAGTACCATGCTGTTTTGATTATTGTGAGTTTGTAATAAGTTTTAGGATTGGGAAGTGTGAGTCTTCCAACTTCATTCTTTTTTTAAATAAAATGTTATTGAAGTATATCATTCATACATGAGCATACACAAACAATAAGTGTATAGTAAAAGTTGTGAATTTATAAAACAAACAGACATATCATCATACAAAGCCGCTATACATTACCCCACCACCAACACCTTGCATTATTGTGAAATATTTTTTACAAACTATGAAAGAGCATCGTCAAAATATTGCTACTAACTCTAGCCCATATCTTACATTTTGTGTATTTCCCCCGAACCGACCCTATTATTTTTCTGTTCATAAACCATATAATTTATCTAAATTGTTCAATCAATGACATTTGGTGTAATAACCAAGTTGTGCATTCATCACTTCAATCAATATTAGAACATATTTATTACTTAAAAAAAAAACCCCAATACATTTGGTTTATTTTCCTACCAACCTACCCAATTATTAATACCCTTTATTAGTATTATATATTATATATATTTCTTTTAGCAATATTTTTTAGTTTTCTGTGTTCAAGTCCTTTACATCATTGGTTGGATTTATTCCTAGATATTTAATTCTTTTAGTTGCTATTTTTAGTTGGAATTTTTTTCTTGATTTCTTCTTCTGATCATTTATTGTGCTCAAAGACAGCTTGAATGAAATTGTTCAAAGACAAGGAGTGTTTCTACAAATACCCCATCAATTTACTGAATTCATTTATTAGCTCTAGTAGGTTTGTGGTAGATTTTTCAGGATTTTCTGTATATAGCATCATGTTATCTGTAAATACGAAAAGTTTTACTTCTTCCTTTCCAATATGGATGCCTTTTATTTCTTTTTCTTGCCCAAATTCTCTGGCTAGAACTCCTGGTACAAGGTCGAATAACAGTGGTGTCAGTGTAATCCTGTCTTGTTCCTGATCTTAGAGGGAAAGCTTTCAATATTTTACCATTGAGTATCATGTTAGCTGTGGGTTTTTTCATATATACCCTTTATTATGTTGAGGAAGTTTCATTCTATTACTAGTGTTCTAAGTGTTTTCATCAAGAAAGGATGCTGGATTTTGTCAAATGCCTTTTCTGCATCAATTGACGTGATCATGTGCTTTTTTCCTTCATTCTTCATTCTTCATTTCTTCAACTGATTTTCCTATGTTGAACTAACCTTGCATACCTGGAATAAATCCCACTTGAGGATGGTGTATAATTCTTTTAATGTGTTGTTGGATTCGGTTTGCTAGTGTTGTGTTGAGGTGGTATGTTGTATTTTCATTTTCATTCACCTCAACATATTTTCTAATTTCACTTCTGATTTCCTGTTTAATCTATTTGTTGTTAAGCATACGTAGTTTAATTTCCATGTATTTGTGAATTTTCTGTTTCTCCCTCTGTTATTGATTTCTAGCTTTATTCTGTTGTGGTTGGATAATACACATTGTATGACTTCAATAATTTTGAACTTATTGAGACTTATTTTGTGACCCAAGATATGGTCTATCTTGGAGAATGATCCATGTGTACTCAGTATGAATATATATTCTGTTTTGTTGGGTGCAGTGTTCTATATACGTCTGTTAGATCTGGTTAGTTTAGAGTATCATTTAAGTCCTGTACTTCCTATTGATCTTTTGACTAGATGTTCTATCCATTATTGAGAGTGATATATTAAGGTCTCCTACTATTAATGTAGAACCATCAATTTCTCCCTTCAAATCTGTCAGTATTTGCTTCATGTATTTTGGTGCTCTACTGTTAAGTGCATATATATTTATAATTGTGATGTCTTCCTGTTGAATTGTCTCCTTTATCAGTTTATAATGATCATCTTTGTCCCTCATAACTGTTTTTTACTTAAAGTACATTTTATCCAGTATTAGTATAGCTACCCCATTTCTCTTTTGGTTATTACTTGAAGAGGATATTTTTTCCATCCTTTCGCCCTCAACTTACTTTTACCTTTGAATTTAAGGTGAGTCTCTTGAAGATTCATACTTTTTAAATCCATTCTATTGGGTCATACTTTTTTATCCATTCTGCCAATCTCTGCCTTTTAACTGGAGAGTTTAACCCATTTATATTTAAAGTCACTACTGATAATGCAGGACTTTCTTCTGCCATTTTGCTATTTAGCCTTTGTAACTTTTGTATTTATTCGTCCCTCAATTCCTTAAGGTCTACTTTTATATTTATTTTGTGTATGTGTGTAATCCCATATTGAGTGACTTCTCATTTCTATCTGGATATATTTTTCATCTATTTTCTTTGTTGTTACCATGGGGTTAAAATTAACAGCCTAAATATATACCAATCATATTTGGTTTGATAGCAACTTAACTTTGATAGCATTCACATATACTGTTCCTATACCCATCTGTCCTCCCACCATTTTTTTTGGTTCTTGTTACCACTTATATATTTGTACATTGTATGCCCCAAAATATAGATTTATCACTACTTTTTATGCATTTTTAAGATCATTTTTTTAAAAGGCTTTTTTTGGTATTTCCACATTCTCATCTTCATCTTTGGTATTTTCTGTATGTTTATCCTCTTGCTTTGGATGTGCTATCATTTCTGGTTTCTTTGTTTGCCTTGTACTCTTTTGTTGTACATTGTACCTTTTAATATTTTAATATGCTAACTCTGGGTTTTATTCCCTGAGATGTCTGTTTCTTGATTTTGTAACCAGCTGGCATTAAGACAGATTTTATTGAGCTTCAGCTCTCCTGTCAGGAATGTCTGCCCTATGTGAATGCAGTGTGCACCGTTTTCCTTGTCTTTCTGGATCTGTGTTTTGCTTGTTAATAGTTTTGGGGTTCCCCTGTTTACAGGAGTTCAGTTGTCCCTTCAGTTTCCTAAGAGCCAGAACTCCCTCTCCTGGGTTTTTGAAGCTCGCAGACCTTTGTTCCAGATTGTCTGCCTCTACAGTGTTTTATACTCCTTTTGTTGTCTTTAGCTGCTTTTGCCTGGAGGGCAAATTCTGGGAGGAGGGCTATCTCAGGGAGGACTTTCCCAAGTCAGAATTTCCCAGCCAAAACAGGGCCAGGGACCCACGAAGGGGGCGCAGACTGGCTCAAAAATGTCCTGTGGAGGGGATCAGGAAGGGTGCCAAAAGCTTCTCTAGCAGCTCTCCAAAGCTGAGCTTTCTTGGCCTGCCCAGCAAATGTAGCCCTTCATATAACTGTCTTTGGCAGCCCTGAGGAAGTGCTGCATCTTTAAATTTCCAATGCCTCTGCACCTGTTCAGAGTGTGTTAAAATAGTGGATGCCCTCAGAGCTGGGACTCGGCAATCCAAATTCATTAATCAAAAGCCGCAATCAGTGATTGGCCATGTCCACCCTTGTTCTTGGGGAAGTTGATTTTTATGTCCCTTTCTGTCACCAACAGCTGGTCAGGGCCTGGACACTGTGGTGACCTGCAGTAAGAAAAGGAGATGGATGCCAGAATCTGCTGCATGGAAAGAGAAATTTATAGTTCTTTACTGTAGTTTATCAGCCTCTTCCTTCTGTTCTTCCCTCGATGCTGTATTTCTGTTCTTCTGGCCTCTGGAGTTTCAAAGTAGTTGTTTCAGAGTCCCTGCCTGTTTAATAGTTGTTTTGGTGGAAGGTCTGAGTCCTGGAGCTCACAACTCTGCCATCTTCTCCCTGATCAACTGATTTTTCTTAGTTATGTATTTATATTTTAAAACATTTTTAGTATTTATAATAGTTACTTTCCATTCTTTTTTTTTTCACAGATGAATAAATATATACATTTCTCAATTAAATGTAATGGATACATATAATTTTTTTTTTTGAATCAAACAATATATTACACAATATATTTGATTCATTGTAATGCATTCATACAGTATTTGTCCTTTTGTGTCTGGCTTGCTTCACTCAACATAATGTCCTCCAGGTTCATCCATGTTGTCATATGCTTTTTGACTTTATTTCTTCTTACGGCTGCATAATATTCCACCGTGTGAATAGACCACAGTTTGTTTATCCATTTGTCTGTTGATGGACATCTGGGTTGTTTCCAACTTTTGGCAATGGTGAATAATGTTGCTATGAACATCGATGTGCAGATATCTGTTCATGTCACTGTTCTCATTTCTTCTGGGTATATATACCCAGTAGTGGTATTGCAGGGTCATGTGGCAAGTCTATATTCAACCTCTTTAAGAACTGCCAAACAGTCCTCCATAGTGGTTGTACCATTCTACATTCCCACCAACAGTGAAGAAGTGTTTCTCTCTCTCTGCATGCTCTCCAACACTTGTAGTTCTCTATCTTTTTTAATAGTGGCCATTCTGATAGGTGTGAAATGATATCTCATTGTAGTTTTGATTTGCATTTCCCTAATCATGAGTGATGTTGAACATTTCTTCATGTGTTTTTTTGCCATTTGTATTTCTTCTTTGGAGAAATGTCTATTCAAGTCTTTGGCCATTTTTTAATTGGGTCATTTGTCTTTTTATTGTTGAGTTGTAACATCTCTTTATATATCCTGCATATTAAACCCTTATCAAATATGTGATTTCCAAATATTTTTTCCCATTGAGTTGACTGCCTTTTCACCCTTCTGACAAAGTCCTGTGAGGTGCAAAAGTGTTTAATTTTGAGGAGGTCCCATTTATCTATTTTTCCTTTTGTTGCACATGCTTTGGATGTAAGGTCCAAGATACCACCACCTACTACAAGGTCTTGAAGATGTTTCCCTACATTTTTTTCTAGTAGTTTTATGGTCCTGGATTTTATATTTAGATCTTTGATCCATTTTGAATTGATTCTTGTATAGGGGGTGAGATAGGGGTCCTCTTTCATTCTTTTGGTTATAGATATCCAGTTCTCCCAACACCATTTGTTGAAGAGACTGTTTTTTCCAATTAACATGGGCTTGGTAGGTTTGTCAAAAAACAGTTGACTGTATAGGTGGGAGTTTATTTCTGGGTTCTCAATTATATTCCACTGATCAATGTGTCTATCTTTATGCCAGTACCATGCTGTTTTGACCACTGTAGCTTTGTAATATGTTTCAAGGTCAGGCAGTGAAATTCCTTCCATGTCGCTCTTCTTTTTTTAGAGTGCTTTTGGCTATTCAGGTGCACTTATCCTTCCAGATGAATTTGGTAATTGCCTTCTCTAATTCTGCAAAGTAAGCTGTTGGGATTTTGATTGGTATTGCACTGAATCTATAAATCAGTTTGGACAAGATTGACATCTTCACGATATTTATTCTTCCAATCCATGAACAAGGAATGTCTTTTCATTTGTTTAGATCTTTTAAAATTTCTTTTAGCACTGTTTTGTAGTTTTCTGCATATAGGTCCTGTAATTCTTTAGTTAAATTAACTCCTAGGTATTTGAGTCTTTTTGTTGCTATTGAAAATGGAATTTTCCCTCTGATTTCCTCCTCAGGTTGTTCAGTACTAGTGTACAAAAATATTACTGATTTTTGCGTGTTGATCTTGTATCCTGTCACTTTGCTGAACTCATTTATTAGTTCAAGTAGCTTTGTTGTGGATACTTCAGGATTTTCTAAGTACAGGATCATGTCATCTGCAAACAGTGAGAGTTTTATTTCCTCTTTTCCTATTTGGATGCCTTTAATTTTTTTTCTTGTCTAATTGCCCTAGCTAGAACTTCTAGTACAATGTTGAATAACAATGGTGACAGTGGGCATTCTTGTCTTTTCCCAATCTTAGAAGGAAAGCTTTCACCCTTTCCCCATTGAGTTTGATGTTGGCTGTGGGTTTTTCATATAGGTCTTTTATCATATTGAGGACTTTTCCTTTTATTCCTATCTTTTGAAGTATTTTTATCAAAAAAGAATGTTGGATTTTGTCGAATGCCTTTTCTGCATCTATTGAGATCATCAGGTGTTTTTTTTTTCCTTCAATTTGTTAATGTGGTGTATTACATTGATTGATTTTCTTATTTGAACCAGCCTTGCATAGCAGGAATAAATCCCGCTTGGTCGCGATGTATAAGTCTTTTGACATGCTGTTGGATTCGATTTGCAAGTATTTTGTTGAAAATTTTTGCATCTATGTTCATTAGAGAGATTGGTCTATAATTTTCTTTTCTTGTAGAATCTTTATCTGGCTTTGGTATTAGGGTGATGTTGGCTTCATAAAATGTGTTGGGTAATTTTCCCTCCTCTTCAATTTTTTTCAAAGAGTTTAAACAGGATTGGTGTTAATTCTTTTTGAACTGCTTGGTAAAATTCACCTGTGAAGCCATCTGGTCCTGGACTTTTCTTTGCTGGGAGATTTTTGATGATGGATTCAATCTCCTTAATTGTGATTGATTTGTTAAGTTCTTGTATTTCTTGTAGCATCAGTATAGGTTGGTTGTGTGTTTCTAGAAATTTGTCCATTTCGTCTAGTTTGTTGGCATATAGTTTCTCATAATATGCTCTTATGATTCTTTTTATTTCTATGGGGTCATTTGTAACTCCCCCCCCTTTCATTTCTGATTTTATTTATTTGCATCTTCTCTCTTTCTTTCTTCATTAGTCTAGCAAGGGGTTTGTCAATTTTATTGATCTTCTCAAAAAACCAGCTTTTGATTTTGTTGATTTTCTCTATTTTTCTGTTATCATTTTCATTTCTTTCTGCTCTAATCTTTATTATTTCTTTCCTTCTGCTTGCTTTGGGATTGGTCTGCTGTTCTTTTTCTTGTTTCTCTAGTTGTTCAGTTAAATCTTTGAGTTTAGCTCTTTCTTGTTTTTAATATAGGCATTTAGGGCTATAAATTCCCCTCTCAAGACTGCCTTTGCTGTACCCCATAAGTTTTGATATGTTGTGTTCTCATTTTCATTTGTCTCAATATATTTACTGATTTCACTTGCAATTTCTTCTTTGACCCACCGATTATTTAGGAGTGTGTTGTTCAGTCTCCACACATTTGCAAATTTACTTTTTTCTTATTATTGATTTCTAGTTTCATTCCAGTATGATCTGAGAAGGTGCCCCTTTCCCCTTCTCTTCCCCTTCTGGAACTCCCATGACATGTATGTTGTTGAGTTTTGTGTTGTCATTCAACTCTCTGAGCCCCTGCTCAATTTTTTCCATTCTTTTCTCTCTCTGTTCTTTTCTCTCTTCAATTATAGCTGCTCTGTCTTTGGTATCACTTATTCTTTCTTCTATCATTTCGAGTCTGCTGTTGTATGCCTCAAACGTGTTTTTGACCTCACCTATTGTGTCTTTCATTCCCATGAACTTCGTTACTTTTCTGTTCAGGATTTCAATTCTTCTTCTTTGTGTTCGATCAATATCTTCTTGATGTCATTTATCTCTTTAACTATATTGCCTTTCATCTCATTAATTTGATTTTGGTAATTTGTGCTCATCTCGCTGATTAGTTCTCTCAAATTCTGCATCTCTTCTGGGACTTTAATGTATTCTTTTCTTGGGCCATATCTTCTATTTTCTTAGTATGGCTTGTAATTTTTTGCTGGTGTTTAGGCATCTGGTTAGGATGCAGTTTACTCAGATGCCCAATTGCTTTGTCTTTTATAGGGCTTTAGTGGCAGGAGGCTGTGAGTTACTACAACTCTTTGATTTTTGGCTCGACCTGGATTGTTAGGATTGTCTTGTTGGTTGCTCAAAACCAGGCACTGGACCCAGTAATTGGTTGTAGAGTCACTTCCTAGGGCCTTGGGCAGGGACACTATAGAGGCCAGGAAAAGCCTCTCCTACTTATTTTTAATTTTCTTTTTTCTTTTTCTTTTTTTTTTTTTTTAAAGATTTTATTTATTTATTCATTTATCCCCCCCTTGCTGCTTGTGCTCGCTGGGTCAGCTAACCACGCTGCACGGGCGGGCTTGCCTTCACCAGGAGGCCCCGGGAACCGAACCCGGGGCCTCCCATATGGTAAACGGGAGCCCTACTGATTGAGCCACAGCCACTTCCCATATTTTTAATTTTCTTATGTGCACTTCCTTGGTCTGCCAGGAGATGGTGCTCTTTGGCAGCTCTCAATTCAATGCCTGGTCGGAGTGTATTTGCTGTGACACAGATCAGATCAATGTGATAGAGCTTCCTGTCTGGGGGCTAAGAGCCTTGTAATTCAAACTTTCTGATACAATTCTCCAGTCTTCTCTGGCAGCCCCCTCCCTTTTCCCAGGTAGGAAATATTTCCACTCCCCTCTGAGTCCTCAACAATCAGTCCCTATTAGTAGAGGAGGAGATTGGGAGTTTGTATATCTTTAGCCCCTTGCAGGCTCCAAGGCAAACAATAATAGTGCAACCCCACCCGGCCTGGAAGAGCTCTCGGGACAAGGCAGACCAAACCTGCGAGTCAAAAGCTGAGTTAGCCCCAGGCTCTCTCTCCCCTCTCCTGTGGAGTCCTCAACAATTAGTCCAGTCTAGAAGAGAGGGAGACTGTGAGGGTCGGAGTTCTCCAGTCCTTTGTAGGCTCCCAAGGCAAACAACCATGTGGAAGGGTCCGTGGGGCTCCATAGCCCAAATTTGCAGGTCAGAACCAAATCAGCCTTAGGGTATGTCCCCTCTCTCCTCTTTCGTGGACTGGTAGATCCCTGGAGCCTCCTTTGTAGTCACAGGCCCAGAGGCCCAAGAATTCTAAAGATTTGGGGGGAGGATGCCAGCAGCAGCAGCTGCTGTTGGTTCCAACTCACGGTTCTGTCGTAGCGATTTCCCTCTTTTGTCCCTCTCTCCTCTGGGTGGTGTGCAGCCTTCACCTGCTGTCTTAAACCCTAGAAGAACTTTTTTGGGCTGTTTCAGCCTGTCCTCTAGCTATTTTTCTGGAGAAGAGATTCCCATGTCTTACTAGTCCGCCATCTTCCCGGAAGTCCCTGATAAAGTCTACTTTCTATTCTGTAACCATAATTCTCACAGTTGATTAGGCTTTCTTTCTATATCCAAATCAGTGGTTTTCAACTCTATTTGTACAATATTCTTACCTGAGGAAGTGTTTAAAAATACCAATTCTGGTGCCCCACCCAAGAGATTCTGAATTTAATTGGCCCTGAGTGTGGCTTAGTAATAATAGGTCTCTTCGCAAAGTTCCCTAAGAGGTTCTAATATTCAGCCAGGATTGAGAATTTCTGATCTAAATAGATTTAGTGATCACTGTTCATATTACAGTCTCCTCATTATGAGTCCTTTATATTGATTCATATCTTGGTTGGCTGGGTTTTGTTCAAGTAATCTTTTCAAGAAGGGTTAATAAATACTGTTTCTTAATTTGTACATATATATAAAACCTTGAAGTTCAATAACCTCATCAAGATACATTTTGCTGTTTTTTATTCTGTATCCATTTTTTATCTACATATTTAAGTCTTTCTTTGTTTCAGGGAAAGTGATTACATCTTTTAGTTTTGTTTTTCTCTTCTTTTTTTAAACTTAGAGATATTTATTATATACATTTGGGATCTCTACATTTACATGCTTGCTTCTCTTTCCTCTTTATTTCTGTGTGTTCCTAGTTTGCAATTCTCTATTATTTTTCAAATTATTGTTCATGCAATTAAACATTTTAGAAGCATCTGTTTCATTGCTTTGAATTTTGATTTCATTTCTAAAATAGCTTTGTTATTATCTTTGGATTCTTTTCTGAGTTCTGTCAGATCATTTTTAAAGTGTCTTCTGTTATTGTCTCATTTGTTCTTTTATCTCTTTTAATTCCTTTTTGTATTTTGTTTCAGGGTCTATATTTTCTTTAATTACCTTGAGAATATCCAGAAGAATTTGGTTATTTTTCTGTTTCCTATAGCAATTCTTCTTCTTAAAAGTATTATGTGTCATGTGTCTTTCTTTTCCTTTTATAATTTAAAATATATACAAAGATCCTATATTGGGTCTTTTATACTTACAACCCATCTTTGAATGAGTAAAGTTGTATTCAGCATCTCATATTTGCTCAAGAATACTGTGTGTGTGTGTGTGGGTGTGTGTGTGTGTGTGCATGTGTTTCAGTGAGCTGGGGCTGTATGGATTTAAATTGGTATATTTTATGAGAGTACTCTCTCATGAAATGTATCTGTGTTCTCTGTTTGGGATATATTCCCTCAAAGAAAGCAGATTATTCTGTCAGCAAATTTTCATGGCTCATAGTGAAGTCTCCCAGTTCACAGACAGCTTGTTTGCTAATTTAGGATTTATTTATTTCTACCTAGTTGATATTAAAGTAGCTACAAAGATCAGTGTTTTCTCCCTGCTCTTCTCTTCCTTATCTCACCGCAAAGAATTTTTGTTCATTGAATTACAAATGCCAACCAAAGACCTAGTCTGTGTCAGACATTGAGTAGTCACAGGAATGTAATGAAGACCAAAACTGATGAAGTTCTGCTCTTATGAAGCTTATATTCTGGTGGCATTGAGAGAGACAGACAAGAAACAGGAAATAGATTTTAGATCTTACTAAATGCTAGAAGAAAATAAAACACGATAATGGTATAGAGAATGACTTGGGGCTGGGACCTTTTTCAGATAGATTAGTCTCTTGGTTTGGAGTCTGGGTCTCAGAACATTTAAACTTCTTGGTTTATAATGGAATGTCTTCCTTGGGTCATTCTCAATATCCATGATTTGGAACAAGAGTAAATGGGGCAGAAGATCTCCTTAAGACTCACATGTTCCAAGAAAAGACCATAGTAATAGGAACTCCACATGGACTCATGCGTTCTTAGGATAAGATCTCTGACCATTCCAGCAACTCATCTAGTTTCCAAATTCTGACCAGAACGTGATTCTGGTTACAATTACCCTCTGGCTAACTCCTGCTCCCATAGCCCTATAAATAATCTTCCCTAACTCTCCCCTTGAGGCATGATAAGACACCTTCAAGGTGGTACTTGCCCTTGCTTTACAAGGCACGTGGGCCTTGTTTTGTGCGACCCATAGGTTTCCCTGGTAGTGTTATATGGGCCTTTGACAAATGCTTCTCAGTCTTCTCCTCACTTCATTTTTTTCCAGGGCTTTGTGAATTCCTGGACTTTGGTTCCCATTCCAACTCAAATCACAGAATCCGTGGGCTAGAAAGGATCCTAATTGTTGTCTTTTATAACTTTTGATAAAGATGAAAACAGTGAGATAAAAATTTTGAAATGTTTTGCCCAAACCACGAACTGCTTGTATTTAGAGTCAGAACTAGAATTCGGTTCTTCTGACATGTAGTTAGACCACACAACCCAAGCAAAGCATCTTTCAAGTATATTGGCTCTTTCTAGGAAAGCTCAGAGTTCCTGCCATGCAAACAGTCCAGTATAAAAATATTTTCTTAAACATAGTTCATTAATGTGTCCCTGCTACCTTGGCCAAAATTTATTGAACTAGCAGTGGGCAGTCGATTTAAGAACAGCCCATTTATAGGCTTTCCTGTGGCCTAGGAGTAGTTTAGAGGCTGAGTAATCAGAACCACTGCTTTGGAAGCGAGCCATATAGTACCAACATTTGGTGTAGAAGCTGAAAGAGCAAAAAATCAGTACCCAGAAGCTCAAGGCAATAGATGCTGTGGTTAGCAGGTCAGGAAAAGCTTCAAGTAAATGAGGTCATGAGATAGAGGGAATTAGAGTAGAGAGAATTTAGAAGCAGCAAGGGCAATGGGAACAGGACAGAGAAAGAAAATAGTTGGTGGGCATAGGAATAAAGAGTAATGAATACTTCTAGCTCATTAGTATCAATATAACCTGTTTCTGAGAAAATCATTATAATGAGGGATCTCTCCGTTGTTATTCTGTGAATCTGCCTACACTGAATTTCTTGTATTTCGTACTTCCTGGGCATCCTTACAACAAACCCTCCTCTAGGGACTCCTGGGTGGGACTCCATTTTCTTGGGATGTAGAAGCAATCTAACACAACAGACCCAAGATTTTTCTATCATGCCTTTCTGTTTCTCTAAAACAAAAACTGGACTTTTACTCTCTAGTAACCAAAGATCCAAGTTAAACAGAAGCAATTTTGCTCCTAAAATGACAATTTTGATCATTACTCAGGTGACAATGATCTGTATACTTTTGGTTTGTATGCTTTTCTGAATATACACCATATGTCAACAAAAATTTAAATAAGACAATAAAATTAAAATGAATTTAATGGATTGGATGGCAAGGGATCATGGAAACATCAGGAAACCAAGGAGCTGCTCTCTAAGAAGCTATATCCTCCTTTCCCTTCACCTTCAGTCCTTTCCAAACCTACTGTGAGAGCTGTAGCTGCTTGAGAGCTCTTTGGAGAAACTCAGATTTTGCCTAATATTTGTTCATATTACTGTGCTTGTAGCTAAATTTGTATGTAAGTGTTAGTGGGAAATATGAGATGCTTCTGTACACCTAGCTAAGAAAAATTGGCTTGGGGCAGAACAATATACCCCCTGGCATACAGGACATGAGAAGTCAATTTGAGAAAATACATTCATTGGGTAAAAGGAGTCTGCTGAGCTATATCAGGCGTCTGGCTGAGACAGGGTTGGATGAGGACTGAGCACCACAAGCAGATGTTGGGTTGAGAAGGGAATGAAGAGGGATCAGGCTGATTGAGGTAGGAAAGTGGAAGATACATGCAGACTTCTGAAGGAATTCTTGAGAGTGAGATTGGGGCTCGGGATGGGTGATTGGCAGGAGCCCAGGACTTACCCATGACAGAGATGCTCATTCTCTCACTGCGTTGGGTGCCAAAGCCGTTGTCAGCTGTGCAGTGGTAGTTCCCGGAATGCTCTGTGGTCAGAGAGAGCCTGAAGGATGCTCCTCCTCCAGAAGGGGCCGAGCTGCTGCTAAGGACTTTTCCTTCATGAAAAAACTGATAGAGGATGCGGGGAGAACCTTTCTGGGCTTCACAGTGAAATGTCACCAGGTCTCCCTCAAGAGCCTGGGTCCTAGGCATTCTGAGTGTGAGGACAGGTTGAGATACAGGGACTGCGGGGGAGAGAGAGAGAGAAAAAAAAAAAGTCAATAGTTGTTTCTGCTTCTTACTGGCCTTTTCTAGTCGTTTTCTTTCCCATCAGTTCTCTGGCTCTTTCTCCTCTCTTGTCTCCATCTTGTTAGGTGACCTCACTTCTGTTTTACAGAGGAAATGAAACTCTCAGGGAAGAAGCCCTTTATTGTGCTGTCATCAGACTCACACCCCATGATAGACTGAATCATGTATCCCAACAAAAGACATGTTTGTGAAGTGTGGATACATGTGTGAATAGGATTGTCTAAGATCCTCGTTAGGTTTGTAGCCAAACAGAATCAGGTGGGCCTTAACCTGTATTATTGGAGGAGGCCTTATAAAGGGAAGCCAGAAGTCAGAGAAAGCCACAAGAGGAGACCCAGGACATTGCCATGTGACAGAGGCAGAGGTGTAAGTCAAGGAATCCCAAGAACTGTGGCAAGCCATCACCACAACACTACAGACTTTGGGGAAAAAGCACGGCTTTGCTGATGCCTTGATTTTGGATTTCTAGCCTTTCAAACGGTGAGCCAATAAATTCCTGTTGAATAAGCCAGCCAGTGTGTAATATTTGCCATGGAAGATCTGGCAAACTAAGACAGACTCTGCCCTGCATCAGCTCCTTCCTCATGCCCTCTGCCCTGTGAGGGTACAAGAGCTGCCTCTTCTCCTGCTCTCTGGACCCCACACCATCGGTCTCTGTCCTGTACTTAAATTATCTGTCTCTATTGGCTTCTTCCAAACACCATTTAAATATGTTAATCTCCTCCACTTTAGAAAAACAACAGAACCAAAGCAAACCAACTTTATCTGTGTTTGATGTTCCCCACAGTCTCTTTTTCCAGTCTTCTGTCAACAAGCCTTAGGAAGAAATTGCCTGCATTTATTGTTTCCACTTCTTTACCTCACACTTATTTGTTGACCATTACAACCTGGTTTTCATCCTCCCCCAGTCAATTTAACGCTGATTTTTTTCAAGTTTATGAGTAAATGATGATGATGATGATAATAATAGATCCTTATTATTATAATGGCAATAGAGAGCTAACTTTGAACTATGTGCCCAGTGTACGTGTGTGTTTGTCATATATAATTTGTAACCATTTATATGCATATATACACTAATTTAATTATGGAAACAATCCCATGAATCAGTTACTATTATCTCCAGTGAACAGATAAGGAAATTGAGGCCCAAAAATGTTATCACACAGCTAGTAAGTGGTGAGGTAGCAGTGAAACCCAGGTCTTTTGGTTCTAGTCTGTTTTCCTCCCACAGACCGCTTTGTGGCTAAATTCATAGAAGTGACTCAGTTCTGGCCTTTCATCATCACTCAGCTCTGCCCCAACTGAACGGGATGGCTACTTTTGGCTTCTGTGGGGCATGCTCTCCCAGCTTCTGGTCTGCTCTCAGCCACGGCCCTTCTCAGGGGCCCTTCTCCCTCAGCTGGCCTGGCCTCAGGGATCTGTCTGATTGTGCCCTCTCCTCTACTCCTGGCCATTCTCCAGACTTGCTCCTCTATAATCCCTTCTTCACTCAATGGCTGGAGTGATGCTTTCCAGCTTTAATATCCTTCTTAGACCCCAGATTACACCGTAGAATAAAGCCCAAACCCTTGCCATTGCTTCTAAGCCCTGCTTCCCTCCCCAAACTCATCCCTGCCTCTCTCCCACCATTTCACTCCCTGCTGCGGTTAGTGTGAACTGTTCTAGTTCCGGGAACATTTCCTCCTTTCTTTGCCACAAGACTTTAGCATATGCCTCTACCTGGATCACAGCCACTTTCTCTCCCTCTCTGCTTTTCCACCTTTTCTCCTGAAATATTCCCCCTCATCCTCAGGTCTCCACTCACGCATGAACTCTTCTCAGGCATTTCCTCTCATCTCCCGGTTCTGATTGAGGAGCTATCACATTTGCTCCCACAGCCACAGCTGCTTCTGCCCCGTGCATTTTGCTTTTACTCATCTGCACCTGCTATCAGAACATAGGGACTGCGAGGAAGCGGCATGTCGGGCTAGTCTGACATATCCTTAGACCCCAGTGCAGTCTGGCATATGGCATAGACACAATAATTATTTATTAGGTGACTAAATGAACCATTGTACAGAGCGTTATACACCTCTGAGTGCAGTCTATAATGATGTCCTTGTCTGCAATTTCTTCAGGCCTCAGGATGTTAGAAATGCTGCTACTCTGTCTCTTTCATTTGATGTCTCCCTCCAGGGTTCTCTGGCCCTTCCCATTATAATCCTGCTCATCTACGGTGGGAGGTGCTAGGCTCTGGCTTGTCTTTCAGTCTGCTTCTGCCATTTTACAGTACAGGAAACTGAGGCTGCTTCCAGGTCCCTCTGAGGACTGGACTCTGTAGCAAGTGGAAGTGAAGAAATCTCTGGCTCATTGGTGGGGAGGGCTATCTCCTGCCCTCCTTCCAGCACCCTCACACGTGCCTCTCCTCACATTATTGCTTAATCCTTGCTTAATCAACTGTAAAAACACTGGAGAGGGATATCCTTGGAACAATTGTTATCTTGCTAACTGTCTTTGTGTCTTACATGGTTTTGCACCCTCTTAATGATTAGTATCTGATATTAAAGAGACAAGAGACACCTCTGTGTCCCTGGGAACTGATTTTGTAGCCGCTCAGCACAATGTAATGGATGAAAACCAGGCATCTGGGGATTCAAAGGCTATGTGGAGAGAGAGAAGCACATTTGGTTCCTCAGAAGCAGGGCGCCAGGAAGGAGAAAGTGGAGACAGCCAGGGGCATGATGCTACCTGGGCTGCACAAGAGACAAGGCCCCAAAGAGGCAGACAGCTGGTTGAGTGGTGGAGCCACAAAGGACATTGGGTTGGCCTGAGGAAGAAGCTGAAGAAACTAGAAAGTGAAAACACATTTCTGAAGGGGATGGTGTGAGAGAGAATTATGCCCAGATGGGATGGGTGACTGACAGAGGAACCCAGGGTTTACCAGTGACAGAGAGGCTTACTGCCTCACTGCTCTGGGCCCACAGGCCATTGTCAGCTGTGCAGTGGTAGTTCCCAGAATGCTCTGCAGTCAGAGTGAGGCTGAAGGATGCTGATCTCCTTGATTTGGCTTCTATATTCTTCAGGATTACACTCTCATGAAAAAAACTAGTACAGGATGGGGAGAGAACCTCTCTGGGCTTTACAGTGAAGTGTCACCTTCTCTCTCTCAAGAGCCTGAGGACAGGATGAGATATGGGGACTGAAGGAGAGAAAAGAATTGGCCAACAATTGTTTCTGCTTCTTATTGTAGATTTCAATTAGTGGCCAGTGAAAAATCATTGTCTCCAGTCTCCACTGGGCCCTCAGGGTAGCCCAACGACTTTCCAGGCTTCTCTTGCCAGTCCTCTCTCCTGTGCTCCAGGCTGGCCATTTCTAGTCTTTTCCTTTCCCATCAGGCCTCTGGCTCCTTCTCCTCTCCTGTCCCCAACTTCTTAGGTGACCTCACTTTCATTTTGCAGAGGAAACGAAGCCCTCAGAAGAGCCTCCTATTGTGCTGCCACCAGACCCACACACTTACCTCACTTCCTTGGGACCTGTGACTGAGGAAGACCTGTCCTTTCTCCCACTTAACTCAACAGATTGTTTCCAGGGCCAGCCAGGGCCTGGGTCTGTCTCCTGTCTCCTCATCCAGTGCTGAATCACATTGTCTTCTTAAACGTGAGCCTGGAGTTTACTGTGTGTGGAGGGGACAGCACCAAGCAGAGCCTCAGGGCTCCACAAAGAAGTTCTTTTCCCCTGACTACAACTACCTTAACAACTTTGAAGGCAAGATGGCATCAGATACTGGTCAAAGGAAATGATGTAGTCTGGGGTTCCCCTCACTCTCATAGTTACATTTTTGGAGTAATTATGATGTTGCTGCCTGTCTCTGTATCCTCCATGGATTTGTATATTGCTTATTGTCAATAATTAACTGTTAATTGGGACAATGAATACCTCTGTATCTCTGGGAAAGAGGAATGATTTGGGGGCTACTGAGAATAATAGATTGATTAGGAATTCAAGCATCTGGGATACTGAAGACAAAAGAAAAGAAAGAAAGAAAAGTATTTACTGTAGTTCTATAGAAACTGGAGATCGAGAGAGAGAGAGAGGGAGAGGTATTCAGGGAGTGTGATTGCATTTTGGCTGGCTGAAGATAAGACCCACAAGTGGCAGACACTATTGAGGGAGCTGTGGATCAAGGGGAACATTAGGATGGCTTGGGGAAGGAGAAGGAAGCCAGTAAGAGAATAGAGATTTATTGGGTGACAGTGAGAGAAGGACTGGAACCAAGGGATGTCTGGACATTTGTTGATTGACAGAAAAAGCAAGAACTGAGTATCATCTAAATCAAGTAATCCTGACCTCTGTAATTTCTCTTTGGACAGTGACTGCTGATCTGCACAGAATTTGGACCCTGAACAATTTTTATACCTATTAGTTTGGTCAGACTGGTATATTTTCCTGTTGATAATTTACTTTGAGGAATTCCTCAGTTCCTGATACTGTGGTCATAGGAAGAAGCTCAGAGCTGCCAGGCAGAGGCAGTGAGTCTGCTGTGATGCCACCTGAGTCAAAACCAGTGAATTTCTGCTGATACAGGATTAGGGGAAAGGCTCCTGTGGTTTCCCAGTGAAGGTCCACCACACCCTCCATAGCAGCCTTAACTCCAGGAGCACTGAGCGTGAAGAAAGGATGTGCCACTGGGATTGAAAGAGACAACTAGTGGTAAGGGAAGGTCTTTGCACATCCTTAACTCAAGGGGGCCTAGCAAGAGGCATGGTCCTTCATCAGCCCCAGTTCTAACATCCTAAGGAAGCAGGCTCGATAGGGAATCAATAGATGGATCTGGAACCTGGCAAGAAGTCCACGTGGACATCGATACCCCCAAGATGGCTGCTGGAAGACCCTCATGAGAAATTCCATTCAGACGAGATTTCCTCTGGAAGCCAGGAGAAGCCCCAGATATTCTCCAGGGACCTTATCATTGGGCCCTCCCAGGAGATTGATGGGTGGTGTAATCAATCAAAACAGCAAACAGCTGCGACTCCTGCCATGTCATTAGCAAAGGGGTGGAATAATTAATGGTTTAAAAAGCCAGCGCAAAGGCCTTTTGCTCTCTCTTGCATTTGCCTTGTCCCGGTTCCTGTTTGTGCCCTATTCTGGCCTTCTTCGCCCCCGCCTGGGTCAATACGCAAATAAAACCTGGGCATTTTTAATCTATAATGGGAAATTGTATTCTATAAATCAGCCCTCTTTATCACTCTTCAGCCCCTTCCTCTCTACCTGGGACCCATGATCTGTTATTTTCTCTCATTTCTCTCCCCTCTGTACCTTAGTAAATTACTGGCCTAATCAACATGGCGTGCTCTTGAAATTCTTTTTGCAGCATAGTCAAGAACCTAGACAAGATCCGATTACACTACTTGTCCTGGCTTCATTCCCAGGAGCCATTTCATTAAACTGAGAAAGAATATGTAAATATGAAGGGTATGGACATAGACCAAATCACTGAGCATTTTCTCTAACTTCTATTTCTAAGGGTTTCCAAGTCCTCCCACTGCACTGCCCCTTCTATCCCTAACAACCTCCTGTTTGGCTCTGACTCGACACCAACTCCCAGGAGGTCATTCAGAGCATTAAATTATTGGTAGCTATCAATATCCATCCCCCCACCCAATGTGCCTTCTGGTCTTTACCAAGGATCACTATGTACAGTTTGACAGCCCATTCCTCAGATGATAATTGGCAGAACTCACTTTTCACATTGATGGTCCCTGTCTTACTGGAAAAGGAGTGGTAGCTGTTACTAACATCACAATAATACTCTCCAGTGTCACTGTTTCTCACCATGGAGATCTTGAATTCTGCTCCCTGGGAATTCTGAATCTTCTCTTTCTGACGCTTTTTTGATATTTTATACCAGGAGACTGTGATGGGCCCCGGGACTCCACCTACTGAGCATATGAGGACCATTTCCTTCCCTTCAAACACCCACTCTAAGTCTGGGTGGGTAAGAATTTGGTTGTTGGCAACAGCTCCTAAATGAAGACAAATTACATATGGGACTCTTAACAGTGGGGTCCCTGGCTGAGAGAAGAAGTCACAGGATGGGAAGGCAGGGCTAAATTTTCTGATCCCATGGGAAAAGTTGGCCTGGAATGGAATTGGGCTTGTTCTTAGGTAGAGGGACGAAGCGGTAAAGAGACTGTGGTCCCTTCCTACTGGGGAGGACCTCTACTCCCTAAGGATCATGTGCAGCATCTGGGACAAGGAATGGAGGCAATCCTACTCTCCCTCCACATGTCCCCTGATAGAGCATGGGCCAGTCATTCAGGAGATTATACCTGGTGTCCAGGCCAGTGGAAATGGTGTTGCTTGGTGTGTGGTGCTGCTGGGGTTGGCAAACGAAACAGGGAGAGTTGATAGCAGGGGTGCGTGCCCTGGAGCTATGGTGACTGCTATGGTTGGTTGGAAATCAACCATCTACAAGTGCAATAAACTCACCCTCAGGTGAAGAGCATATTTTAAACAATTGCAACTTATCAGTTAGATGGTTGGAGGAGGTAGAGAAAGGACAGTTGCACCAAATGAGGAAATCTGTGATGAAAGTGGCTCACACTCCCGGTGGGTGTGGTTCCTGATGCTGATGTTGGCTTAAGGCAGTGCCTTTTTGAGTCATCCTGGTATTTTGAAGAAAATGGAAGATATTTGAACTGCGTGGGAGGAGGGCTTGAGGATAGAGCTTCATCAGTTCTGTTGGGGGAGATCCTGAGCTAGCAATCATTGAAGAACACCCTCTCCTCCTCTGAATTGTCCTTCCTTAAACTGGTGACCTAAAAAACCTGTTACCTGTAAGTGCAAAATAGACTATTGATAAAACCTAGGCAGCTTAGAAGAACAGAATCATAGTACATTTTCCCCCTAGGAGTCGGAGTGAATTTATAGGGAAACAATACTATTTTCATCCTTCCTCATTGAGGAAAGCATGATCCCAGACTACGGGTTTTTTCCTAATGCTCAGATAGATTTCCTATGAGACAGGTCAGGTTTAATCAGGGGTAGTGACTGGGCATTTGTTGACAGTCATGCTTGCAAACCCACACAATTTCAGAGACTTGTGGGAAAACACTAGTGGGTACAACACGAAGCAAGTGACATCAAGTTGGAAACCAGCTTATTCCCAAAGCTTTTATCCAACTTGGTTTTCTTGTTCTTAAGTGCTCTGCTCCAGATACCTAGCAGAGTCCATCCAGCTCAGTTAGAGGGCCTGTTCCTTTGCCATAACCCAAGTTTATGCCCATAGCCCTAGCATGCTGTCAGCCTTCAGAGGGAAAAGAAAGTTGCATCTCATGGCATCAAAAGAAGAAAATAAACCCTGTCTCCCTTTTCTTAGACTTTTCTGGTTCTAAGCTCTTCTAAGATGTCCACAAGAGCTGCGGTCTCTTCTCTAGTACAGCTTCTATTCCCGCAGGCAGGAGAAGCACCATCCACATGGACCAGAGGCCCAAACTGATGTGCAACTCTGGCCCGCTCTTCCCAGCCCCAGTCCAGGAAAACCTCAGGACCCACTGACACTCACTTTGTACGGCAATGTTGTAACTGCTGCTCTGTTTCTGGATGCTGGTATTCACTCTCCCTGCCTTGCACCAGTAATTCCCTGAGTGTTCACGCCACATGGTGATCTGAACTTCCGGTGAGCTGCTCCAGCCTGACTCCAGTGCCTGGCCATTTTTGAAGAAGCGAAACTGGAGTTGGACGTCTGACCTCTGTGGAGGGAGCTGGGTCTCACATGTCAGGGTCACTTGGCTCCCCTCTGTGGGCCGGGATGCGCTGGCTTTCAGCTCGGGACGCGGAAACAGATCTAGAGAGGAAGGATCACAACAGTGCCCAGAGCAGTGAGGCTCACAACTTGTCTGCAGAAAACCACAATTCGTCCTCAGCACCAGCAAACAGAACATACAGAAGCAGACAGAGAGAGAGAAGACACTTTTGGTACCTAACATCCTGCAACCCAACGCACTGTTGAACTTTCTCAGTTCCTTGCAGGAAAGGGTCCTGAGATTCAATCGTATTCCAGTCTACCTTTTCCTTTCTGTTCTACCTTTCTAACCCCAGGCACCCTCCTGTGGACTAACCCATTTCACAAAATAATGAAGTCGTTACCTTGGACCTGGATATTAACTGTGTTTGAAGAAACAGAGCTATAACTTTCCTTAGACCCGGAGCACTGATATTGACCATTGTCCTTGGTTTGTGCTTCAGGAATGTGGAGGTCTGAACCTTCAGTCCCCTCTCTCAGGGCTTTTTGATTCCTGTAAAATGTCAGCGCATTCAGCAATACATCCTCCTTTGCCCGGCATCTCAGAATCACCAAGTCTCCTTCAAATACAGACTGTGGAGCCTGGAGGATCAGCGACGCTGTCGGAAACACAAGACCGGTTATTTGGTTTATTCTGTGGTTTCTCCCTCTGTTTCTTTATCATTCCAAATGGATTTCATAGGAAAAAGGGGCCTGGGGAAGAAAAGATTCCTTAAAAAGAGAGACTATTTCTTTTATTCTTCCTCTGATTTTAAAATGAATGCATGTTTCCTGAGAAAATTTGGAAAACAGAAATGTAGATTAAAAACCCTATCATTGTACCACTCAGATTTTGTCATACATTTTTCCAGTTTTCCATGTGCATGTATGTGAGAATCTGTGTGTATTTTTTCTTCTTACAGAGTCGGAGTAATATTTTTATATTTGGTAAGTTGCTTTTCACTTACTTTATTAGGAACACCTTCCTATGTCATAACATTGTTATCACTGAGCCTGGTTTTCAAAGGCTGTGATGTTTTCCTTCAATGGCAGTAACAGAATTTATTTAATGAGTCCTTTTTTTTGGACATTTAGGGGTCTCCATTATTTAAGGTATATATCTATGATTGTTTCAGTAGATATATTCTTAAAAGAGGAAGTGTCAGAACAAAGAGCATAAGCATTTTAAAGTTTTTTTTTTCTGAAAAGTGTTGCCAAATTGCCTGCTGGGTATACTCTTTTTTTTTTTTAGTAATTAATTTTTTTTATTTTTAAAGAAGCTTTAAATTACATAAATGTTACATAAAAAATATAAAAGATTCCCATAAGCCCATTTGGGATTTATCTGTTGGACTAGAAGTTCCTTCAGCCATCTTGTGTTACCCACAGATCCAGCAGTCTGATCTGACCTCCTTTTTCTCCACAGAAACAGAATCTTTCAGACTCAAATCTTTAAATAAGTTGCTTACATATCTCTTTTTTTTTTTTTTTTAAAGATTTTTAATTAATGTATTCATTTATCCTCCCCTTGCTGCTTGTGCTCGCTGCGTCAGCTAACCACGCCGTGTGGGCGGGCTTGTCTTCACCAGGAGGCCCCAGGAACCAAACCCGGGGCCTCCCATATGGTAAACGGGAGCCCTACTGATTGAGCCACAGCCGCTTCCCGCTTACATATTTCTTGAACCAGATGAGGACAGACTGGAAATATGATGCTGAAAGGGGAATATGAGTAAACTTCTATGAACTGGTAAAGGCTATGGAGGGGATAACATTAGTTGACATTTATTAAATTCTTGCCATGTATGACAATGTACTTTGCAAGCATTACCTCATTGATTTAATTCTGCACAGAGCTCCCATAATGGAGGCACCATTCTGATCTCATTTATATATGGAAAAACTGGGGTGTAAAGGGGTGAAATAACTTGCCCAAGGTTATAGTGGGTATATGGTGAAGCTGGTATTTGGACCAAGGCACTTTGACTCCAGAGCTTGCATTCCTTGCTACTGCACTGCTTCCTTGTTGACAAAGTTAAAAAGTATTATAACTAGGAAGATACTGCTTCACATTTTTTAGAACAACAAAAAAAAGGAAATGCCTTTCCTTTTTTCTCTTTATATATGTGTGTGTGTGTGTATATCGAATATATATATATATATATATTCTAATGCTACTTATTATTCCAAGTATATTATATAGGCTTAAAATTATAGATAGATTCAGGAATTCTTCAGAGAAATGACTTCTTAAATTTCCCTTTACCTGAGCAGCTTCTTAAAAAATGCAAATATCTGGGCCTCACTCCTGTAGGTTTTGATTCAGTAAATACATGGTAAATCCTGGATATCTATATGTTTAATAAAACCACCTAGGTGATTTCTGACTCAAGTCAAAGTTTAAGAACCACAAGTTTAGAGACATTTGTCTATTTGGTGGACATTGTAGCATTTGTAGGGGTCATCCATAACCTTTAGCTCTTATGTCCTTCCAGATATGGCTACTTGGTATCACTGTCCATTGGACTGAAGGAACCATGAGTTTGATCCAGATAATTTAGAATTTCTTGTTTAAACTTAAGAAGTGAATTTCTTTCCCTGTCTGGTTGGATACAGAGATTTTTTTAAAACTCTCTCCTTGCTTGTCTAACCACAGTCTGGAGCAAAATTGTTCATTCACAGGCTGTTGGAAGTGAATGGCACCAGCTAGAAAGATTGACTGAAATGATTTTTTTAAGTTTTTATTTCTTTTACTTCTTTCTCACCTGAAGTAAAGATCAAGTTCACAGGGTTACTGAGGGGTGAGTCCTTGATCTGACATCTGTACACTCCAGAATTATGGGTCTCAAGAGTGCTTCCTGGGATTTCTATGTCACTCTGCTTTTGGTGCTCAGGATTCTCATAGTACCATTTTGTTTTCCCTGTTGGGTAGTCATGAAATCCCTTGCAAGTCAGAAGCACTGTCTCTCTTTGGAAGACTATGGTCCATGGAGGAGAGAGGGTAATCACAGGTTTGGGTACAGTTGCTGAGGAGGAAAGAGGAAAAAAAAATTGAGATGGAGATACCAGAATTCCCAGCGCAGTGGTTTGTGTGGGATAGACTGGAGTAGCCTGGCTTTGAAGAATCCCTAAGAAGGCCTCCCGGGAAAGTCACTGCTTGCTCAGAGCTGCGTTTCAGCCAGCAATGCTCACCTCATCTAGGGGACAGCGACTGCCCAAGTGATGGCAATGAATGGCGGGCAATACTAGCAGTATTCACTAACTGTCAAATGTCAATGGGAAAAATGGTTAGTTAGCTTGCTATGAAAATGGATCCTAGAGAAAGTCATCCCCTGCCCCTGCCTTTCTTCATCATACTCATAAACTCCTAAGAACTTCCCAAGGAGTTGTTAAAATGAGAATTTTGCGCTTTCCCTATAAGGATAAATCATATTATCATAGGATTTCAGCACTGAGAAAAGCCTGAGAGATTAGCTTATCCTACATGTTCATTTTAGAGATGATTATTCAAGTGGCCAGAAAAATTACATCACTTGCACAGTGACACAGCTAATTTTGACAGAGCAAAGAATGGATAAGTCATTTGCTAGGAATCAGAGGTGACTTAGACAAGGTGAAATCCTGAAATCCTGGATAGCTGATTCTGGACAAGTAGAGGGGTTGCAGAGAAGCTCTTGCTCTGCTTGAATACCCAAGGTACTGACACAGGAGAATGGCTGTAGCAGTCAGAACTGAGAAAATATGAGAAACAGACAATTTGTCTCCTCCCCCAATCTTCCCCTTTCTGTGTATTTCTGTGTATTTCTCATCTTAAAAGGTTGTTGAGAGGACACATTGAGTTCATAAATATAAGTGTTTCATCTTTGCCACATGGTAATGCTAGCTTGTATTATTAGCTTCAGGAATGTGAGAGAGATTTTACACAAGTTTGATGACCATGTGTCTGGTGGAATGTGCACAGTATTGGAGACGAGAACTTTGTTATACTTCTGGCTCTACCACAAATGATGCAAGTCACTTACCCTGGTGTTTCCTCAACTATGACATGAGACCTTGCACAAGACAGACTCTAAGTGTTTCATAGCTCCAAACTTCTTTGATCCTATGAGTTGCTGACACTAATGAGTGGGGGAGAGGTAATTGGCCAGCCGGGAACATCTTCCTCTTGCTGAAGTCATGTCATCTTAGAGGTGGACTACTGCAATCTTATATCAGCCCATCTTGGTGTGTGCAAATGGGGTGAAGAAACTTTAATCTGCAGAAGCAGAAATGGCTAGAGCTGGAGGCTGGGGGCACCTTTTGCTCCCCACATGTCACCTGGAAGATTTTACTTCTGACAATGTAGAGAATGCAGTATTCTTCCTGGGTGTTTCTTTGAAATGATGGCTTCAAAGGAGTGTTCCTGGCTTGCCAACTGGAGAGCATCCTATCCTGAGTCTTGCCATGGAGGTTACGGTTTCCTGCCTGACTAAGTGGGGTCAATTACCAACAGGAGCAAGTGCAGGGCCTGGCAAAGGACAGGAGCTGCTGTGTAGTCACCATCTCACCCAGGGAAGCTATTCTGGCTCTTGGGAGATGCCAGTAGACCAGGCAACACTTTCATATCCCTGCCGGCAGCATTTACAAGTGTTTCATATTTATTGGGGAGACACTGGGGAGTGAAAGGCAGGGGAACTCACCCAATTGTTCACTGACAGGAGCTGAAAAGAAAAAAGTCAGAGATGAGCACAAATCAAGGATTCTTTGGTAATGCTTATTTTTCCATCCATTTTTAATTTTTTTCATTAATAAATTCATTTAAAAAAATTTAAATCATTTATTGAATGAATAGTATATACTTCGAATTGTGCTTGGTAAAAAATGGTATCTGCTAGCAAGAAGTTGACTGGTGGGGAAAACAAACATGTAGTGAAGCATAATTGCAATACAGGATGTAAATGCAATAGTAGAAATAAGTGTGGGATATTCTGGGGACAGAAGGGCCACCCAAACCAGTGTGTGTTTGTTGAAGAGGGTAAGGTGAGCCATGGAATGTACCAGAAGGAGGTGATGCTTGAGATAATTGTGAATGACAACATAGGAGTTCATCATACAAAGGTTAGCATTTGTGTGTGGCAAGAGGTGATGGGGAGGGCATTCAAGTCAGCAGTGACACAGAAGTGAGCAAATGGAATTGGCTTTCAAGAGTTGGGGAGTTTCTGCGTGGTAGGGAGTATTGGGGGAAATAAGATTAGAGAAGTGTGCAAGCTCATGATGCAAGTCATGGATGGTAAGTAGCTCAGGTTTTATTTAAAAAGCCCTGGGGAGCCATGGAGGGATTTCAAGTAGGAGAGTGCCAAGGTTAGAAATATAAAGAAATATAAATATAAAGAAAACTTGGATGGACCACCCTGGTAGTGGGTGGACCTGCGTGGGACTAGACCTGACAGAGAGTGGTTAGAAGGTAGACCAAGAGATGATATTTAATTTTATTCAGAGTGTTTATCCGAAATTATCTTAATTATTTGTTAACTTGTTTATTGTCTGTTTCTCCTCTTTAGAATGGAAGCTTCATGAGAGCAGGGACATCTCTTTCATTTACCATAGATCCCCAGGGTGAAGGACAGTGCCTGGCACATAGAAGATACCCAACAAATATTTATTGAATAATGAATTAATTGAAGAACTAGGTCATGATAGTAGAGATAGGAAGATACAAGTTTGGAAAATGGATAATGGAGAGACAGGGGGCAAAATCGGCAGGTTTATAAATTGATTAAACATCCCAGATGAGGGACATATCTGGTTCACTCATTCAACAGAAACTTTTGAAATGCCAACTGTATACCAGGAATCAGGCAAGGCAATGAAAATCCAGAAATAAGAGAATCATTGTCCTGTCCACATGAGTCTGATGGATGGATGACCATGACCCAAATATCTTGATTTCCATGGCATTTGCATTGTTTTAAAAGCAGAAGAATATATTTCTGACTGTTTTCTATGTACCAAGGATTTGCATATATTAATTCACATACTCTTACCAATCACTCTGTGAAGTAAGTACTATAGTTATATTCATTTTACAGACCAGAAAACTGGTTTAAGTAGCTGTAGGTAGTAGAATGGAGTTTTGAACCCTGATCCTATTTGACCCCAAATCCCATGATCCTGACCACCGTCCTATCCTGCCCCTCTGGGTCTGTGCCACCACTGGGCTTCCTTTCCCAGCAACAGTGCATGCACCTTCAGTTGTGGAGCCCTTTTTTCTTATATCGTGCCCTGCCCCATCCATTCCCGCTTCAGCTCCTAGTGCCCTCTATCTTTCCTGAAGTCCTTATGAGCCACTGGCACATAGTTTGCTATCTGCCTGCACCATTCATTGGTAGCCTGGAGGGTTATTTGGCTGGAATCTTGTTTCACAGCTGGGGGCCCTTCTATATGGTGAGCTTCCCGATCACAGACAAGGTGCCTCCCACAGCTTCCCATCATTCTCAGCACCTAGTACAGAGACATTGCTAAGAACGTATTGGCTGAACCAATGAATAAACGTATTTAAATCTAATATTTTAAACTTTGGTAAAAATCAGCCAGCTTATAAGTAAAAATTGATAGGCACTTATGCTTGTCTGCAGGCACAATTAGAATGTCACACCCTGAGGTCCCCCATCTCCTTAAACTCTTAATCTGCCATTCACTGCTGGGGTGTGCATTCATACGCAGACGAACAAGGCATCCTTCCTGTTAGAACTCTTGCCCTCGCATGCCCAGGACCAGGACCTGGGCTAGTCATACAAGGAACAAATGCAGAGAGGAAAGTAAAGTCTTCTCTGAATAAGACAATACAGACAAACAAATGTTACACATTTCCTGGACTTCTTTAAGGATTTGTTGAAGAAAAAAATAGATCAAAGCTTTTGTTTACTGTGGTTTCCTTCTGTGCAAGGTGGACGGTTTTTCCCCCAGCTCTGACAGTTCCTAAAACGTCAAGACAGGGAGCTCTGCGCTGTACAGGGAAGCCTGAGGATTCAGTCTCCTCAAGGAGGAGAGAATCTCTGAGCAGGGGCTAGCCCCCCAAAAGGCCCAGGCCCGTGGCAGGGGGACAGAAAGGCCACTGCACCTCCCATGCCGTCCGGGCTCGTGTCAACCTGTTTTACTCACCCAGGACCAGCAGTGACAGCCACAGCAGCATGAAGGCCTGGCCCGGCGTCGAGACCAGAAGAGAGGTTTTCTCAGGAGGAGCTGGTTGGGTTTTGGTCGTACAGTCAGTATGCTGTTCACACCAGCCCCCGGGGAGAACGACCAGTTTGAGAAACTGCCTTTTGAAAACAGCAGGATGTATCAGTGAATTAGAAAAAGGAAGTGGGAGTGCCTTTCTTTAACTACTAATCAAATTTTTTCCTGCCTTATGATCAAAGTGAAAAAATAAATCTTAGGGTTTTTTAAAAGCACATCCCCTTGGCCCCACATTTCTATTGCTGGGAAATTACCTTCATGATAGCACGTGAAGATAGTTGTACAAGAATTTTCATTCCAGCATCATTCGTAATTGATGAGCTGGAAGCAATGTAAGAGACTATGAGTACGGACTGTTTAAAAATTTCTCATGTATCAATACAATGACATGCAGTGCAATCATGAAAAAGAATGAGGCAAACCTTTTCTTATGAGAGGGATATGAATTCTGGTGGCCAGAGTGTGGACTGCCTCTTAAGATGACCACCTGCCATGCCCATATGTGTGTGCTGCTCTTCCCATCTGGAAGTGACATCCATTTCCCTTACCCTAGAATCTGGCTGGCCTAGTGACTTGCTTTGACCACTAGAATGTGGCAGAAGGGAAGCTGCCAGCTCTGGACCTAGCCTTGAAGAGGCTTGGAAATGTCTACTTTTGTTCCCTTGGAACTCTGACCTACCACGTGAGAAGTCCACCTGCCCTGCTGGAGAGAAAGTCCAGCCCGTCCCTAGCCGCTCATTCCAGACACCCAAGATAATGTACCAGGTCTGTGAGTTGAGCCATCATGGATATTCCTGCCTCAGCTGAATTCCCTGCTGTACCTGTCCACATGAGTGACCCTAACCTACCCAGGGACCCCGTTGAGCATGGGCAACCCACGGAATTGTTGTTTTAACACACAAGGTTTTGGAGTTCTTTGTTATGCAACACAGATAACGGAGATGGACATATTATATCTTCCTTAAGAGTTTTCTTTTTTTTTAATTAGAGAAGTTGTGGTTTACAGAAAAGTCATGCATAAAATACAGTTTCCCATATACTGCCTTATGATTAATACCTCTCGTTAGTACGGCACACTTGTTAAAATTCATGAAAAAACATTTTTATAATTGTACTATTAACTATAGGCCCTCATTTACAATAGCATTCACTGTTTGTGTTGTAAAGTCCTATGCATTTAAAAAAATTTTTTATTCTAGTAACGTATAGACAACCTAAAAATTTCCCCTTTTAACCACATTCACATATATAATTCAGGGCTGTGAATTACATTCACAATGTTGTGCTACCATCATCACCATCCATTACCAGAACTTTACAATCAACCCAAATAGAAACTCTGTACGATTTAAGCCTTAATCTACTGTTCCCTACCCCTACCCTGGCCTCTGGTAACCTATATTCTAGATTTTGACTCTATGAGTTTGCTTACTCTAACTATTTCAGATGAGTGAGATTATACAATATTTGTCCTTTTGTGTCTGGCTAATTTCACTCAACATGATGTCTTCAAGGCTCATCCATGTTGCCACATGTATCAGAACTTTATTACTTTTTGTGGCTGAATAATATTCCATTGTATGTATATACCACATTTTATTTATCCATTCATCGACTGATGGACACTTGGGTTGCTTCTACCTTTAGACAATGGTGAATGATGCCTCCGTGAACATTAGTGTGAAAATATCTGTTTGAGTTCCTCCTTTTAAATCTTTTGGGTATATACCTAGAAGTGGGATTTTCGGGTCATATGGTAATTCTACACCTAGCTTTCTGAAGAACTGCCCAACTGTCTTCCACAGCTACTGCACCACCAACAATGAATGAGTTGTTCCTGTTTCTCCACATCCTCTCCAACACTTGTTATTTTCTTTTCTTTCTTTCTTTTTTAATAGTAGCTATTCTAGTGGGTGTGAAATGGTAACTCATGTGATTTTGATTTGTATTTCCCTAATAGCTAAATGATGTTGAGCATCATTTCATGTGCTTTTTGGCCATTTGTATATCCTCTTTGGAGAAATGTCTTTTCAAGTCTTCTGCCCAATAATTTTTAAATGGGTTGTTTATCTTTTTATTGTTGAGTTATAGAATTTCTTTATAAATTCTACATATTAAATCCTTATGGGATATGTGGTTTCCAAATATTTTCTCCCAGTGAGTAGGTAGTCTTTTCACTTTCATTATAAAGTCCTTTGATGCTCCAAAGTTTTAAATTTTGGGGAGGTCCTATTTATCTATTTTTTTTCTTTTGTTGATTGTGTTTGGGGTGTAAAGTCTAAGAAACCATTGCATAACACAAGATACTGGAGATGCTTCCCTACATTTTCTTCTAGGAGTTTTATAGCCCTTGTTCTTATATTTAGATCTTTGATCCATTTTGAGATAATTTTTGTATATGGTGTGAGATAGAGGTCCCTCTTTATTCTTTTGCATATAGATATCCGGTTCTTCCAGTACAATTTGTTGAAGAGACTATGCCTCCCCAATTTAGTGGACTTGCAGCCTTGTTAAAAATCAATTGAGGGTAACTCTTAGACATTAATTATAATTAGGCTAAGTTTCATTTTTACAGGAATAAGCTTCATAAGTATAAACATTAAGATCGAAGACTTGGCATATAGGCCTGTTTTCTTTTCTTAGTATCTCCTGAAAACCTCCTTGTTACTCAAATGTAGCCTCTCTCTAAGCCAAAGTCAGCCAAAACACACGACCTTGCCCCTGACGTGGGACATGACTCCTGGTGATGAGCCTCCCTGGCACTGAGGGATTATTACTAAGCACTAACCAGTGATACATTTGGAAAAAGATCTTGACCAAAAGGGAAACAAAAAAGAGTTTTTATAGATAAGAGTCGAGAGGTCATTCCCGAGGTTATGTTTATTGCAAGTCTTATACAGATTTCACTAACTGCCACAGTAAACAAAGCCTCAAACAAGAGTGCTCCGTTAGGGCTCAAGGGATATCCAGACACCAAAGGCAAGGCATATAGCCTCACGAAATCAACACCCCTCTGGCAGACCCTATTTGAGAGTGTATGCTAATCTATTTCCCCAATATAACATAGTTATACTCACTTATAATTCCCCTACTAATAATTCTTCTACTCTTCTCATTTGAACCTATATTTCTTAATATACTCATTAAATGTGTCTCTCAGAGACTTAAATCTTCAGATTGTTCATATGCTGGTTGAGCCCTGAATCCCAGCAGAGTAGTGGCCAACTCCTACTCTCCAGTTCTTTTTCCTTGCCCTGGACAACCAACAAAATGGTGATGATGGACAGGTCCCATCCCCAAAAATCGAGTATCTACAACTGCAAGCTAAATAGTTCTTTCCACTTGCCCCATAATACCTAAGTCCCTTCTCAGCCTGAAGAATTCAAAGTGGACATCATCCCAACTCCCTCAAGACTGAGAAATGAACAAACATAAGGTGGGGGTGTAACCATGGACCACAGTAGATTTATTGTTATTGTAGCTATTATCAATAAAATGATAATAATGTCAGTGGAAGAACTTGTAACATTGATATAAAGATAGTGTTTGACAGCCTCCTAGCTTCTCACTAGGGTCAACGGTGTTGCAGGATGCTGGCTTTGTGAAGGGGATACTAAATGGAGCAATTATTATCAGGATGATGTAAGTAGAACTTAAACATAATTGGCATTATGACCTGCTCCCATGGAGAGATAACATGTATGGTATTGCAAACCTGGAGCTTAGATCTATTAATTGCAGCTCAACGAGGAACTTGTGTATTGATTAGTATTAAGTACTGTACCTATATGCCTTATGATTATTATGGTATCTCTTCTAGATCATCTGCAGAGTGATATTGAACATGTTAAAAGTCCTGGTAAATTTAATTCATTTTCTAAGTAATTAATGAATGTGCCTATAAGATAAATGAATGGCTTCTAGTAAGTACTGTCTTTATTTTGCTTGCCATATGATTGTCTTATTGTTGCCTATACTATCTTTGTGAGTTTATGTCTAAGGCAGTGCATCTCTTAATACCTCTCCTAGCTGTCCTAACCATAACCATTGCTGTGGAAACTGGGGTTAGCAGTTTAAACCCAAAACCAGCAGACCTACCATAATCTCTCCCTAAAATTAACCAACAGCATAAAAGAACTCAGGTAAGAATACTGTTTCCATCAACTTTGGGAGGATGTAGCCTCTGAAGGCACGTGGCCTTTCTCACTCTCGTGGTCCATATGTCATGGCTGACCCCTTTTTGGGCCCACTTACCACCATCTTCTTTATCCTTTTAGTGGGGCCATGTATCTTCAAAATTCTAACTAAATTTATTTCTTCCAGAATCAACACCTTCCAGAACAAGATATTAGTCATGTTCCAACCATAATGTTGGACCTGTCTTTCCTCGACCTCAGTAGAATAGCCAGGAGGTTTACGCCCTGTCAGGCAAGGACCTCTGCCCTAACCAACAGGAAGTAACTACAGAAGAATGACCATTGCCCCTCAGCACCCCCTTAAGAATAAGGGCATGAACCCTCTGAGGGGACAGTTGAGGCAGAGGAAACAAGGAGAAGACAAGCCACAGCATGGCCAACAGACAATATGGCTGAGACCTTGAGTTTAATCTTTAGATCCCAGTTTCTCTTTCCAGGACCTCCCCTTGGTCACAGATATTCCAAAGAGGCCTTGCCATTGGCCCCCACCATTGGTGGGGTAACCAATAACAGCTGGGGGCCCTTCCCCTTAGCATTAGCAAAGGGAGGAATAATTAATAGTTTAAAAGGTAACCACACAAGGCAGAGCTTGCTCTCTCTGCCTAGAGAAGCCCACATCAAATCTTGGTGAATATTTCCATCTTTCTCTCCCATTTCTCAGCAAGCTCTGTTCTTTCCCCCCATTTCCCAATAATTTCCTTTTACTGGCCTAACTATATATATATAGTGGTTGCCAGGTTGTATTAGTCAGCCAAAAGGGTGCTGATGCAAAATACCAGAAATATGTTGGTTTTTATAAAGGGTATTTATTTGGGGTAGAAGCTTACAGTTACCAGGTCATGAAGCATTAGTTACTTCCCTCACCAAAGTCTGTTGCCACATATTGGAGCAAGATGGCTTCCAATATTCAGCCTTCCTCTTCCTCTTAAGTGTCTGTGGTCTCAGCTTCTTCCAATATCAGCTGTAGGTTGGGATAAGTCTTGTCTCTCTCTTGGGGCTCAATTCTCTCCAGGTTCAGCTGCTCTCTTCTCTCCACAAGGCCAGCTGTAAACTCTCAGGTGAATGACTCATCTCTCTTCCCAGGGCCTCTGCTGTGTCTAATGGAAGCTTCTCTCTTTCCTCACATATCTAATTCTCCTGTGTGTTTACTTCCCGGGCTCCAGGATCAAAACTCCAAACTCCCTCCTCTATGGTGTGGTTTCTCTGTGAGCCCCTGTCCATCAAGGGGGTGGGG
Organism: Tolypeutes matacus; assembly: GCA_026826555.1. NCBI lineage: Eukaryota > Metazoa > Chordata > Mammalia > Cingulata > Chlamyphoridae > Tolypeutes > Tolypeutes matacus. Next base: position 5,199,604 of record JAKSZT010054308.1, read on the forward strand.
ACTCAACATCCTACTGGTGTGGCCCAGTCAAAGCCTCAATCATTATGTAATCAAATAAAAGTGAAACCTCTGAATCCAATATAATCTAATATGCCCAGAGGAACAAACCAGTTTACAAACATAATCTAATATCTGTTTTTGGAATTTATAACCAATATCAAACTGATACACAGGGGTTCAGGGTTCAGAAGGGAAGGGGAGGGACAAATGGGTGGAACATGGGCATATCTGGGGTGATGAGAGTCTTCTGTATGATACTACAATGATGGATATGTGATATTATGCATTTGTCAAGGCCTATGGAATTGTACAGCACAAAGTGTAAACCATAATATAAGCTACAGACTTTGGTTAGTAGCAATGTTTCAATATTGGCTCAGCAATTGTAACAAATGTACCACACTAATCTAAGGTGTTAATAATGGAAACTATATGTGTGAGTGTGTGGGTGTGGAGTTATATGGGAATTCCCTATACTTTCGGTGTAATTTTTCTGTAAATGTAAACCTAAAATCTTTCTAAAAATAAAGATTAAAAAAAAAAAAAAATCAATCAGCCATAGATGTGAGGGCCTATTTCTGAACTCTCAATTTGATTCCATTGGTCTATATATTTATCCTTGTGTCTGTACCATGCTGTTTTTACCACTGTAGCTTTGTGATAAGTTTTGAAGTCACAAAGTGTAATTCCTCTGACTTTGTTCTTCTTTTTCAAGATGGTTTTGGCTATTTGGGGCTCCCTTCCTCTTCCAAATAAATTTGATGATTGGCTTTTCCATTCCTGCAAAAAAGGCTGTTGGAAGTTTTATTGAGATTACATTGAATCTGCAAGTCACTTTGGGTAGAACTGACATCTTAACAATATTTAGTCTTTCTATCCATCAGCGTGGAGTGTCCTTCCATTCATTTAGGTCTTTGTTTTTTTTTAGCCAAATTTTGTAGTTTTCTGTGTACAAGTCCTTACTTCCTTAGCTAGACTTATTCCTAGATATATGATTCTTTTAGTTGCTATTGTAAATAGAATTTGTTTTCCTGATTCCTCCTCAGATTGCTCATTACTAGTGTATAGACACACTACTGATTTTTGCATGTTGATCTTGTACCCGCCATTTTGCTGAATTCATTTATTAGGTCCAGTAACATTGCTGTAAATTTTTCTTTATATAGGGTCATGCCATCTGCAACTAGTGAAAGTTTTTCTTCTTCCTTTTCAATTCGGATGCTTTTTATTTCTATTTCTTACCTAATTGATCTGACTAGAATTTCCAGTACAATGTTGATTAACAGTGATGACAGAGGGCATCCTTGTTTTGTTCCTGCTCTTACAGGGAAAGCTTTCAGTCTTTCAGCATTGAGTATGATGTTAGCTGTGAGTTTTTCATAAATGCCCTTTATCATGTTGAGGAAGTTTCCTTACGAATGTTCTTTTAATTATTAAGTTCTAATATATTCATCCTTAATAATACTTATCTTAAAGTTTATTTTTCTTATCATACAGAATTTGTTAATCATGTAATTCAAGTCTACATCCTTTCTAATTTTAGTTTAGTTCAGCTCTTGATTTCTTTTCTAGAGTAACCTCTCTTTTTTTTTTTTTTGTATGTGTATGTTTTAATTCCTCATTCTTTTCCATTTTAATAATGTATTATTTCTTTTGACTATTACTCATCGACTAGTACTAGGTGGCAGAGCTGTTTACTACTTACCAGCTAGTTGTATGCTCCACAGTCCCCAGCTCCTATATTGTTAGGGAGGGCCATGTGACTAGATCCATCCGAAGGCTGTGAGTGAAAGTGGTGTGTGCTATTTCCAGACTGACGCATACAAGAACAGTTGTGTGCTATCCATTCATTCTCTTCTCAATCTGTAGGAACCAAACAGTCCATGTGTTCCAGAGAGTGCAGGTACAATATGGTGAAGCATCTCACAGCATGGATCTCTGAGTGACTAAAGCAGAGTCTGTTGCCAACTCCTGTTGGATGTGTAACTTGAATTTAAAATAAACTCTTATGTGCTGAGTTACTCAAATTTGTCGTTTGTTACCACAGCACAAACTAACTTCTCCTAAGTAAAACACACTGCCAAAACAATGATAAATTATTGTGCTCTATTGAGCCTTACTGGAAATTATTTTAGCATTCTTCATTAAATGTGAATCTGACTTTTAGCCTGAAATATATAATTATTATCATATTAAGGAAGGCTCCTATTTTTTTGCATGCCCCAGAACCATTTAATTAACTTTGGAATAATCCATTCTTTGAAAGTTAGAAAGACTTAGCTGTGATACTATGTTTATAGGTTTGCTCCTTGATAACTGTCTAAATTTCTACTATGATAATTTATCTGTTTCGATTTTCTTTCTTATCCCAGGTCAGTTCTGTCTTTTATGAGTTTACTTATTCCTCATTTTTCTGTTTTCTATTTATAAATTTCTGCTTTTTAAAGGCTATTTTGTTTTTTCCTAACTACTTGAATATTTTTCATTTTTCATATTCAGTAATATGAGTGTTTAAGACTGAAATTTCACCTCTGTGCTTAGCCATATTCTATAAATTCTGATACAAATTCTTTTCATTGTGTCTTTCATCACCATAAGATCTGTTATCTTTTATATACAATGACAATTTCTTCTGTATGTCCCTCCAATGTCTTATTTTTTTCACTTTATTTTCAAAGAAGCTTTAGGTTACAGAAAAGTCACATTGAAAATATAGGGGAGGGATTGACTGGCTGGTAGGATGGCAGATGAAGAAGAAGACCCCACATTTGAGGAAGAAAATAAAGAAATTGGAGGAGGTGCAGAAGGTGGACAGGGTAAAAGAAAGAGACTTTTTCCTAAAGAATTATGGTATATGATGTATGGATTTGGGGATGACCAGAGTAGTCAGTGGATATTCTTGAAGACCTTGTCATAGAGTTCATCACTGAAATGACTCACAAGGCAATGTCAATTGGAAGACAAGGTCGAATACAATACAAAAATCAAGATATCATCTTCTTGATTCGAAAGAACCCAAGGAAGTTTGCTAGGGTTAAAGACTTACTATGAATGAAGAATTGAAACAAGCTAGAAAAGCATTTGATGAAGCAAACTATGGATCTTGATAACTTTGTACTTCCTGAAGCTTCCTTATCTTCTGGGTCAAATATATATAGTAACTGTATATTTCCTATAGTAAGGTCCTGATATTTAACCACGGAAATGAAAGTTGGAGAAACACACAGGTTTCAGCCTTTGTTTTCATGTCTTAAATTTTAGAGTATTTGAGTCTTTAATTGCCTGCCTTTATATTGCCATACTTGAATTACTTATTGGGTTTTAATGACCACGTGTGAGTTAAAGTACCTTGCAATTCGTGTAATTCCTTCTGAGTTTTGACCATCTAGATGATGAAGTAGTATTTATGTGTTAGGTGTCCTTTTTGTCATTGTAGGCTACACTGTAGCAGTTTTATATGTGACACCTAAATGGGACCTTTGATCCTGTGATAGCTGAGACAGATGTTTTATGTTTTCTCAAGTTTCTAGACAACACTAGTCTGCGATATTATTAATGAAGTGAACTATTTATGCTTCTCTTCAGTAGATGATGATATTGGAAAATACAGTATTTTTAAAGAATGCTTAAGTGTCTTAAATGGTTATTTGTTTTAATTTTCTTCAGATAGCAAGAATGATTTTTTTGAGAAACTATGTTTCATGTGAATGCCTCAGTGTTGGTAGGCTTTTTTGTTTTAAAACCTTTGGGGCTTATACAGTCTGTTTGCTAAGTTTTAGGAGAACTGAGTTTCCCAGGTCTGATTAAAGCTTCTAAAAACAAATGCTTTCAGTAGCGTGAGTGGCATTACTTAAAAAGCTGATGGCAGGATAAGCATTGGGGGTAGTGTTTTATCAACATATTTGTTAGTACTTGTTCATTGTGGAAATGTGTACTTGACTAAAAGCATATGTGGCCATGGAAACCACTTGTAGTTCAGGATGTACAGGTTGTGTGTGTGTGTTTAACTATCTTGTATTAAATTATTATTGCGCTTAGCTTAAAATAAGAGTTGAAATAGCATTTAAAGGATCACTGAATGTTACTATCTGTGAAACGGAATGTTTTGTGTGCTGCTTATTCACATTATCTATAAATCAGTACTTTGGGAAATTCTACTTAATCTATTCATGCAGGGAATACAGTATGAAAAATTAAACAGAAAAAAATATATAGGAAGGGATACGAGTGTGGCTCAAGGGATTGGTCTCCTGTATACCATACAGGAGGTCCAGGGTTTGATTCTCGGGGCCTCCTGGTGAAAAGCAAGCTGGCCCGAGCAGGGTGCTGGCCCACGCAGAGTGTTAGCCCATGCAGGAGAGCTGGCACAGCAAGATGATGCAACAAAAAGAGACACAGAAGAGAGACGATAAGAGATGCAGCAGACCAGGGAGCTTAGGTGGCACAAGAGATTGAGCAGCCTGTCTCCATTCTGGAAGATTCCAGGATCGGTTCCTGGTGCCACCTTAAGAGAAGACAAACGGACACAGAAGAACACACAGAGAGCAGACAGCAAGCACAAAACAACAAGGGGTGGGGGATAAATAAATAAAAATAAATCTTTAAAAAAATATATAGGGGATTCTCATATACCCCACCCCCTCCCCCTCACATTTTCCCCTATTAATAACATCTTCCATTTGTGTAGAACATTTGTTACAATTGAACACATTTTGAAGCATTGCTACTAACTGTGATCAATGGTTTACATTATGGTTTACAATTTGCACTGTACACTTTTATAGGTTTTGAAAATATGTGTAATGGCCTGTATCCGTCATTGCAAAATCATGCAGAACAACTCCACCTATTTTTTTTTCAACCCTCATATATCTATTATTTGAACTAATATCAAAGAGGCCATATTTTTTTCCATTTCTTTGATATCGTGGAGAAGAGACTCTGAATTTTTTTCTTTTTGGCTTGGTGATATTTCTCTTCTCCTGGTTTATAGCCCCTGCCTGCCATCCACTTTTTCCCCTTGTAATATATATGCCTGAATCCCATGCTCATAACATTCTGATTATAGCTCATCTTTGAATTGGAGCCATTCTTTCCTAGCTATCAATCCACTGAAGAAAGGTGTGTGAGAATGATCGGGGGACGTGAGCTGGAGCAGTAGACAGTGGACACCTAAATATCTTCCGTCAGAACTTTCCTCACCGTCTCGTTTGTGCTCTCCACCCTGGCAGGCAGGAGGCAGTCTGCCTGGCTTGACGTGAAGCCCCGGGATTTCACAGGTTTTCTACGTGGTGATTAAGCACGTGCTTTTCGACAGCTGACCATGACCGTACCTCTAGAGCGAATACCACCCACCATCTCTCCCTATGTCTGAGGAGGGGTCACCGGGTCTCTAGGGTGCTCCTGCAGCTTCTCAACTCCCCAAACCTGGCCTTTCACTGTAAGGATCCACTGGTTTGCGCCTTCAGGGCTTTGCCGCTGGTTTGGAGAACTTGCAGCTCTTCCTAGAAGTGTGGACAGGGCTGAATGAAACTTCAGCTTCTCTCTTCCCTTAATTTGGTTTGAATTTCACTGTGTTTAGAAGCTGTTCTTTATAGTTTTTGATTAAGGATGTGGCTTTTCAAAAGTTTCATTGGACCTGGAGTTTCACTTTTCGTTCCTTTTGCCATTTGTGGTTGGTTTCAGAAAGTAAAATGCTGTAGATGTGCTTTTATTCTGAACTGAAAGAGAACCTTAACCTAACGATAGCTACCCTATAGCGAATGCTTACTGTGATCCAGCATCACGCCAGGTAATTTATAAATATTATCTTATTTGATCTTTGCATCAATACTCAGGCAATATTCTGTCAGCAGGTGTATCACCCTCATCTTACAGGTGAGGAAACAGGAGCCTCAAAGAAATTATGTATTTTTGCCCCCAAACTCACAGTGGTGGAGCCAGGACTGGAACCCAGATCTGTCTGAGCAGGAGCCTAACAAGTTTTGACAAAGATTCAGCAGCCACAGACGTTTGAAGAGGAATGCAGACCCAGCACAGTCCCAGAGCCTGCTGTAGCAGCAGCAGTCCTCATGCTTACTGATTGAGGGCCCATTCTGGGTGCCTGGTGGCAGGAAATGGTAACTCGGTGTTCTGAAGTTTCTACGTGAGCAGTGAACTCTTTTCAACACTTACAATTCAAAGCCAGAGGTTACTGGAGGACAAGAGAAGAGACGTATTTAAAGTAGGGAGTGGGGAATTGATCACTGGGTGGGCCAGGAGTAGCTCTTGGGGCTCTGTCAATCTGAAAAAGGATCCCCCCAGAAGCTCTTTGAGTAAGGAGGAGAATTTTGTAGGCTGAACAGAAAGATGCTCTGGCCATAAGCAATTGGGGGAAATTTTTCACATAAGGAGGCAGGGAGAAAGGGTTGATAAGATGGAGAGAGTCTTGGCAGTGAAAACAAACCTGGAGAAATCGTCTTCTAAATGGAAAAAGAGGATTTGATGTCTTCAATGTTTCTATTGGGTCATTTTCCTGAGGGGAATCTCACAGGCAATGTTCTGAGAAGGCAGGCAGGTGAGGCACACGGGTTCTGGTGTGAGAGACTCAGGGCCCTGACACTTACTAGCTGGGTCACCTGGAGCAAATTATTAAACTTCTCTGTGCCTTAGTTTCTTCATCTTTAAAATGGGGATAACAATGCCCACCTTGTTAATTTGTTGTGCAGTTCAAAGTAGAAAAATGTATACTTGGCATAGTCAAAACTTAGGTCTCTTTGGCACCAAAGTTTGTTGCTCTTTCAAAGTTCTATTCGCTTTCTATATTCTGGCCTTTCTACCAAGTTGCCTTCGTAAAAATCAGTGGGAGAATGCAGATCTTAAAATAGCTTTATTGCAATATACTTTACAATGATAAAATTCACTCCTTTTACCATTACCACAATCTAATTATAGATCATTTCCATTACACCAAGAAGAAACCTGGTGTTCATTTTCAGTCACATTTCTACTCCCAGCCCAGGAAACCACTAATTCATTTTTTGTCTCTATAATTTGCCTACTCTGGACATTCATATAAATAGATTCATACTAGATGTGGTCTTTGGTGTCTGGCTTCTTTCACTCAGCATAATGTTTCTGAGGCTCATCCATATTGTAGCATGCCTCTGTCCTTTATGAAGGGTTGACTGGCAGTTTGAATATTCTTTACCAGGATAACAAGATTTATTAATCTACTGGGATTAGGGTCAATCTGAGTTTAATAGGCAAGGGCAACAGCTAGAGAAAATGAAGAAAGAAAATGTCTGATCTCCAGCATTAGCAGCCACTCAAGACTTTCTGGGGTTCTTAGGAGAATCATCCTTGCCTTTGAGTTTCTTTACATACTTGCTAATATTTTGCTGACAATATCCAGAAGGAATATTGGGTAACAGTGGCTGGGCCTTGGCTTCTAAGTCCTTGAATGCAGGCCAGACTTATTTGTGTGCTGTCGCTTTGATTCCTCACACAAGGCTCCCAGGAAAAAGCTTCCCAACTTTCAAACTCTTTGCTGGTTCTTCAATCCATGGCCATTTCCCCCACCCAATTAAATCTCTGGACATCTCCTTTTAGTCTGTTCATATTGATTAGTCTTCCTTATTAATTTAGCTACCAAGTTATAATTAGGAAAAAAATCAAAATCAGCACCTATTGTTAGGCTTGTTAAGTGTTTCTCCCCCCACCATTTTAGAATATGTGCTGGACCTGCCAAGATGAATCTCATTTAAAATCTCAGCCCAAAGACCCTTCTCTTCTCTGTGGTTCTTTTCCAGTTTGGCCATCTCACTACAGCATCTGCCCCATCCATTCAGATTCTGACCCCTGGTGGTCTGGTGGTTTGGAGCTGTATGTTCTTAAACTTAATCCATTCCTGTGGGTGTGAACCGATTGTAAGCCGGACCTTTTGATGAGGTTCCTTCAGGTAAGGTGTGTCTCAGGATGGGTCTTCATCCTGTCACTTGCGTCCTTTAGAAGCAGAATGAAACTCAGGCAGAGTAAAAGCCACAGAGGGAGCAGCCAGAAGCTGAACATCAGTGGAACCCAGAAGAGAAGGGAGAGGCCAGGAGATGCCACCATGTGACTTGTCATGTGACCGGCTAAGGAACAAGGGTTGCTGGCAGCCAGCCCCAGAATGCCACAGTCTTTGGGGAGAAAGCATCACCTTGATGCCTTGACTTGGACTTTTCCCCTTTCCTCAAAAGTGGGAGCTAACAAATTCCCATTGTTTAAGCCAGCCCATTGCATGGTATTTGCTTGAGCAGCTCAGGAAACTAAAACACTTGGCTAGGGAGGAAGCCTGTGGTGTGGGAATAACATGGGTATTGGAATCAGAGAGACATGAAAATTGAATTTTAGCTCTAACACTTACCATCTGGGAGACTTTAGTATCTTACAAATCATGCAAGATTTGAATTCCAGCTTTCTCATTTATAGAGCAGGCATATTATACTTACCTTGTAGCTTTTATCAGGATTAAATAAGATGCTTGTAAAGCATATATACCAAAGTATATAGTAGATGCTGAACAAATGGAAGGTGTTATATTTATTAGCCTGCCACCTTGAACTCTGACTGCAGCTCCTTGTTCAGCTTACTCAGTAACTGTTTCACCAGAGTTGCTCTCAGTCCAGGGCTTTGAGGTTCAGTTCCTTCTAAGCCCCACACCAGCTTACTTAGAAATTCCAACACTTGGTTCAAATAGTTACAAGGAATTTAGTAAAAAGAATTTGTTTCAGGCCTGTTTGATTCTAAAAGGTCAGTTCCCAATTGGTGAAAGTCATTGGCCCAGGTTCTGGTGACTTGATGAAAGCATCTAGGTAGGGCTGGCTTCATGGACACGGGAGCTGTGCAGCTGGGAAAGGCCCTGAGCTTGGCTTAATGCTCTGTTGCTGCTGCTTTGAAATTCTTAATACTTTTAATCTTTGAACTTGTGGTTTGTAAATAAAGTCTGCAAGGACAATGAAGCATGTGCGTGAGCAAAAGAGATACCTGTAATTTGTGTGCCCACTGTTCCTTGCTGCTTCCTATTTGCATAGGGCATTTGTGAGGCCTTGTGAAGACAGAATTTGGGTGATCCCACAGTGTGTGGGAGTTAAGCGAGACTCAAAGTAATAGAAGGAAAACGTGTTATGTCAGTGACTGAGAAAGTACGAGCACTGACAGCCCTGAGAAACCACATTTTGCTTTCGAACTAGACCTTGCTGCGAATGCAGAGAGAAGGCACGAACAGCCAAGGAACTTGGCTTGTGCTACTTCCCTGTATTAGCCAGCCACTTAGGATAAAAGTCATAACAAAGAAGGAAAGGGGAAGATAGGGCAACCTAGAGTTTCTTTTTCTTTCAGCCTAACTTACTGCCCAGCAAGCCAAGAACAGAAAGTGTGGGTAATATGTGCACATATTAAGAAGTGAAAAAACAAACAGTTGAGTTCGTTGTGCTTTTATTTTTTTTGGTTTACAGCATTTCCACTATTCTGGTAAGAACAAAATGTATATGGATGTGCAAGCTATGGAGTAAGAACCGTATAATTTTGGTGGTTCTACGTATGAATTAAAAGCTCTTATATTTGTATTTAAAACTGGCATTGTACAACATCAGATCAATGGTAAAATTCATGGTAATAATGTCATATTTTAATTTTTTTTAACTTAAAGGGATATTAAATAGTAAATAACACCATGATAAGTTGAGAGAGAGAGGCTGTAGAAGAAGGGGGAAAGCTTTATATTTTAGTGCCCTTAATGACAACTTTTTTCCTGCTATTTGAAAAAGAGCCATTTTCATTTTGTACTGGGCCCTGCATCTATCTCTCCATGCACCTTTCTGCAGTTCCCCAGGCACTTCCTAGGGAGGGTTTTGGGTTCTTGAGTAAATGTTTTCTTAGGGAAGGAGAGCCCAATACAGATGAGCTGACTTCCTTTTGTCAAGAAAACCCTCTTTTTTTTTTTTTTTTAAACCAGAAAATATTAGTAGCCAACTGGTCGGAGGTGTTTCCATCCCCACCCCCTCAGTTTATGTAAATGTTTGAGGTATAATTTTTTTTAAGGCTCTGGGAAGTCCAAAGACCCACATATCTTTGCATAAACATAAATGGTATATTTATCTTGGGGTTCCTCTTTCTAGGTCTCTAGAACTGACATTAGGGTGGGGCTGTTTTTACATCTTATTTCAAGTTCACCTCCAATGTTAGGGGTTTTATTAAATATAACAAGCAAGAAACTGAATGGAGCTGAAGTGAATTGAAGGCTGACAGTGCTCAGAGCAGAGTCATTGAATATATGAGCTGCTGGGATCCTAGAGATTATCTAGGTAAACTTTCTAACTTGACTCGTGAGTAAAGGCAATGTCAAAAGTTCTCAAAATTTTTTTTGCAGGGGGAAAGGTTAGTCTACAAAGTGATTGGGGGAAAGAAACCCAATGTGTATCCCAGCATTTCAGGATGTTGTTTTGGGAGCAAATTTGGAAAATTAAATCTTGACCCATAAAATGCAAAATTGAGAGGGACTGGGTGAGACCGGAGTGTGGCCAAGGAGCTTTGAGCTCGCGCTTCCGTCTTTTGCAAGTTCTGCACCATGGTTCCCTGCGTTACTCAAGCCAACTCCCTGGGAGTCATCTTAGACTCCCTCTTTCAACTTCAATCAATCAACTACTTTTATTGAGTTTCCTATAAAACAAATTTTGCACCGCTCCCCCTGCCCCCTCTCTGGCTCTGGCCCTGTTCGTCTGCATGATGACAGTGACAGCGTATAAGTACTCTTCCAGTCTCACCCACCTTCTGCTTATCTTTTCCTTGGCTGCCAGAAAGATCCATCTAAGGGCAAATCTGACCATGTTTCTTGGTTAAAAACCTTCAGTGACTCCTTGCAGTTGCAGAACAAAGCTCCTTATCCATGGCACCAAGTCCTGCTAGGATCTCACCTTTTCCTGATTATCTGACTTGATTTTCCAATAAAGAGAATTTTATTCTGCAAATATACTAAACTGCTTGTAATTTTCTGAGCATATTTTGCTACTTGATGCCTCTACATATTTTTCTATTTGTCTAAAGCCCCTCTCTTCAGTCCGTAGCCCTTCCTCTTCTGTGTCTTTTCCTTTCTCTTCTCCTCTTCCTTCCCCTCCTTCTACCCCTCTTCCTCCACCTCCTCCCTTCTCCTGCTCTTAGTCCTGATAGCTAACATTTATTGAATAATCACTATGTTCTAGGCACTGTTTCTAAGACTTCACACATTTAACCCCCATAACAACTGTATGAATTAGATTCTACTGCTATTCTCATTTTTCAGAGGTGAAAAATGAGTATCAGAGAGTTTGAGCAACTTAACTAAGGCCTAGATTTGAGCTCAGACCTTCCTGGTTCCACATGTCAAACAGTTTTATTAATTACCATGTGCTGTCTCCTCCAGTAAAATTTCCCTTGGCTGAATGTTGTAGTGACTGGCTAGGATCTTACCAGATGTGTGTCCTCTGCTTCCTGGGCCACACCTGGACTGCCTTACCCTCCCCTTGCAGTTAGGCAAGGAAGCTGTGACTGCATTCTGGCTGATGCAGTGTGGGGGGAATGAACGCATGTCACTCTCAGGACTGGCCTCCAAAGCCTCTTGAGGGACCTTCCACACTCTCTCTTCTTTTACAGAGAACTTGGAAACCCTGACGATGGGGGCATCAGGAGATATAAGGAGCCTGGGTTACTGAATGACTGTGTGGAGCAGAGCTCTGCTCTTCACCCTGGGATCAAGTGATGATGCTTGGTTTTGGAAAGCCCCTGGGATTTCTGGAGTCATCTGTCACAGCAGTTAGTGTACTTCCCCTAACACATGGGCTAAGTGTGTTTCTAACTTTACATTTCATTGAATAAGGAAATGATCTCATTATGTATCTATCTCTTCCCATACATTACTTTGGAAGGTTCTTAAAGAGAGACACTATTTCTGCTTGGTATACTGTGTTCAATAAATATTTGTTGACCTAAAAAAACATATCAGTTGGAAAATATTAAAAATTAACATTTTCATGTGTTTACATGTAAAAGGCACATATTAGGAACTTAACTTAATTATTTCATATAACTGTCATAATTCACTAGTGTTACTTAAATGCTTACCCTGTTTTGAGATCTGTAAGGGGCACATGGGATACATTCAGTGAACAAAGAAGATAAAAGTTCTTATCCTCATGGAGCAATAATTATAGTTGGGAAACTCATATAATAAGAAAAAATTTTTTTTAGAATGTCAGGTAGTGAAAAGTGATTTGGAGAAAAATTAAGTAGCCTAAGGGGAAGAGGAGTTGATGGGGGCTGGGGGGGGGGCGATGCTGCTATTTTCAACAGATGGTAACGGAAAGCCTCCTTTGAGCAGGCACTGAAGGTTGTGAGGGAGCAAGCAGTGGCTATCAGGGGGAAGAGCATTACTGGCAGGGGGACCAGCAAGAGCCAACACCTTGGGGTAGAAATGTTCTCACAACAGCAGTGCAAATTAGATACTAGCTTCATTTTGCTTAAAAGGAAATTGAACCCAGAGAATTTAAGTAACTTTTAAAAATTAAGGTAAGGACTTATAGCCAGTAAGTGGCACATTCTGGACTTGAACTAAAATCTCTTGGATTTAAAAGCCCAACTGTGCAAAAAAAAAAAAAAAAAATTCTTAAAGGACTATTGTGGCAGATACTGAAGGCTGGTTCTCTTAATACCCTCCAAGCTCTTTCTAGCATGACTTCTTGTTCAATAGGGACTGGAAGGGTCAAGCCCACGTCTCCACATGCAGCCTCATTTCCACTAAATAGACTTCCTGCAAGACTCAGAAGGTGGGCTCATATGTAATGAAGTCATGACTGCATGGCTCTTCTAAAAGCTGGGTGGTGGAGGTGGGTATTTTGATTCTTCTGAGCTGTAGAAAGGGAGGTTCTACTATCTGGGCAGTCTCTAATTTTGTAGTTTTGAGTGGCAGTGACAATAGCTTCTTGATTTGGGAGCTTCTCTAGTAGCAGCAGAGGCACTACTGATCTTGAGTCAGTGGAGATGACAGTGGCTGCTCTCTTGCCAGGCCAGTTGGGCAGTTTGCTTCTGGGAATTGTTCCTGGAGGCTCAGCCTAGAGTATTGCTCTCCAATCCTTCCAATGATTTTGTAGGGTCTCCAATACCCTGCATTAAATTCCTTTGTTCATAAGCCAGCTAGAGTGGATTCTGCTGTCTGCCACCAAACCCTGACTGATACAGTAATTGGCATAAAAAGTGGAGTAGCCATGACTCTATTTGGTGATTCAAGCCAGGCTTCGAGTTTGTTATCAGTTATACAGATATGTCCTTCCTATCTATTTGGGTCCCACAATCCAAAAGTCCTTGTCTGCCATCCTATTCTGATTACCTCTCTGACCTCGCTTCCTAATATAGCAGCCTACCTTCCTTTTTTTTTTTTTTTTTTTTTTTTTTCCGGCCAGGAAGTCATTTATTGGAGGGCACAGGTTGGGTGAGGGCAGTGCTGGCAAAGCCCTCATGAGTGCAGGGCCCGCCACTTGTCCAAGGGGCCACGATTGGGGATGTATTTCACCCCACAGCCATCCGGGATGAGGCGTTTCTCGGCCACCATGTCTTCGAATTCATCAGCATTGAACTTGGTGAAGCCCCACTTCTTGGAGATGTGGATTTTCTGGCAGCCAGGGAACTTGAACTTGGCCCTGCGCAGCGCCTCAATCACATGCTCCTTGTTCTGAAGCTTGGTGCGGATGGACATGATGACTTGGCCGATGTGGACCCGGGCCACCGTCCCCTGAGGCTTTCCAAAGGCACCTCGCATACCCGTCTGGAGCCTGTCAGCCCCAGCACAAGACAACATCTTGTTGATACGGATGACGTGGAAGGGGTGGAGCCGCACTCGGATGTGAAAGCCATCTTTGCCGCAACTTTTCACCATGTACTTGTTGGCACAAATACGAGCGGCCTCCAGGGCTTCGGAGGACAGCTGCTCATATTCATCTGATACCATGTGGCCACAGAGTGGGAACTCGTCCACTTTTGCCTTCTTCCGACCCAGGTCAAAAATGCGGATCTTGGCATCAGGGACACCTCGGCAGAAGCGAGACTTTGGGTAGGGCTGTTCTTACAATACCGGTAGCACCGGGCGGGGCGGCGGCCCATGGCGACACCAGGATCTTCGGCGGCGCGCCGAAAGGAAAGAGCCAGCCTACCTTCCTTATTCCCTACTGCTCTGAGACTCCATCATACTTATTGTAATCAGGAAATCCATTTCAGAGGCAGCATCTACACCTTTGTCCCTGGCCTGCTTCTCTGATGTTTTTCAGAGATGCTGGCACTTTTTATCACTAATGTATTTTGCAATGCTGTGGGGAAAGGAATGCCCTCAGGGCTGTCTTGGGTGACAAAGTTAGGATGTATGTGAGTGGATCATATAGGATAAATCCACTTCAACATTCTTATCTCTATAAATCCTTGAATTTCTTCTATATTATACCAAGCATAATGGTTAGGTTTATGTGTCAACTCAGCCAGGTAATGGTGCCCAGCTATTTTGTCAAGCAAGCACTGGGCTAAATACCCTACAAGGGTATTTCATGGACTTGAGTTGATTGCATAAATTGCATAGATGGCATAGATGGCTGATTGTATCTACAATCAACTAAGGAGATTGCCATCAGCAATGAGTGACATTTCATCCAATCAGTTGAAGGCTGTAAAAGGGGAAGTGATTTCAGCATTCAGAGAGAGAGAATTCTCATTTCTACTTCAGACAGATGGCATCTCCTGGGAACTCATCAAGGACCTTCATCAGAGCCCCTGGTTTGCAGCCTGCCCTATGGAATTTGGACTTGCGCATCCCCACAGTTTTGTGAGACAATTTTATAAAATCTCATACTATTTACAGATTATCTCCTGTCAATTCTGTTTCCCTAGAGAACCCTGACTAATACAGCTTAGTACTGGGAGTAGTTGTTGAGAAACAGAATTTTAAAAATGGGATTTCTGCATTGGTTCTGGGATTTTTGCAATTGGCTTTCTACTCTAATTAGATTCAAGGGCACTGATAACTCTTTCCAATAATCAAGAGGCCACTGACAGTCCATGGTGTGAGTTGGCAATAGAGACATACAAAATATCACCACCAGATACAACTACTTCCTTGCTTATAAGAGGCAAGGTTTTAGGTGGGAGTGTTTTTAACACCTTAACAGAATTTTGTGAAGTTAAAAGCTACAATGATGTTGGCTGACTGTTCCTAAATAAATGTGCTGGATACAATCACAAAAGAAAGGGATGAGCTGAAGGCTTCAAATTTGCAACTTAAGCACTGCATGAATGATGTGAAAATTTCTATGTGTGCTCTGAAAGAAAATCTTGTTTTGTACAGCCGCAGACTTGAGATCTCTGAAAACCAGACTCAGAGTCTCATTGTATGAGTAGAGAGTTGCAACAGAAACTAAAATCTCAACTTTGCAGGATGTCTGTTGTTAAAGTGAGGGCATTGATTGGAAAGGAGTGGAACCCTAAGGATTGGAATGGAGACATATGGGATGAGATGATATCAGTGGGGGCATTGAAACCCTAAATTCTGCTGAGACTTTGACAGATAAACCTATATTGGCCTACCCCAAGGAGTCTATACCTCCTCCCCGTCCTGAGGTGGGTACCACCCAACCTCAAGCCTGCACTGCCCAATCTCCAGCCTGCCCCAAGGAGTGTCCACCTCCCCCATGCCCTGAAGAAAACATCACCCACCTTCCTCCCTGTCTTGAGTAGACTGCCATCTAACCTCCACCTGAAGAGATTAATCCTGTCTCATCAGATGAAATTATAAGGGAATTCCCTGAGATAATTAGCTTGCAAAACATTTATAATTCTCCTTACACATCCCCATTGCCCCTCTTCTCTTCCAGATCTATAACTTGACTAAAACCACAAGCCCCTAAAAATACAGTACAAAATGTGACCCATGAGGAAGTATGCTATACTCTAAAAGAACTGCATGAGTTTTCTAATTTATAGAGAAAGAAATCAGGGGAATATGTGTTTGAATGGATATTAAAGATATGGGATAATGATGGAAGGATTATAAAGTTGGATCAGGCTGAATTTGTTGTTATGGGCCCACTAAAGCAGAGATTCTGGATTCAATGCTGTAGCTTGAGAGGTTAGAAAGGGCTCTGTTTGTTTGGGTGGCTAGCTGAAACATAGACCAAAAGATGTCTGGTTTATCCTGGTATACTGTAAAATGAGGGGATCCAAAGGCTTAGAGATATTGGAATGCTAGAATGCTAGAATGGATTCACCATTTAAGACTTGTCCACCTATCCCATGAATGTCCAGAGGACATACCTTTAACCAGGACTGTGAAGAATAAATTTGTGAGACTAGCATCCCTGAAGAGCTCTGTGGTTGCTTTTCTCTGTAGGTCTGATATTACTGTGGGAACTGCTGTCATGGAACTAGAATCCTTAAACACCATGGGGATGACTGGATCCTGGGCTGGCAGAAGAGAAGTAGCAGCACTTAATCGCCAAAGACAAAGGGGGCATGGCTACCACAATGAAAGGCAGACTCAAAGCAGCAATCAAAAGAGTCTGAGTTGTATAGACCTATGGTGTTGGCTAATAGATCATGAAGTACCTAGAAATAAAATAGATGGGCAGTCTACTAAATTCCTACATAATCTGTATAAGCAGAAGAGTTCTAGGTTGTGTGAACAAAACCCTAACTTGAATTACAGAAGCAAAGAGTCATGGCCCCTTAATCAATTCCAAGGCTTGAGATAGATTATAGACCCAGAGACCCTTAAATGAGATGAAGGCCAGGTCGCCTTGGGGAAGGATACTGTTACACCGTCAAAATTCTGTACTGTTAAGCTTCCCCCCAGCTTTCCCCAAAAGACCTATGGCCTTTTACCAGGGTAACTGTGCACTGGGGAAAAGGAAATGATCAGATATTTCAGGGATTATTAAACACTGGCTCAGAAGTGACACTAATTCCAGGAGATCCAAAATGTCACTGTGGTCCACCCATCACAGTAGGGGCTTATGGAGGTCAGGTGATGGAGTTTTAGCTTGGTCCTTCTCACAGTAGGTTCAGTGGGTCCCCAGACCCATTCTGTGGTTATTTTCCCAGTACCAGAATGCATAATAGGAATAGATATATTCAGAAACTGGCAGAATCCCCACATTGGATCCCTGACGTGTGGAGTGAGGGCTATTATGGTAGGACAGGCCAAGGGGAAGCCATTAGAACTGCTCCTACCTAGTAAAATAGTAAATCAAAAGCAATAGCAGATTCCTGGAGAGACTGCAGAAATTAGTGCCGCCATCAAGGATCTGAAGAATGCAAGAGTGGTGATTCCCACCACATCCCCATTCAACTCTCCTATTTGACCTGCGTGGGAAACAAATGGATCTTAATCAAGTGGTGACTCCAGTTGCAGCTGCTGTTCCAGATGTGATATCATTGCTTGAACAAATTAACACATATTCCGGTTCCTGGTATGCAGCTATTGATATGGTAAATGCTTTTTTCTCAATTGTCACAAGTAAAGACCACCAGAAACAATTTGCTTTCAGCTGGCAAGGCCAGCAATATACCTTCACTGTCCTTCCTCAGGGGTATATCAACTCTCCAACCCTATGTCATAATGTTGTCTGCAGGGACCTTGATTATCTCTCCCTCCCACAAGACATTACACTGTTCCATTATATTGGTGATATCATGAGATTGGACCTAGTAAGCAAGAAGTAGCAATTACTCTAGATGTATTGGTAAGTCATTTGCATGAGATAGTATGGGAGATAAATCCAACAAAATTACAGGGGCCTTCTACCCTGGTGAAATTTCTAGGTATCCAGTGGTATGGGTCATGTCAAGATATCCCTTCTAAAGTGAAGGATAAGCTGTTGCATCTGGCCCCTCCTACAACCAAAAAAGAGGCACAGCACTTAGTTGGTCTCTTTGGATTATTCCTCATTTGGTTGTGCTACTCTGGCGCATTTACCAAATGACCAGAAAAGCTGCTAGTTTTGAGTGGAGACTGGTATAAGACGAGGCTCTGTGATAGATCCAGGCTGCCGTGCAAGCTGCACTACCACTTGGGCCATATGACCCAGCAGAACCAGTGGTGCTGGAAGTATCAGTGGCAAATAGGGATGCCATCTGGAGCCTTCAGCAGGCTCCTATAGGAGAATCACAATGCAGACCCTTAGGATTTTGGGGCAAAATCCTACCATCCTCTGCAGATAACTATTCTCCTTTTGAGAAAAAGCTTTTGGCCTGCTACTGGGCCTTAGTAGAGACTGAATGCTTAACCATAGGTCACCAAGTTATCATGGGACTGAGTTGCCAATCATGAGCTGGGTATTGTCTGACCTACTTTATGGTTTATAAAGTTGGGTGTGCACAGCAGCACTTCATCATAAAATGGAAGTGTTATATATGAGATAGGGCTTGAGCAGGTCCTGAAGGCACAAGTTAGTTACATGAGGAAGTGGCCCAAATACCCATTGCCCTGACTCCTATCATATTAGTCCCCGCCCATAGCGATGGTCTTTTGGGGAGTTCCTTACAATCAGTTGACTGAGGAAGAGAAAACTTGGGCCTGGTTTACAGATGGTTCTGCACAATATGCAGGTACTACCCAAAAGTGAACAGCTGCAGCACTGCACCACCTTTCTGGGATGTTCCTAAAAGACAGTGGTTAGGGGAAATCTTCCTAGTGGGAAGAACTTTGAGCAGTGCACCTGGTTGTTCATTTTGCTTGGAAGGAGGAATGGCTGGAGGTGGGTTTGTATACTGATTTATGAGCTGTTCCAACAGTTTGGTTGAAGGGTCAGGGACTCGGAAGGAATGTGATTGGAAAACTGGTGACAAAGAAGTCTGGGGAAAAAGTATGTAGATAGACCTTTCTGAGGGTGCAAAAAAACATGAAAATACTTGTATCCCATGTGAATGCTCACCAGAGGGTAACTTCAGCAGGGAATGATTTTAATAGTCAAGTGGATAAGGTGATCTGCTCTTGGCTAGCACTCAGCCTCTTTCCCCAGCCACTCCTGTCATTGCCCAATGGGCTCATGAACAAAGTGGCTGTGGTGGTAGGGAGGGAGGTTATGCATGGGCTCAGCAACATGGACTTCCCCTCACCAAGGCTGGCTTGGCTACAGCCACTGCTGTCACTGCCAGCAGCAGAAACCCACACTCAGCCCCAGATACGGCACCATTCCCCAGGGTGATCAGCCTGCTACCCAATGCTTATGTTGGAGCATTTTCATCAATGGAAAGGGCAGCGATTTGTTCTAACTGGAAAAGACACATACTCCAGTTTTGGGTTTGCCTTCCCTCCACACAAGGCTTCTTCCAAAACTACCATCTGTGGAATTACTGAATGTCTTATCCACTGCCATGGTATTCCATATAGCATCGCTTCTGATCAAGGAACCCACTTCACAGCAAATGATGTGCAGGAATGGGCACATACTCATGGAATTCACTGTTCTTACCATGCTCCCCATCATACTGAAGTGGCTGGATTGATAGAATGGTGGAATGGCCTTTTGAAGACTCAATTACGGCACTAACTAGGTGGCAATACTTTGCACGGCTGGGACAATGTTCTCCAGGAGGCTATATATGCTCAAAAATCAGCATCTACTCTATAGTGCTGTTTCTCCCATAGCCAAGATTCACAGATCCAGGAATCAAGGGGTGGAAATGGGAGTGGCACCACACACTATTATCCCTTGTGATCCACTAGGAAAAAATTTTCTTCCTGTCCCTGTAAACTTAAGCTCTGCTGGTCTACAGGTCTTAGTTCCAAAAGGAAGAGTGCTTCCACCAGGGAACAAGTTAAGACTGCCACCTGGCCAGTTTGAGCCTCTCATGCCTCTGAATCAAAAGGCAAAGAGAATTACTGTACAGGCTGGGGTGGTTGATTCTGACTATCAAGGGTAAACAGGACTGTACCTATGCAATGGAAGTAAAGTAGAGTTTATCTGGAATACAGGGGGTCCCCTTGGGTGTCTCAGTTCTATCAAGCCCTGTGATTAAAGTTAACGGAAAATTGCAACAACCCAATCCAGGCAGGAATAGCAATGGCCCAGAATCTTCATGGATGAAAGTTTGTGTCACCTCACCAGGCAAAGAACCGTGGCCAACTGAGGTGCTTGCTGAGGGGAAAGAGAACATGGAATGGGTAGTGGAAGAAGGTAGTGATAAACATGAACCTTGATCACGTGAGCAGTTACAGAATCAAGGGCTGTAATGGTCATGAATATTTCTTTCTTGTTTTGTTATGAGTATGTTTGTATATGTACATAAAACAAATCTGTTTTCTTCCCTAACCTTTCCTCTTATGACATAAGTTCTATTAGTTTCATGTTGTAGTATTTAAGGATATCAAGTTTAAGAGTGAATATTACCCAAGGACTTACATACTATTTTGGAGGGATTTAGTGTATTTCTGGTTGTACATAGGACATTTGAATATTGTTAGACAGAAATATATATATGTTGTTGTTTTTATTTAGAGACTAGGTATGTTCTAAGGTGATGTGTATGGCTGCCAAGTTGACAAGGGGGACTGTGATGGTTGGGATAGTGTATCAATTTGGCCAGGTAATGGTGCCCAGTTGTTTCGTCAAGCAAGCACCAGGCTAATTGTAATACAAGGGCATTTCATGGAATTTAATCAGCAGTGAGTTGATTGCACAGATGGCTAGTTACATCTACAATCAACTAAGGAGATTGCCATCAGCAATGAGTGACATCTCATCCAATCAGTTGAAAGCCTTAAAAGGAGAAGTGATTTCAGCTTACAGAGAGAGAATTCCCATCTCTACTTCAGACAGACAGCATCTCCTGGGAACTCATCAAGGACCTTCATTGGAACCTCTGGTTTGCAGCTTGCCTTATGGAATTTGGACTTGTGCATCCCCAGAGTTGCATGAGACAATTTTATAAAATCTCATACTATTTGCAGATATCTCCTGTCTTTTCTGTTTCCCTAGAAAACTCTGACTAATACACCAAGGAATTGTTATCTCACCTTCATTTAGTACAGGACATTGTTGAGTTCATGTTTTGATCTCCCAAGAGAAGAACAAATTAAGACCACTTTCAGCTGTTGAGCCTAGTACATTGACTCCAGAATCTTTGCCAAGTGCACCTATATTGGATAATTCTGTCCCAAACAAAATTCTATTTCTCTCTCCCTGGTGATCCTCAGAAAAATACCAAGGTTTTTGCTGTTATAAATTTCCACAAGAACTATCCAGGGTTTTGCTGATATAAATCAGCAAATTCTTTTTAATTCTTTTGACATGTACGCTTTCTATTCTTGGGTTTTACTTCAGAATTGATCCTCTGTAACATCTTGGGATAGTCCTTCCAAAGCAAGATATGTTGGTGTTCCCATTCTATTAAGAGAGAAGCCCAACATTTGATGGGCATCAGGATACTGGAAGTGACATACACCACATTGGGTTGTCCTGTTCTGACTCAATAACTGAGTAAACCATAAAGCTGGGGGTCTACAGCTTGTTTAGGTTGCAGTACAATCAGTTGCTTTATGACCTAGAATATCCAAAGGGCCCCCAAATACCATGGCTGATCAGGGTGTTGTATGAAGCCTGTAGAAATCTCTAATAGGAGAATTATAGTGGAGAAACCTAGTTTTTTTGTTTTTGTTTTTTTGAGAAAAGCTATTGCCTCTTCAGCAAGTAATGATCTTCCTTTTGATAAAACTTTTGGCTAGATTGGATCATGGTAGTCACCACCTGAACATGGGATACCCATTGTGAACTGGAAGTTGTCTGATCCACTTACCATAAAATCATATATGTCCAGGACCATTCCATTATTAATTGGAGTGATTTATAGAAAGAGAACTTGCTCATGCGTGACCTGAAGGCACAAGTAAATTGAGTAAACAATGGCTGGGTCACATTTTGCTGCTCTCCCACTTCTCCCTCAATCAACAATTATGGCCTGGTGGTGATAACTATGACCAGTTGACAGAGGAGGGAAAAAAATCTATCATTTTAAATATTCTGGCATGAGCTGGAGGTAACTGTTTAAGCACTATATCTCCATTCAGGGGAGACCATGAAGGATTGTGTAGAGTGGGGATCATCCTAGTGGCAGAACTTCAAGTGGCTCAAATAGCGGTCCACATTTCATGGAAGATGAGATATCCTGAGGTGGGGTTATCCACACTGATTAATGAGCAGCAGCTAGTGGTTGGGGCCATGTGATCAGGGACTTGGAAAGAACAAACAGGACGCTAAGGAAGAGTTATATGGGTAGACCCAAAGTATGAGAATATTTCTGTGTTACGTGAATGCTCACCAAAGACCTCACTGCAGAGTAGACTCTTAATAATCAGGGGGACATGGTAACCTGCCCTGGGTGAATGTCAGTCAGCCTCTTTCCCAAGTTACTACAGTGGTTGCTCAGTGGCTCATGTACCAAGTGGCATTGGTGGAAGGTGCAGAGGTTATGTATGGGCTTGGTTATATAAGCAGCTGCTTTCCAAGGTTGATCTGGCTACTGCCACTGCTAAACGTTCAACCTAAGAGACACAGGTCAAATCTGAAACTTTGATACAGAACCAGATCCTTGGGGGCCAGCTTGCTAAGCATTGGTAGATTGTTTACATCAGATCGCTTCTATCATGGAGGCGGCACTGAATTTTCCTTACTAAAGTAGATAATTTATTCATTCAAAAATATTTATACAGTACCTACCACGTGCCGGGCACAGTTTTAGGGTTGTCGGATACATCAGTGAACAAAACAGACAAAGGTTGTCACTCTTAAGAAACTTACTTTTTAGAAGGGCGAGAGAGACAATAAATAAGTAAACTTATAATATGTTTCAAAGTGTGATAAGTGCCATGTAGAAAAGAAAAAATAGAGCAGTGTAAGAGAGATGGAGTGTCAAAGATGCGGGGAAAGTAGTTTCCAAATTTATGTGTGATTCAGAGTAGGTCTCATGGAGAAGCAGGTATTTTGAGGAAAGCCTAGATGGATGTCTGGGAGGAAGAGTATTCTAAGCAAAGGGGGCAGTCAGTGCAAAGGCCGTAAGTGGGCTCAAGTCTGATGTGTTGAAGAAGCAGCAAAGAGGGCAGTAGCAGGAGATGAAGTCAGAGAGACAACGGAGGGGGCAGATCAGGTCAAGCCTTGTGGGCACTTAAGGCCTTTTCTGTAAGCAAATGAGGAGTCATTGTGAGGTTTTGAACAGAAGAGTGTTGTGAGATGATTGCAGTGCTGAGATCAGGTAGAAAGGAGGAAAGGGACAAAGAAAGGAGACCTGTTAGGAAATCTGCTGTAATAGCAGTGTGTTAGTCAGCCAGAGGGGTGCTGATGCAAAGTACCAGAACTCTGTTGGCTTTTATAAAAGGTATTTATTTGGGGTAAAAGCTTACAGTTACAAGTCCCTAAAGAGTCCAACTCAAGGTACCATAAGAGGTACTTTCTCACCCAAAGTCTGTTGCCATGTTTTGAAGCAAGATGGTTGCTGATCTCTGCGAGGGTTCAGCCTTCCTCTTCCTCTTAAGGCTCCGTGGACCCAGCCTCTTCTGATCTCAGCTGTAGGCTGGAGGGCATGTTTCTTTCTGGGCCTTCTCAGCTGCTCAGGGCTCTGGTCTCTTCAGCTGCAAACTATCAAGCGAATGGCTCAGACGTCCCCAGGGCTTTAGCTGTTTGAGCCTTCTTTCTGTCACATGGCAGGACTGAAACGACCAAGTTCTCTCCTCTTCCGTGTCTTCTTCTGTGTCTGTGGAGCTCTTTCTCTCTGTTCTTCTGTGTGAGTGTCCATTTATATGGCCCACCAAGGGGCGGGGATTCGACCCTGAGTCGCACTAATGATGTGGTCGAACCAAAGCCCTCATCTTAACATAATTTAAACAATGACATCTCAGCTGAATCTAATACAATCAAAGGGGATCATGCCTAGAGGAAGAGACCAGTTTACAAACATAATATCTTTTTTCTGGAATTCATAAATAATACCAAACAGCTACAAGCAGTGAGAGGTGATTGTGCCTCAGACAAGAATGGAAGCACCAGAGGTGATTAAATTTAGTGGTATTCTGGATATAGATATTTTAATTTTTTTATTATGGAAAATTTAAAATATGCAAAAGAAGAGAATAGTGAATAAGCTCTCTTTCCTCCCACAATGTACCCAACACTCAGGTTCAGAAATGATGAACACTTGATCGATCCTGTTTCATCTATACTTGTTTTAGTTTGCTAAATGCTGCTGGGAGCAATATACCAGAAATGGATTGACTTTTATAATGGGAATTTATTAGGTTAAAACTTAAAGTTCTGAGGCTGTGAAAATGTCCACCTCAGGGCATCATCAGAGATACTGTCTCACTGAAGGTTAGCTGCTGGTGATCCTGGACTCATGCCATGTGGCAAAACACAACGGCAGCTCTGCTGGTCTGGGTCTCTGCCTTCTCCTCCAGGCTTACTTTCTCCCTGAGTGCATCTGTGGGTGATCAGGCATATAGCTCATCTCTCCCCTCTCTTCCAGGTCTTGTCTCTTTCAGCTTCTTGGGGCCTCTTTCTGTGCCTCTGTGATCTGCTGGTTCCAGCCTCTAGCCTCCAGGACCTCTCTCTCAGCCTCTCAGGGTTTCTCTGTCTCTGCTGCTTTTTTCTGTGTCTGTGTCTTTTTAGTACTCAGTTTTTAAAGGACTCTAGTAAAATGATTAGGACCCACCCTTGGTCCCATAACCTAATCAAAAGTGATCTAATCAAAAGGCCCCTTAACTGAATCTAACCAAAACGTCCCACATACAGTAGTTTACATGCACAGGAATGGGTGAACTTAAGAACACACTTTTCTGGCGTCTACAAAAGATTCAAACCAGCACCATACCCTACCTACCTCCTACCCACCCTTCCCTCATTAGATTATTTCAAACCAAATCATATCATTTAATCTACAAATACTTCAGTATGAGCTCTCAAAGATGAGTACTCTTTCTTTTAAATAAAAACATAACTATAATACTATTGTTTATACCCCAAATCCCCAATAATTTCATATCATATCCAGACAGTGTACCAAATTTCCTTATTGTCTCACAAGTGAGTTTTTTCTTAACTTGATTTGTTTGAGTCAGTATCCAAACAAGGCCTGTTCCTTTCTTTTGGTTGACATGTCTCTGGATTACCTTTTAATTTATAGGTCTTATCTTGTTATCTTTCTTTTTTTGCCATTTACTTTTTGAAGAGACCAGACCATATGTCCTATAGAATTTTCCACAGTCTGGATTTGCTGATTGCATCCCCATGGTATTCCTCTGTCCCATGTATTTCCTGTAAACTGGTAGGAAGATCTGGGTACTTGATTGGATTCAGGTTTGATATCCTGGACACAAATACTTGTAGCTGTTGTTGTGTGCATCCATCAGGAGCCACATAATGTTTGGTGGCCTCTTTTATGATGGTAGCTTTAATCAGTAGTTTCAACATGAACTGTCTATGCAAAATGGTAGTTTTAAAATTCTATAATTCCCTCTTCATTTATTAACTTGAATTCTATAAAGAAGAATTTTTCTTATATCAGTTATTTGGTAACTCAAAGCTACAGGTCCTACAAGAAAGGCAGGCCTACTTCTTTTGAGTAAAGAAATGGTATTTAAGGACTATAATCTGTGCAAGGATGCTGATTGTTATTAGGTTGGTCATTGTTTCTAGGCCTTTTCAGTGGACAGGGCTAAGAATTACCTATCTTTTTTAGAGAGGAGGAGTTTATCACTAGTTTATACTGATATATCCAGTTCAAATTTAGGTCTTCAGGGTCGATAATTAACTTCCTAATTTTGAAAAATTAAAATAAAAAAATTTTAATTTGTATTTCTTTTCTCTAATACCAAAAACCTTTGTCTCTAATGACATTAGCTAATCACTTTTTGCTTCTAGAAACTCAGCCTATAGCCTGCTTCTCTAACTTTAACAATGGTTTTGTAAAGCACCTAATAACAGATTTTAAATTCTTTTCTCAGTAACCATTTGGAGTGGATTCTTTTGTCTGCAACTGATTCCTGACAGTGAAGGCAGTGTTAATGGGGGGGGGGGGGGGGGCGGGGAAAGGCTACCCATTATCTATTATGTTTGCCACAGTATATTATTAGTTTATTATGGGATGCCACTCACAGTTAAACCAGTTAAACCAATTGATGCAGGTGATTCTCCAGTGAAAAAATTGTTATAGATTTATTAAACTTTGACCTGGCTCACTTGGTCTTCTGTCTTTGTCCAAAGCCCAATTCACCAAAATTTGTGTTTCTTCAATAGCAGGCTTTCTCCCTCCTTAATTCACTTCCTTAAACCAGGTTGTAGAGGACACATTGGATCAGGCAAGTACCCAGAAATTGTCAAGTGAAGTCTTTCAGGGTCCATCTCATCACACTTCAAAGTGGATGAATCAGGAGTCCCGGGAATGAATGCACATGGGTGAGAAGAACTGGAAAGTTGAAACTAGTGGCTTCTCCAGGGATCCTGGGAACTCCACTGGGTCAGAGGCTCTTGATCAGGAACAAATCACATAAATAGGACATTTTCATAACTTTCCATGGCATTTTCATCCTTAGAGCTGACCTTTCCAGCTGAGTCATCTGGGAGCTGTGTCTTCACCACAGAGTAGAGAACTGGAGCATGCTGGGATGGGAAGAGAATACAAAAGTACTGGAAAAGAGAGGGGGAGTACAGGGCTGCAGCTAGCAGTAGGAGAAAGAACAGGAAATACAGCTCACCTGGTCCTCTGGAGGGGTCCTGGAGAGATTGGCTGTGGAGGGAAAGGGAACCACTGAGCTATGGGCATAATGACCCACTTAGAACCTAGTCTGCCAGTTTATTCCCTAGAGCCTGGAAACCATTGGACGTTTTCCATTGATTTGTCATGTTCCCCCCACCCCTACCCCTGACACGTCCTGCAACACACTTGATTTTCTGTTTTACCATTTCTCAGCCCAGCCCTCTAGAGATGATTTTTCTCTAAGTTTTAATTATTCTTTCTCTTAACTTACAGCACCCCTTCCCACCCTCAACCTCAAAGTCCCACCCCTGATTGATCCACAAGTTCCTGTTATAGTTCTCAATACATATACTCTGGGATAAAAACTTTCTATTACATGATCATGTTCTAGTTCTTGACTTTTTCATTGCCATAGTTAGAGTCATAGTGAGAGGAAAGCTTAGCAGGTCTCATCAAACACATTAGAAACTAAGAGTCCCAGAGAAGGAGGTAGAATCATCACAGCCACAGTAATGTCATGGAGAGATGGAGCCTGAAGAAAGGTACCTCCTGGAGCACGTAAAGTTTCTCCCTTTTTTGCCATATTCATACCATTGACCTTTTGGGATACAAATCTTTTAAACGATATGATGAAGGCTATGTACTATGTTGCCAGGGCAATGTTCAGATGCATAGAATTTTGCACATGATATCAGGGGTTTCATGAAAACCTTGAGAAATAGGTGAAGAAACTTTGCTACAGACCATTAGTACAATGAGTGCCTGAGATATAATTAGTGTATCAACAGAGTGCTCAGCTGAAATGGTGTTTTGACAAATATACCAGAGTATGAAGGACAGCAAAATGACAGATAGCTCTGCAAAATAAGATGTGCCCAGTTAACCCAAGCAAGTTGGTAGCAGTTTTAATCCTATCATTTACAGTCCTGCATTAATGAGAATGGCTGAGAGCAAAGGGACAGACAGGACAGTGATCAGATGATACATGTTGGTCAAATATAGTTACAGATGCTATAAAGAGCAAAGATTATAATAAACAGAACACTTGGTCTTAATTTTGTCTTTTACTGGCTTTTTGATCTTGGGAAAGTCCTTAATCTCTTTGAGTCTTATGTACTTCATTTGTAAAACAGATTCAGAATCAGGTTACACTTGAAATTCCTACTAGGTACAAAGATATTGGGGATTTTAAATTCTCAAGTGGGTCAAAATGAAACCCAAAGCAAGCAGAAAGAAAGAAATAACAAAGATTAGAGCAGAGGTAAATGAAATAGAGAACAGAAAAACAATAGGGAGAATCAACAAAACCAAAAGTTAGTTCTTTGAAAAGATCAACAAAATTGACAAATCTTTAGATAGACTGATGAAGAAAAAAGAGAGGATGCAAATAACTAAAATAAGAAATGAAAAGGGGGACAGTAATACTGATTTTGTTGAAATAAAAAAGACTATAACAGGATACTATGAACAACTGTATGTCAATAAATTAGACAACCTAGATGAAATGGAAAAAATCCTTAGAAACTACTTATACTGACTCAAGAAGAAATAAAAGATCTCAACAAACTAATAATTAATAAAGAGATTGAATCACTAATCAAAAACCTCGGGAAGCGGCTGTGGCTCAATCAGTAGGGCTCCCGTTTACCATATGGGAGGCCCCGGGTTCGGTTCCCGGGGCCTCCTGGTGAAGGCAAGCCTGCCCGCACGGCGTGGTTAGCTGACCCAGCGAGCACAAGCAGCAAGGGGGGGGGGATAAATGAATAAATAAATAAAATCTTTAAAAAAAAAAAAAAAAGGGTTATTGAAAAACAAACAAACTAAAAAAAAACCTCCCAACAAAGAAAAGCCCAGGATCAGATGGATTCACAGGGGAATTTTACCAAACATTCCAAGAATTAAAACCAATCCTATGCAAACTCTTCTAAAAATTTTAGAGGAGGGGACACTACCTAATTCATTCTACGAGACCAACATCACCCTCCCACCAAAGCCAGATAAAGTTACCACAAAAAAAGAAAATTACAGACCAATATCTCTTATGATTATAAATGCAAAAACTCTCAATAAAATAGTAGCAAAACAAATCCAACAGCACATTAAAAGTATTATATACTATGATCAAGTGGTATTTACCCCTGGTATACAAGGGTGATTCAACATGAGAAAATCAATTAATATTATGCACCATACTAACAGAATGAAAGAAAAAACACATAATCATCTAAATTGATGCAGAAAAATCATTTGAGAAAATCCAACATTCCTTCTTGATAAAAACACTTTGAAAACTAGGAATAGATGGAAATTTCCTCAAAATGATAAAGGGCATGTATGAAAAATGCACAGCTAACATCCTGCTTGATGGTGAAAAACTGAAAGCTTTCCTTCTAAGATCAGGAACAAGACAAGGATGCTCACTGTCAACTGTTACTCAACATTGTACCAGAAGTTCTTCCCAGAGCATTTAGACAGGAAAAAGAAATAAAAGCCATTACAATTGGAAAGGAATAAGTAAAACTTTCCTTATTTGCAGATGACATGATCCTATATATGGAAAATCTTGAAAAATCCACAATAAAGTTCCTAGAGTGAATAAATGAATTAATCAAAGTGGCAGGGTCCAAGATCAACATGCACAAGTCAGTAATGTTTCTATACACTAGTAATGAACAATCTGAAGAGGAAATTAAGAAAATAATTCCATTTACAATAGCACCTAAAAGAATCAAATACCTAGGAATAAATCTAACCAATGATGTAAAGGACTTGTATGCAGAAAACTACAAAACATTGTTAAAAGAAATCAAAGAAGACCTAACTAAATGAAAGGACAGTCTGTGTTCATAGATTGGAAGACTAAATACTGTTAGGATGTCAATTCTACCAAAGTGATTTACAGGTTCAATGCAATCCCAATCAAAATCACAACTTTCTTTGCAGAAATGGAAAATCCAATCATCAAATTTAGTTGGAAGGATAAGGGGCCACAAATAGCTATAGCCATTTTGAAAAAGAAGAATGAAATTAGAGGACTTATACTTCCTGTTCTTAAAACTTATTACAAAGCAACAGTAATCAAAACAGCATGGTACTGGCACAAGGGCAGACTTACAGACCAATCAAACAGAGCTCAGAAATCAACCCCCACATTTATGGCCAAATGATTTTTGACAAGAGGGCAATTGGGGGAAAAAATCTCCAACAAATGTTGCTGGGCAAACTGGATATCCATTTGCAAAAGAATGAAGGAGAACTCCTACCTCACACCTTAAACAAAAATCAACTCAAAATGGGTCAGAGACCTAAATATGAGAGTCAGAACTATAGAAGAAAATGTAGTGAAGCATCTTCAGGACCTTGCAGTAGGCAATGATTTCTTAGACTTTATACTCAAAGCACAAGCAACAATAGAAAAAATAGATAAAAAGGAACCTCCTCAAAAGTAAAAACTTTTGTACATTAAGGGACTTTATCATGAAAGTAAAATGACAACTTGCTCAATGGGAGAAAGTATTCGGAAACCACATATCTGATAAAGGTTTAATATTCAGAATATATAAAGAAGTCCTTCAACTTAACAGCAAAAAAGAAAAACAACCCATTTCAAAAATGGGCAAAAGACTTGATTAGACATCTCTCCAAAGATGCCATACAAATGGCCAAAAAACACATGAAAAGATGCTCAACATCATTCGCCATCAGGGAAATGCAAATCAAAACCACTATGAGATACCATTTCACATCCACTATAAAGGCTACTATTTAAAAAACAGAAAATTACTTGTGTTGGAGAGGATGTGGAGAAAAAGGAACACTCATTCATTGCTGGTGAGAATGTAAAATGGTGCTGCTGCTGTGGAAGACAGTTTGGCAGTTCCTCCAAAAATTAAGTATAAAATTACCACATGACCCAGCAATCTCACGTCTAGGTATATACTCAAAAGAAGTGCAAGCAGGTACTTGAACTGGTATTTGCACACCAATGTTCATAGCATCGCTATTCACAATTGCCAATAGATGGAAGTAACCCAAGTGTCCACCAAATGGTGGGGATAAACAAAAGGTGGTATATACAGATAATGGAATGTATTCAGCGGTAAGAAGGAAGGCAGTTCTGATACATGCAACAACATGGATGAGCCGTGATGCCAAAATATTGAGTAAAATAAGCCAGACACAAAAGAACAATTATTGTGCCATCTTACTGATTTGAAATAATTAGAAGAAGAAAACTCAGAGTCATAATCTAGAATACAGGTTACTAGAGGATGGGATGGGAATAGGAAATAGGAAGTTCAGATTTAAAATGTACAGAGTTCCTCTTTGGAATAATGGAAATGTTTTGGTAATGGATGGTGGTGATGGTAGCACAGCATTGTGAATGTAATTAACAGTATATATATATATGAATGGATTAATAAATGGCAAATGTTAAGCTATATCTATGGGAATACAATTAAATTTATTTATTAATTAAAAAAAAATTTTTTTTAATCCATAGGATTGCACTACACAAACAGGGAACCCTAAGTTAAACCATGGGCTCTATTTAATAATACAATTCTAAAAATGTGTTTTCATCAGTTGTAACAAATATACTATACCAATGCAAGGTGTTTAGTATAGGGGAGTTTATGGGAATCCTGTATTCTATGTATGATTGTTCTGTAAATCTACAACTTCCCTAATAAAAATAATTCCCAAGTGAGGTGCCAAATTTATAAAGGAACTAGAGGGAACTTTTTGTTTCCTTGCCTCCAAGAGCCTGTATTGATCAACCAGATCAAGGAAAGGTGGGAAGGAAATAAAAGAGTTGATGAAGATATTTCTCTGTAGACATTTCATAATACACGAGGCATCAAGTAGAATTCTCAGAAAGGCATCGCCTTAGTACTTGGGATAAATAAGCTCTACACCAAGGGCTGCTCTGGACCTGTCCTAACAAAGCTTAAAAGTGAGCTTTGAAAGGACCCAACTGATGCTAGGTAATTTAATTTGTTTCAGAAAAGAATTGAAGGAATACAGCAATATAAAATTCACAATACAAAATTCAAATTTTCCAGCATCTAATAAAAATTTTCAGGCATGGAAGGAAACAAGAATGTTTGACATAGTACCAGGAGCAAAAGCAATCAATGGAAACCATAATCAGAAATGACAGGGACGTTTAAGAAAGAAATTACGCCAATTCTATACAAACTTTTCCAGAGCATAAGAGAGGAAGAGACACCCCCCTCCCAACAATTTTTATGAGGCCAACAATAATCTGACCCCAAAACCAAGCAGAGCTAGTACAAGAAACAAGTAAAGTATCCCTCAAGAACATATATGCAAAAATCTTTAGAAAAATACTAGCAAATTGAATCTGGAAATATTTTTAAAGTATAATACATCATAGCTAAACGGCATTTTTCTCAAGAATGCAAAACTGTTTTAACATTTGAAAGTCAATCCATGTAATTAATTATATTAACAGAACAAAGGATAAAACAGCATAATCATCTCAATAGATACTGCTAAATCATTTGACAAAATTTCAACACCCATTCATTTAAAAAAAACTCTTAGCAAACTAGAAATAGAAGATAATGTCCTCAAACTGATAAAGGGCATCTATGAAATACCTACAGAAAACATCACACTTAATGGTTAAAGACTGAATACTTTCCTATTAAGATTAGAAACAAGGCAAGAATGTCACTCTCACCACTTCTAGTCAACATTATACTGGAGGTCTTAGCTAGTGCAGTAGGAAACAAAAAGAAAGACAAGATGTACAGATGGAAAAGGAAGAAATAAAACTGCCTTTATTTTCAGATGTTGTGATCATCCAGGTAGAAAACCCCAAGGAGTCTACAAAAAAAGCCAAAAACTGGGCAGAAATTTGGCAATGCATGTATCTGACAAAGACTTATATTCAGAATATAGAAAGAACTCTTACAACTCAATAATAAGACAAACACCTCAATTTTACAATGGGCAAAAGAATTAAGTAGTTCACCAAAGCAGATATACAGATGACCAATAAGCACATAAAAATATGTTCAACATCATCAGTTATTAGGGAAATGCAAATTAAAATCACAATTAGATATCACTCCACAACACTAAAATAAGGCTGAAATTAAAAAGGTTGGCTATACCAAAGGTTGACAAGGATGTGGGACAACTGGACCTCTTATACTTTCCTGGTAGAGATTCAAAATGGTACATCCACTTTAAAAAATAATTTGGCATTTATTATAAAATTAAACATACACTTATCATGTGATCCAGCAATCCAATTCTTGGGTACTTATCCACAAGAAATGAAAACGTATGTTCATACACAGACTTGCACTCGAGTGTTTATAGTAGTTGTATTCACAATCACCAAAAACTGGAAAGAAGTCCAGTCCATCAACTAGTGGTGGGATAAACAAACTGTTTATCATTCAATGGAATACTACTCAGCAATAAAAAGTGAGTGAACTACTTATAGTACACTAGAACATGGATCTAGTTTGCAAAAACATTATGCTAACTGAATGAAGCCAGACACAAAAGACCACATCATATATGATCCCACTTATTTGAAATTATAGAAAAGCAAAACTTCAGGGTCAGAAAGCAAATCGGTGGTTGCCAGGAGAGGGATGAGAGTGGGGAGATGGACTTCAAAGGGTCACCAAGGAACTTTCTGAGATGTTGGAAATATTCTACATCTTGATTATGGTCGTGGGTATGTGACTATATACAGTTGTTAAAATTCATTGAGTTGTACATTTAAAATTGGTGACTAATATGGGATATAGATTAAATCTCAATAAAGCTGATTAAAACAGCAAATTTGAGCAAAATATAAACTAGAGAGCACCACAGGAAGTCTTGTCTCATAATAAAATTTTTGTTTCAGTTATGTTTGGTATTTGTGTGTGTGTGTGCATGCTCACACTGGGTAACAATGCAATTTGTATTTCTTATTGTCAATTACAACAAGGATTATTTGAAGGCCACCAATCTAGAGGGTTGAGAGGAGTTCTGAGTCTGCTGGTGGTGGAATCAGAAGAATGCTGGGTTGGGACAGGCCTGAAGGGATTTGCCAGAACTCTGGAATGTTTCCCTTGGACAGATATGGTTCATGTGGGCGAGAGAACAGGCAGGATCCTCGGGCATCTTGGGTCTTGGGTCCTGTCCAATAAGATCTACAGATACCAAGGGACCCCAGCAGCAAGAAGCTGGATGTGATTGCTGACAGTGGGCCCAGTGAAGCAGTCACAGACAACCGTTGGAATTAGAAATGTATCTGCTTGTGTCAAAGGAACTTCAGGTGACAGAGACCCAACAGGGAACCTCAGAAGAGCTCACACATACACCTCCCACGGGAGAGTGCAGCTTAGTGTTCGTCAGTCCAGAAAGGCTTCCAAAGTTACCAGTGGGAGTAAGTCCTTTCCTGCTCCTTTCCCCAGCACCATCCCATGTCAACCAGGCTAGTTAGGGGCAGCCAGAGACAGAAAGAAGAAGCCAACTATACCCTGTCCTACCCCTCCCCACTGCCCCTCCCTGCTCCCATTCTGAGGTTCTCCTGAACTAGAGGATGGGAAAGTTTCAATTAACACTTTGAACTGGATATTCTAGTGCTACTAAATTGAGATTGGGGCTGAAAGTGCCCACCTACTATCTATTACCTAAGGGAATGCCTTGAGATGCCAGAATTTTCATCCCGGAGTGCCTGGGAAGGTCTTCCACAGAAAAAGTTTAAAGGGACAGGAGGAGACAACAGATTTTTGAAATTAAATCACAAGTCTTGCTTGTTCAGCATATTGATTACACAGGGTTTAACCTGGCTTAACAAAACATATACATGTAAATGTTCTCAGCACAATGCCTACCACATAGTAAGTGCTTGAAAAATGTTTATTCATTCAAACTTAAGGACAACATTTGTATATACACCTTCATAGTCACAATTTCTACCTGAAGGGTGTTTAATTTTTGTTCTGATCATCAGCAAGGCTGATGATGTATGATTTTAGTGTCTATCTTCCCTCTTTAGAATGTAAGCTCCACACATGGAGGGACTTCTGTCTGCCTTGTCTCCCTGTACTTACATAGTACCTAGCATATAGGAGGTGCTCAATAAATTTTTGGTGAATGAATATAGTTTGCAGCCAGAATCTCTTCTCAATGACTTACCTTCCTCTTCTTTGCCCGGTTGAATAATCTGAATCTCAGAATATACCAAGTCCCCCTCTTTGGGGTTCACTAGAAAAAAAGAGACAACTCTTTCTAGGATATCCTAGTCATTAGGATATTCTGCAGATGCTTTTTCCTAAGCATCCACGCACCCCCCCCCCGCCCCCGCCATTCTTCTAGCATGCATGATAAAGCACTTATTTATTGGGAATGTCTGTATTTGGGACACCTTGGGAAGATCAGGGATGTTTCCCAGGCTTCAAAGGAAATTATCTTTCTCTAGCTCAGGCATGGAGCTGCTTCCTACCAGGGAATCCTCACAATTACCATACAACTGATGCAGATCCACTGGGTCAGAGCAGGGGGCACGAGGGAACTCTGCTGGGCTTGGTATGCGAGGACTCCTGTGAGACATAGAAAAACACACGATAATCCGTGGGACATTAAAACATGTAAAAGAGTGAGGTGGTCAGGGAGAGAGGACAAAGAGAAAGGGGAATGATGGAATTCAGTAGACCACAGGAAACTGAGAAGCCTAAATGGTTTAACCGGTGCTTCAAAAGGTTATAGATTGATCTTTTGAAAGAAACCCCGGGGATAAGTAAGGTAAGGCAGGCTGCCTGAGAACAAGGTCAGGATCGCTAACATCTAGTGAAAATGTGCTCATCTCATAGAACAGCCGCTCTTTCTTGTCTAAAAAGCTTGGCCTCATTATCAGGAGGTGGTGACTAAGTATCTTTACATTGTCCTGTCTGGACACAGTCCATGCTCCAAGTCCCTGTCTATAACCTAAGACAGGAACACGGACATCTACAGAAAAGGAAGACCACATTTCCAAACCAGAGTTAAAGTCACAGTCTGATGAGTATATGTGAACTTCTGGGGCAAGAAAAGAGATTATTAGGTACTTAGACTTCCCCAGAAAATCTAGAACACACATATATAGTCGTTGAACATATGGCTGTGGGAACACAGTGTCTAACTATAGGAGCATTTGTACCAGGAATCTTCTGTGCCAACCCAGAAAGTCTATAATTGTTCGTATCCTTCATTTAGATAAATTCATAAGTCAAATAAGAAACTGATCTAAGTATGTGCATATTTGATTATACAAACTGTTATAAGCTGACAGAAAGAGTTCTTGGCCATTCTTGGCCATTTCAAGGAATGTGAAAATGGGGGCGGTTAGCCACAGGGATAGAGAGAGATCAGCTGACCCAGTTTTGCAGCCCCACAGTTGTACATTGTGTTCTTGGCAAACAAGAAGGGCAATTGCAGAAGCAGAGATCTTACCTTGTCAGGTCTCCCAGAGAACCATCTCCTACAAAATAAAGCAAAGGAGCATTTGTGTCAGCAGAGGGAGCTCTTTCTCAAAGACTTCACATAGGAGCTTCCTAAGGGAGGTCATCAAATACGTTAATTCAAACATAGAGCCGCTCCTGGATTCTCAGGAAAATGATGTGGAAAGAATTGAACAGAGAGCAAAATTTGCTGGGGGCAGAGTTATGTATTCCTGGGTTAAATATGTAATTATTCAAGACTTGATTAAGGCTCAAGGCTGTTGCGGCATGCAGGGACTATTAAATAGGACCAAATCGTCTCTCTTACGGAGTAGGGAGGGATCACTCCACTGAGCTGTGGGTGGGCTTTGAGGAGCAGCAGGGGCCATGCCCAGAGGAGTCTCAGACTCCGACTCCGACTTCCTAAGGAGACTCCTGGTGAGAGGCTCACAGTGTCCTCATCCTGCCCCGATGTGCTGTAAGGTCAGGGGAGCTGAATTGAATTGCATTAAATTATGAGGCAGGGGTGGAGGAGGTGGGCAATTGTGCTAGAGCTGAGCAACGTCCTGTGTCATCTTCAACACAAGGGTTCCTGGGCAAAGGCAAGAAGAAGCTGTTGGAAGCACCCAACAGATGGTGCCTGGGAGAGATCTCATCCCCAGGTAGGGGAGGAGCTGGCAGGAGAGGGTACGAGATGGTGTTCAGGCGTTGACTCCTGGAAGTCTTTGAGGAGGTGGAAAGAGAGAGAGATTAGCCAGCTTCTGTTCTCAGTTATTTCTTCATCGAGCTCTCCAGTTTTAATTGTTATTTTGATTATCCATTCATGGAGATTTGAAGATAGGATGAAGTATCTAGTTTTCCAGTCTGTGTGAGCCAAAGAAGTTGCTAAGGCTTAGCTACAGGTTTTGAAACTACATTAAAACTTTCACTTCTTCCCTACCTTTTGCTCGACACTTAGTAACCAGGCTAGAAAGAAGCAGCTCTCTCAGGCTGCGTCTCCTTGGGAAACCACCCTTTAGGGAACGGGCGTTGGTGTGTCTGAGTTGGGGTGGGGAGGTGGGGACTTGCTGGCCTGGAGGTAACTGGAGCTGCAAGAAGCTGTGGCGTAGGAGGCAGGGCCAGTACAGGGACGGGAGGGAAGGCAAGAGAAGAGCACGCACCTGCTTTCCTCTGGCGCCAGCAGCAAAACAGCAGCGCCACAACCAGAAGCAGGATGCTGAGCGACCCCCCAGTCACTACCGCAGCAATAAGGCCTCTTCTGTTTCCTGGAGACCCTGATGGGGAAGAGCCTGTGTGAACCTCAGAGGGAGACGCTTAGGGCCTGGGATTGACTTGATATCCTGGTTCTGAGCCTCGAGAGAGAGGAACCGCAGGGACTAGGACCCACAAAGCTCCTTGGGCCAGGCTGTAGGCCAGAAGGCTTATTCAGGGAGTGGCCGATGTGGCACAGGAAGCGGCCCTGGGCTTGTGGGCAGCTCAGCTCTGAGCTGAGGAAGTGACTCGCTAAGAAGTGGTAGGAGGCAAGGGCCAAGGGTCAGGGCAGATTGGGACTGGGGGAGAAAAGGCAGCCAGTGCCCTCCACCTTCAGCGACATCATTTCAGAACTAGCAATTTTGGGGAAATATATATCTATATTTATCTGTCTATGTCTCTGCATGCATGTGCATGCATCTGTGTCTGTGTACATATGTTTACACGTATGTATGTGTGTGTGTATATGCCTGCGTGTGTATGTATACACACACATATATCCCATGCTTTTATAATCTGGAGTTCTGGGAATTTCTCCCAGACTCCTGGAGAGAAGTTATTTTATAGTAGTTTGGGGCACCTAACTCTGGAACAGCAGCCTGTCTGGAAGAGAAAGCAAATATCCCCACTGATACCAATGGAAACAGGAGAAACTCTGAGATTACTCTGCCATTAAAAAATAAAATATATATATATATATATAGGGGAACGGATGTGACTCAAATGGTTGGGCGTCCATCTCCCATATGGAGGGACCCAGGTTCGATCCCCGGGACCTCCCGGTAAGAAAAAAAAAAAAAAAGAAATATATATATAGATTAGGGCTTCACAGTGAAATGGCACCATCCACTCCCTCATGGAAGCCTGAGCCATATGTGCTCTGAGAGGGAGGAGAGAAAGAAACAACAAAGTAAATTGTTGAGGGTTTCTGCGTTTTCCATAGGATCCATTCTCCTACCCCTTCACCCAGTTCATTCATTCATTCATTTGACAAACATTCCGGAGTTACTCTGTGCTGGGCACTGATTTAGGCTTTGAGGTTATATTAGTGAACGAGACAGTAAAGTCCCTGTCCTCATAGAGTTTACAGTCTTGGGAAAGGAGAACATCAATAAACCAATAAATTCATAACATGTCCAATGGTGACAAAGGCTAAAAAAACAAAAGCAGGATAAAGGGACAAACTGTGAGGTGATAGTGTGGTGCTTTTCATGTAGGTTTTTGGTCCCTAGATGAACCAAATTCAGATTTCAGACACAAATACCATAGAATCAGAGAATAGACAGATACTGGAGCAAAAGCAACACTAATGATAACTTCCATTTATTTGCGTGGTGATTCACGCCTACGATTCCTGGCCCAGAGTGGCCATTGGCTCAGAGCAGTGGCTGGTGACAAAATCCACAAACCTGCCTTTTGATCTATGAATGGGTCCACCTACACACAGTGTTCAGAGGGCAGCTAGCCCAGCCTCCCCACCGCGACAGCTGATGGTAAGTGGGTTCATACCCTGAACTAGAGGGGTGGACAGCAGGGCAGAAATCCAGGGGATAGAGCAGCTTGGCCTCTATGTCCGGTATTGAGTCTTTCCCCATTGCCTGCCTGGGCAACCACCTGTGCAAAATCAGAATTAGTCACACACAGGCCTGGTCCTAAGAATCCAGGTTCAGTGGGTGGAAAGCAAATGATACCCACTTCCTGGTAACCCTATTTCCTACAGGAAGTGGCTGCTGCTTCTCATCTAGGGTCTGGGAGGAGAGATATGACAAGTTGGTCCCCTCTGGGGAAGTCACGGAAATTTGTCTTAGCAAGGCACAGACTCTAAAACCAGATGGCTGGGTTAGGATCCCAGCTTCTCCACTTACTAGTTGTGTAATCCAGGGAAAATGACTTAATCTCCCTGTCCCTCCGTTTTCTTTTCTGTAAAATGGGGATAATGAGTTAATATATATAAAGTGCTTTGAATAGTGCCTGGCACATGATAGGTGCTATGTCTATGTAATTATTATTCTTTGGTGCCTTCACACCACGTCTTAGGCACTCAGGAATTTCATGCTGCCCTCTGGTCAGTTTTAGGGGATACCTCCTCAAGTTAGGTCTGCTACTACATAGCGCCGCCCCAGCCCACCCCAGGCTTCAGCAGAGTTTCTCTCCTGCTATAAATTCTTCTATTTATAAGCACAGAGTCTTGCATAAAGTCCATGAATAAAAAAGATTTAGGAGGAAAATCTCTGACCCAACAAATACCAACTGAGTCCTTGACATGCTGCTTAATCTCTAAAATCAGTTTCCTTAACTGATGATTGAACTTGCCTTGTAAAGTGATTGTGTGAGGGTATAATGGAATTACATGTATAAAGAAATCAGCTCATTGCCTGGGGAGGATAATACCAATCCATTTTAATTACCATAATCCGTCTCAAAGGAGATTATTAATTTACACTTACCGGTGAATTATCAACGGGGATTGTTACCTTTGGGCTCCTCCTGGTAAACATTTCAGGATAAGAGCCTTCTTTGAGAAGCAGGACTCCTTGCTTTCAGTGGCCTTCTAGATTGCAGAGCATTCAGGAGTCTTCAGAGGATGCCTCTCGGCAGCTTCCAGCTCTGCTAACTCCTTCTTCCCCTCTCCCAGCTGATTCTGGAAATGCCCTTCAAATGGCAATTGCTGCTCTTCACCTCCTCTCCCCACCCCCCACCACCCCCCAGTCCTAGCCCTTCTCTCCTGGGGATTATACCAAAGGTCCGGTTCCCCACACTATACCGCTATACCCAGGGTGGGGTGCAGACCCTCCCAGGCATCACATTCTGGGAAAGCATCTCAGCCCCATGACCTGGGAGGGCCCCCTTGATCACAAGACTTGCCTGGAGGGCGGTGGAGGGAAAACTGAGCAGCTGGGCATTAGCATAGCAAGCCCTTCTTGGAGTCTTCAACTAAACCATCCTGGTTCACAGCTGACTTGGTATAGACAGCACGGCCATTGGCTTATTGAAGGTAGGTACTTGTCTTTGTGGTGCTTGTTTGAAGAACTTCAATATTGCTCTTTGTCTCTCAGAGCGAAATGATTGCAAATCTGAGCTCTGCCATGTGCAAACCTTATGTGTGTGACCTTATGCAAATTACCAAATCTCTCTGAGCTTCACTTTCTGTGAAATGGAGAAAATAATATCTTTGTCTTCTAGGATGAATAGAAGTGTTGTATGTAAAGTCCACTCTATTAGACAAATATTTATTGAATGCCTAATATGAGACAAGCACTGTTCCAGGCATTTGGGATATAATAGTAATCAAAACAAAGACCTGCCTCCATAAAGTTAATATCCAGTGGGAGGAGACAGCAAACAAACAGGAGATACCTGGCACTGTCAGTTGATGATAAATGCTGTGGAAGGAGAATCAAGCAGGGTCAGGGTGAGGGAGCACTGGGGGAAGGGCTGCTTTGTTATACAGGGTGGTTAGGGGACATCTCACTGAGAAGGTGAGCAAAGGTCTGAAGAAGTGAGGGGGTGAGCACGAGGATGTTGGGCAAAGAGCAGTGCAAAGGCCCTGAGGTGGGAGCATGCCTGGAAGGCTTGCGGAAGAGCCAGGGTATCAGTGTGAGCAAGAGGAGAGTAGTGGGAGATGAGGTCAGAGCAGCAGCAGAACCAGATCATGCAGGGCCTGATGGTCATTGCAATGATGTTGGCTTCCATTCTGAAAGAGACGAAAAGCCATGGCAGGAGATTGAACAGAAGAGTAACGTGACCTGACTGTGTGCTGCATATTGAGAATAGACTGTGGAACAAGGGGTGAAGCAGAAGCCCAATAGGTGTTACTGCAATAATCCAGACAAGGAAGGCTGGTGGCTTGGACCAGGTGGTGGTAGTGGAGATGATAGAAAGTAGTTGGATTCTGGGTAAGTATTGAAGGCAGAGTTATCTGGGTTTGCAGGTAAATTGGATAGGGAGGATGAAATGAAAAAGAGAAGGCAAGGACACCCAGATTTTTGGCCTGAGCAAAGAGAAGAATGGAGTTTTACATTTATGAAGAGGGAAGGGGATGGGGAAACTCCAAGCAGGAACAAATTTGGGGCAAAAACCGAGAGTTTGGTTTTAGATGAGTTAATTAGCCATTCCTGTGAATTGAATTCAGACTAGAGGTATAGGCTGTAGGCTGAATTTGGACAGTCATACATATATAGAAGTCATAAGTATACATATTTAAAGTCACGGGACTGGATGAGAAGATATAAAAAGCAGGCATAGATAGAAAAGAGTGCTGAGGACAGAGCCCTGGAACTCCCCAAAATGTAGAGGTTGAAATATGATGAGAAGCCAGTAAAAGAAAATTAAAAGGAGCAATAAACTAGTGGAGAACCAGGGAGAGTTTTGTCCCAGAAGTCAAGTTGTGTCAAAAAGTGATGACAGGTCAAGTAAAATGAAAATGGAGAATTGTCCATTGGACTTAGCGATGTGGAAGTTATTGGTGATTTTTTTTTTGTTTTTTTTTTTTTTAACCGGGAGATCCCGGGAATCGAACCCAGGTCCCTCCATATGGGAGACAGACGCCCAACCATTTGAGCATATCCGCCCCGCCCCCCCATTGGTGATCTTGACAATAGTAATTTTAGTGGAGTGACACAAGCCGGGTTTCAGTGGATTTGAGAGACAATAGGAGAAGTAAAAAGAGTGAGTAGAGATAACTCTACTTAGGAGTTTTACTGCACAGGAAAGCAGGGAAATCTAGCTTTCCAGTAGCCCCTCAATAAAAGCTAGCTTTATTGGATAGCCAGGGATGAACTGAAAAGAGGAGGAGTTAGAGCCTTGTAGAAAACACTTCCTTCAAGTCAGGGAAGCTGAGGGGAATCTGGCTGGCCCAGCATGGCTTCTGGGGGTAGAGAGGAGGAAGGATCTGAGGTAGAACTAGGCTCATCTTCTCAATGGACAAAACTGGGCTCTGTATGTACTCTCTGAACTTGTAAATTTCCTGCCATGCCTACAGTTTGGATACTGAGAATCCTTCATGCCTTTAGTAAAGGAATAAAAGAATGCCTTATGCCCTTGGTTCTCTCGGACTTGAGGAGACCCACCTGATGTGCTGAAGGGAGAGGCATAGTTGACACTTAGAGCGCTAGAGTTGAGGCCCACCCTAAGAGGCTGTTAATGAGGTAAGGCTGATCTCTGAAATAACACACCATTGGTCACAGCAGAGGCATAACAAAATCACCTTCAAGAGGCAAAATGGCTCCTGGCCAGCATTACCTCATTGAAGTGCCTTATGGTCACCTGCATGAAGTTATTAATATTCTAAGGGAACAAAGTGTCCATCACAATGGAAGACAGCAAAAATGGCAACAGGAAAAGGAGAGTCACAGAGATAACATATGCTGTGCCCACTCCTGACCTGAGGAAGTTTGTGAGACTGAAGAAGGTCAATGGCGATAACGCTTACCTCTCACAGTGATGGGCACCGCCTCACTCTGGATGGGACCATGGCCATTGTTGGCTACACAGAAGTAACCGCCGGTGTCACTCTCCCTCACAGCCGGAAGCTCCAGCTCTGCCCTCTGGGAACGTAGGGCCTTCTTCCCCAGACTGTCCCCTGCGCCCTCCCTGTGCCAGGAGAATGTAGTGTCCCCTGTGCCTTCAGCCACGGAGCAGACCAGGACCAGCTTCTCCCCTTCGACCACCTGCGCCCCGGGGGCCTGGGTCTCCATGAGCACTCCAGATACAGGGACTCCTGTGTGAACACGAGACGACAGGTGAGGGCCTGGTGGGGTGGGGCAGGGCTGGGGTGTTGACAGAAACACTTTTGACTGACTTCCTGGTATACTCCTCAGCAAGTGGTCCACAGGTGGTGCACATGGACCTAGAGCCTCACCGGATGCTTTCCATACTGACATACAAGGTCCCAGGAGGGAAACATTTACTATCCCTGGAGAAGCATTTGGGTTTTGTCAGTTGTCGTAGCTAGCGGTGGTCTGAACTGTTTTGGGGGTCAGAGTGGCCATGATGGCACTAGGCTGGACCACACACACTTCCAGAAGTCCTGCTTGGGTTCCTAAGGCAAGCTGGAATTTACGGTTTTGATTTTCATATATGCATGTGTCCTTCTCTCTGCTTTACACATCACAGGCTCTCACACTGTTGGTGGCTACTGATAAAAAAGACATATATGCTTGTCTTCTAAAAAGTGTGCCTCACGATTTGGCATTCTGGAATCTGCCAACACATAAGCAGGGCACCATGCTTTTTTGCTTTGGTTGTTTCCCACCAGCTCTTGTATTTAACTTCATGAATCAGCAGAAGTTAAAGAAGGCTGAGCTTTTAGGAAAATGGTGATGGAAATGAAATGCAGTATTTCTTTATTATGGTACGTCTCTTCTCAGTCTAAGCCCAGTGCTCCTATCAGGATAAGGAAACCCATCTCTGTTGTGCAGTCCCCACTCTCACAGGGCAGAAGGAGCAGACAGGCAGGGAAGATGTCACTGCCCCACCCAGCAACACTCACTCTGCACATGGATCTGTAGCAGGAGGCTGCGTTTGCGGATGCCGTGGGTCACTGCTTCAGCCTCACACCAATACGATCCTGAGTTTTCTCTCCAGATGGTTGGGATCTGGAGTTCTGGGTTTCTACTCCAGTCCGACAGGAGGACCCCACTGTCTCTGAAGAAGATGAAGTGAAGCAAAGTGTCCCACCTCTCTAGAGGAAGCTGTGTTTCACAGGTCAGGTTCACAGAACCCCCCTCTGTAGGCTGGGAGGGTGTGGCTTTCAGCTCGGGATGTGGAAACAGTTCTAGAGAGAAAAGGTAAATTGCATTCCCAGGAGGAGAGTTTGTACAGATCTGGGAAAGGGAGGTTTGGTTTCCCAGTCTCACCAAACTTCAGACATACAAGACAAACTTATTGTC
Organism: Tolypeutes matacus; assembly: GCA_026826555.1. NCBI lineage: Eukaryota > Metazoa > Chordata > Mammalia > Cingulata > Chlamyphoridae > Tolypeutes > Tolypeutes matacus. The sequence goes on from JAKSZT010054308.1 coordinate 5,243,972, forward strand.
TCCTCTCTCACATTTTTCACCCCCAGACTTGTTTCAGTCCAATCTCTTTGCTTTCTCTGCCTCTTAGAGGACTTATGCCCCTCATCTATCCAGATTTTCAATATCAATCTATAGATTCCCTCCTGACATGCCCAGTTTCTCTACCCTGACCTTTCTAAGTGAACCAGTATGAAAATAAGGGTTTACCTTGAATTTGGATAAGTCTATAAGACGATCTATATGCATAATTTTTGCTCCTAGATCCATATCCAATGCACCAATAATTGCCACTGTTATTTGAACTTGCTTGTGGGATCAAAAGATCCATGCTTTTATTAGAATAAGGAAGAATTTTTCCATTCCAGTAGTATTTTGCATCAATCAGTTTCTCTTTCCCCTTTTTCTGGCATCTCAGAATCAGCATGTCACCTTCAAACACAGAATGTGGGGCCTGCAGGATGAGGGAACCTGGAAGTGCCACAGAGATAAGATATCATCATTCAAAGCCCTCCTGCTACATCCTTTCTCTGCGCCACGTGGACTAGCAAGACTTTACTGTTTTCTTCTCTTTTCTTCCACAGTATTTAGTCTTCTGACCCAAGCTCACATAATTCATTCCTAATCAGTGTGACATGCTTCAGATACAACTCTAAGTAAACCCCAGAGACATCTATTCAGTCATTCAAGGACAGATTCAAAAGGTGAGGATTCTAATATGGCAAGAAAAAGTAGAAAGGAGATATGAACAAAATCCTGGACATCTTAGAGTATGGCAAAGATCAATACCAACCTGCTCATCAAATCTCAGAGCAGGGGCTAACAAAGAAGTAGCTTTCAGAGAACCACACGAGAAAGTATTGCACTGCATTAGAGTCTGCTATGCAGCAAGCTTGTTGTCAGAGACCCAAATCTAGGATCAAAAGACAGTGAGTGTGGTCTGCTAGGGTGATTCTCAGGTTCTTCGGTGCCTAATAGGAGGCCAATCCTGCCTCTTCTCACTTAGTCAAGTGTGGTGAATGTCTACTCCCTATAGCAGTGCATGTGGAGGTAATCCAAACTGCTATTGCTAAACCAACCAAAGCTGGAGAGGAAAAGATGTGGGGGCTAAAAGCAGGAAAAGTGAAGGGACAGATACTAGGATAAGTGGGGACAAAAGGTCTGATGTTGGAGATTCCTCATCTCTGAACTCTTCTTTTCTAGACTTTTCAATTTCTATTTTGTGCTCAACATATTTATGCATATGTAATTTCTACCTTTTAACTTTGTCTCCTCTAAAGCTAATTCTTTTCCTTGATTATGTAGGTGCTCAAGGATGTCTGCTGAATAAATAAAAAGCATTTAAACCCAAGTTTAAATAGTAGTCTGAAGAACACTTGTAGACCACAAGAAGCAACATGCAAATGAAAGTAGCTGAGGCCAGAGCTTAGACTGGAATGAATGTTCCCAATTTTTGGAGCCTCTGGGGAGTGAGCTGAGCTGAAACAAAACCATTTCTAAGGTTTTGACTAATCCACCTTCTTTCTTACCTTTAGAAAATAGCAAGGTCACAGGGTTACTTATGGGTGAATCCTGGGCCTGGCATCTGTATTGCCCATTAACACACACCTCAAGGGTGTTTCCTGAGGTTTCGCTCCTCACTTTGCTTCCCTGGTACCAACGGTACTGCTTTGTTTTCCCTGGTGCATAGAGGGGCAATTCGTTGCAAGTCAGAAGCACTTTCTCTCCTTGGAAGTACGTGGTCCACGGAGGATGGAGGGAAATAACAGATCTGGGTGCAGTTGCTGAAGAGAAAAGAGAAAAGAATCTGAGGTGGAGGTGCCTGTGGTCCCAGTACACTGGTTCGTGTGGGACGGACTGGAGGAGTCTGGCTTTGGAGAAACCCCAAAAGGGCCCCTGGGAGGAATGCTGTTTCCCCAGAGGGTCCTGCAGCAGCCCTCATCTCACCGCGGGGGAACAGTGGTCGCTCATTCGTCCATAGAAACAAAGAAGCCTTTCAGAAGGCAACCCCAGCAGGATCCACTCACCACCAAAGATCAATGATAAGAGGTTCACAAACCAACCAGTGCACCAGGTCCTCAGGTAGATCGTCAGAAATCCTTTTGCTCCTGGACTCCTGCCCAGGAGCCTCATGGTGACTGATAACTTTTAAGTTGAGCCTTTGTGAGCACTGGGCATGTGGTGGGGTGGTGGTTGTAGATGAAGGGAGGTCAGGAATATGGGGGTGGGGTGGGGGGATAACTATGGTGGGAAAATGTCCAAGTTATATTTTTACCAACATGAAGCAGAAGTAGGTAAGGGAGAGGTGAGCAGACTTTGGTGTCGGTGATGGGATGGTGTATGGGAATCCTGTAATTATGCACGGGTATTCTGTAAACCCACAACTTCTCTAATAAGAAAAGAACACATGTCTCTAAATAATCACATTTTTAAATATAATGGAATCTCTACTATCAGAAGTGATTGCCTAAGGAAGAACAGAGACTGAAGTGAGAATTATATTCAGATAGCTACAAGGAATAGGAGTGCATGGAGCTACATTTTCCTAACTCCCCAAACCTCCGACACTCTCTCATGAGAATAAAAATGGGACCTCCATGAAACTGGGCCCTAAGATCTTTGAAACATTGATGGACAGAAGCAGGAGAAACTGTTTTGGAGGATCTTTCTTATCTGAGTGTTCATTTCATGAGTTTTGTAGTTTTGAGTTTGAGAGGGCTAATAGTAAAAGCAATTATAACCCAAATCACTCACTATTGCAAACATCCACTCAAACACCCTTCCCCATTTAATGCTACTAACTAGGCTGCTCACAGCTCAGTGCTTTGGATGGTTAGTCTTTTAATGAGTGTAAATGAAAATTAATTGCAAAGTGATATTTCAGATTCTACCAAAGATGCAATAATTCATAAAGTTAGTAAAAGTTAAGTGGGACAACTATTCTGTGACTCATAAAGCCACTGATGTGTATAGTGCAGCAAGATCGGTTGTTCACCATGGAAGAGGAGAAATCAATGATATGGAAAACACTTGTTTGGTTTTGAAAAGTTAGTCCCAAGGCCCTTCTCTCTAGCCTGTTACCCACCAAAAGGTTTGAAAAAGTGAGGCATTGGCTTTCCCAGCCACATGATCCAGTCCTGGGTAAAGAGATGTCAGAGGAATAATGCTCGGGCTGAACCAAGCGGTGAGGATTTGGAGAAAGGTTGTTTCTTTCTGATGAAATGAAAGAAGGGCACTGGGGAGAGCTCTGTTAAGGTTTTGGTTTCCTACTCCACCCCTCGCCTGTCCATTTCCTGCCTTTGAACACAGTCATGATGTCTGAAGCTATGGCAGCTCATGTCCAAAAACATAAAAATGAAAAAATCAATATTTGATTTATTCTTTGTTCTACAAATTGCCTTTGGTAATCTAAATTCTGTGAAGTATAATATAAAACAAATTATTTTCATTTTTATTATTTTTACTTTTCAAAAGTAAAACCTCAACTTCAAGGCAGTGCTATTTATTGTAAAGTTTTGAATGGAATAAATTTAAGTGTGTTTTTCTTGGTACCTTTTGTTTCCAGATAAGGACTAGCTACATGTAAAAGCGTATAAGCAATTGCTTTTTTAAAGCTTGAGACTTTAAATATTTTACATTTTTCTGGAAAAACTGCCCAAATAGGTCCTTCAGTCACACCCAAATGTAAAGGAAATACCCTTCCACTGTTTGGAACAAAAACTGTAGAGTAACCTGAATGCATGTTTCAGATGAAGAAGCTAAAAGTTCTGTTTGGTTATGCAAAACATTCGTGGGTAGCATTAGCCATGGTCATATCTCTGCAGATTAAAAATAAATAAATTAAATTTGATTCTCTTTCTAGACATTTAGAGAGAATACCCTGTACTTGAACTGTTGCTTGTCCTTGGGGAGATGTATGTGGTGCATTTGTTCACAGTAGATGAACAACTGTGAGAAGAGCGTGCTGGATTGGAGGCTGATCTATGACACATGGTGCTCTTTTAGGTCCTTCACCCCAGAATGTATTGCTGCTAGTTTGTTGCATCCTTTTGGGGCCATTGTGAATATGGGGTTGTGTTTCTTCTGAAGAGAATGGAAATCCCCACTATCCATGTTCCTGGGAAGTGGCTGAGCATAGAGAGCTGGGGACTAGGGTAGTAGTCTTATACTGGAGGGGAGGAAGTTCTTTCTTTCAGTGCATGCAGCTAGATTCCTTGCTGCTACCTGCAGGCAGCCCCATGGCCAGGAGGAGATGCACCTTATCAAGGCCTTCGTGAGGTTGGGACCGGGTCAATGGATTCTGAGATTAACCACGTCTAGTAGCTGAGGTAAGTCATTCTCTGTATATTTCCCCATCCATCGTCCTGGAACCATTAGCAAAGTCGTGCCAAGTTTCGATCTTGTCTCAGTTAGGTAGGGATTTGTGGGAATGGTCTGCCCACAGCATCAAGGGAGAACTACAGGAGAGAGTGTACATCAAGAGGACTGTGATGGCAGCAAGCAACTCCCAGGATGGATTGACTGGACTTGAAGAAATCCCACAGGAATTACCAAAAAACAGCTGGGAGACACCGCCCAATAGAAGACTGAACTTCTTACTCACAAGCAGGATGGGGGCTTTAAGTTATTGTAATTTGAGCTATTAACAAAAAAAAAAAAAAAAAAAAAAAACGTCTACACAGAATACTGAAGTCTGGAAAAAGCTGGTCACCCATGGTTAGAGGCAGTGCTTTGTCTGGGCTGGAGCTAGGAAAGGAAGAGAGGTAGGCAAAGTTGTTTGAGCTACTGCCTCCCTCTTTGAGGCAACAGCGTTTCTACCCGTTCCCTCTTAGAATTCTATGATTTTTGCCAGGCTCGCTTAGGTTAGAATCCCAGTAGGGTGGGGTGCCACCCCTTCCATCTATGAACCCTCCTGACACCTATGTCAAGCCTCTCCATGTTCATCCGGCACAATAGCAGGTTTGGTCCTAGAGTGGTACCCCCAAATAGCCCTGATTGGTAGGGGTAGGGTCACCAGACCAAGTGATGGTTTTATGTCCATGCAGACCTCAGGAAAAGGTTGAAGGGGACAAGACCACTTCTTATTTGGGATAAACTATAGTTACTAGAATATTGAGAGGCAAAAAAGAGAAAAGAAATGGTGACTTACCAACGTTTCCACTGACTGGAGCTGTAAGAGAGTCAAGAGCTAGGCATTAGCACAGGACAAGGAGCTGCACCCTTCCACCCTGAGAACCTGCATGCCCGCATTCTACTTCCAGCCCAGCGTGCCACCCATCCCCTCTCTGAGAAGCAGGAAACACTCCACGCTCAGGCTGGACTCAGACAGAAACAGGTTTGATTTTTAGCTGTGTGACCCAGGGCAAACTACATAAACTTCCAAGACTCAGTTTCCTCATCTGTAAAATAGGTACCATAAACGCAACCTCATGTACTTATTGTAATGAATTAAATAAGTAAGGCCCTAATAGAGGTTACTGTCATTATTTATTTTTTATATGATTATGGCTGCCTTTGAGACCTGGCTCCACTCTCTTCTTATCTCAAATATTCTTCTCCTTCTTCTGTACCAAGCAAAGTCACACCCACTCATTAAGGCCCACATGAAATCCTACCTCCTCCGCAAAGCCTTCTTAGATGCCTCTAGGCTGCAGCGACCTCACACTTCTCTTGACAGAGAACAATTATCATCATAGCTTGTTTGGAACTCATAATTGGACATGCAGTATGAGGTAGTGGTTAAAAGCATAGTTTCCAAAGTCAGATTATGATTTGAATCCTGATTCTACCACTTTACTAGCTGCGTGAACCTTAGGCAAGATACTGAAGTCTCTGTGCCTAGTTTCCTCATCTAGAAAATGGGAGTTATAGTATTTCCAGCTCATTGATTGTTAGAGGGTTAGATAAATGAATACATGGGATATTCTTAGAAAAGTTGCTGGTACATAAGACTCAGTAAGAATGAGTTATTAGCATAACACATTATCCTAAGACCTACTGTATAATATTTTTCTTGTATTGCAAAGTCAAATGTTCTTGCATTTCAGTGTTGACCTTCTAATCAGAGCGTTGGCACTTGAGGACAGAGGCTGTGTCCTCTGAGTCTCTGTGTCCTCTGTGGAGCTTAGCACTGTGCTGGGCTGAGTATATCCATCTATTCATTCACTAGTTCCTGGGGTCCATAATGTGCCAGTCAAACTAATAGCTGTTCCCTGACTTAGGGTCTGGGGACATAGCTGAGAACAAGACAAACATGCCTAATAAATATTTAATGTAATAGTAACTGACTGTTCTTTAAGTCCCTCGCTTAAGCTACTAGAAAATCAGTACTTCATTTGGACAAATATTGACAAGAAGTCCAGAAGCAAGGGAAAAAATCGAAGGGAAACCGCCCTATTTCTTCTCTTCTCACGCTCTTTGCAAACATCAGAGCTGGTCTGATCTTTAGAATACAGGGAAGAAAATAACTTCTCAGCGGAAGATCATTTCACACTCAGCTCATAAGGACTCGGTCCTTTCACAAGAGACTCTGGGTCTTCATGATCTGTGATTAGGGAGGTAACTGAATCTGTTATTTTTTTTTACATGAAAAAATAAACCAACTTTGGGGTAGGCAGAATTTTCCATAGGCAGTTAAAAGCAAAAATGGATGAGGAACGCGCTTCAGGAAAGTAATTATCCCCCCCACCCCCCCACCCCCGCCATATACCGTAAAATCAATAGGTCTCCTCTGCTCATTTTTTGACGTTCTGAAATGGGAGTAAAAACCCAAGTGACGGGGTCGGATGTGGCTTAACTGGTTGGGCGTCCGTCTCCCATATGGAGGGACCCGGGTTCGATCCCCGGGACCTCCCGGTAAAAAACAAACAAACAAACAAAAAAAACAAAACCCAAGTGGCCAGCAGCCGGGAGGAGAGGGCGTCTGCTCATGGAGGGACTCGGGTTCTCAGGGAGCAGAGGCGCCCCCGCCCCACTTACCGAGGAGGAGCGTGAACAGCCACAGCACCATCGCAGGCTCCTCACGCGGCCTGAAGGAGGAGTTTCCTGGGAGACAGGCCCTGCAACCCAGACCGACAGAGCAGGCTGGGCCTTCAAGCACCGGGGAGCGACTTCAGTAAAGCGCTTCTCTGATTTTAGCTGACCGCATTCATGAAGTGAAAGAGGGAAGTACAGGAATGTGTCTGAAAGTATCAGTCAGCCTTTTTCCCATGTGAGAGAATCCAGACGATGAAAGATGATATTTACTATAATTATGTAGGTCCTGCTCTGACATCCTGGTGTAAGTAGCTCCTCAAGGCTTCAGCTGTCATATTTTCAGAATTCTCCAACCTCTGTCCTCCAAGGAAATCCTAATTTATTGTCTCTGCTACCAGATACCAGGCAAGACTGCAGTCTTGTTGAGATTCACATAATTCCAGGACGTACTTGAATCACTCTAGAGTTGAAGAACTTCTTGCTCAATGCAGAAACGCTCTCCTCAGACCCCTGAAAGACCAGCTCCAGGCAACTATCTATATATCTTATGTAGCATCGCAGTCACAAGCCAAACAACATCTTGTCTGAAATATATGAAAATAGCAGACTCATTTGTCTGGGGAAGCCACAACTTTGGTCTGAGTAGGAGGCAAACTGAGAGTAAATTATAGCTGCACCGTACTCATCCTGGAAAACTGACCCTAAAATTTTTTATTCTGGTCCTAGAATCTAAAATTTGCTACAGAATTCACTCAGCAAATATACACTGATTATATAATCCCACGTCCAGCGTGGTGCCGGTTGCTAGGGGTATAATGGCATGCAAGATGCAATAAGCTTTCATTCTAGTAAGGGAGGCAGACAAGTAAACAGGGAGTGAAATACAGACCAAAAAATGTGCTGTCCAATGTGAGGGACATCTGACCCAGTTCTGGGGAATCAGGAGAGGATTCCCAGTGGAAATAGCATACAAGTTGAAAGGATATCATTCTGGGACTGAGAGAATAGCACAGACAAAGGTGGAAAGCAATTATCACCACCTTCACCATCATCAGATACTAGACATTGGATGAATTATGAGTGGTCTGTATTTTTCTGGTATAACAACATTTTTCTGTATCACCATCATAATTTCTTTTTACAGTTGGGGTTTGCATTGAACACCAACTATATTGCAGGCAATCTCCATGAGCTTAGAGGTATAAAAAGATGAATAAGGCGCATCTCCTTTCCTAAAGATATTTGCAGGGCAAGGGAAAGTACAGGTTTTTGCAAATAAATCAGTGTGCTGAAGGCCAGAGCAGGCACGGGCACAAGGCACTACGGGAGCAAAAAGAGTGTCCAGGTGGCACTCGGGCCTTTTGCCTCCAAGCCTTGTGACCTTTCCCTCACGCCTCTGCTGTCTTTATTTGTCCCACTGGGGGTGAGGGCACACAATAGCATTTGAGAACATGAGCTATAGAGTCCCACGAACTTAGATTTAGGTCTTGACTCTGCCTCTTATTAGGTGTGTCTTTGGTCAAGTAGCCTCTTTGGGCCTCAGTTTCAACACTGGTAAAAGGGAGAAAAAAATGATATCCACTTTAAGAGAATGTTAATATTCATGTATGTGTGAGTGTGCTAATGCTATAAGAATCTCAGCTCAGTGCCTGGCACAATGTAAACACTCAATAAATAATCACTATTATTATTTTATGATTGTGGAGTGAGTTGCTATGTGGTGCATTGTAGGAACACAGGCTCAGGCATGACAGAAATTCTCATCAAATGACCACTTTTTAACTTATAAAGCACAAAGGGTTGAAAGAGCAGAGGAAGCAAGCCCATCATGGCTGGTCCTCTGGACTGGCCAGGTGCTGGGGTCAGAGCAGGTGGATGGCAGCTCTGCTCACCAGCTTTGTGTTGGAGATGAGGGACACCTGTGTTGTCCAGGTGTGGCATTTTTATACACCCCAGGGGAAGGGGCCTTGCCACTGAACAAAGAGCATGTATCAATCACCCTTTTTTTTTCTCCTTCAACTTCCACCTTTATTTGCACTTGTTACAAACTATATGTTTATGCATTGAATTTACAATAGCATAGGTTTATCATTACTTTTCTTTGAATTTGATTTTAGACCCTATAAAAAGTAAAAAATGGAGTTACATATGAAAAAATATGACACAATAGTACTGGCATTTATAATTATCAAAATGGTTACCTTTATTGGAAGTCTTTATCTTTATGCCACTCTGATCCATGGTCTAGTGTCCATTTCTTGTCATCCTTAATGCAGAGTTCCCACTCTGGCAAGCAGCTGGGGCTGCATTTCCTAGTTTTGGGTTCAAGGTATGATTAAGCCAGTCAGGCGATTCAGGTTAGACTTAGCACCTCCCCAGGGGTTGTGAAATGGAAACATATTGAAACATCTGCATGCAAACCAGCAAAAGGGGAAAAGGAGGGGGTTAGCCCAGGGCTGGGAAATGGCTGCTGACTGTGATCCTGTCCGTGACTTCTCCAGCCGTGATCATAAACTGGAAAACACTTTATAATTGGTACAGTATTCTGGCAACCTTTTTGTATCCCTTGCAACACTGGAACAGAGTATCTTAGGTAAGGAAGAAAAATACTGATTAACTAATGATTTTAAGGAAGTTGGGATCACATCTTCTATTTACTTTTTTCTGGCATCAATTTTGTTGAATGAATGAGTAAAAGAATTCAATTAGCAAAATAAAATTTCAAGTTTATGACAATATGCGTGATGTTAAAAAAAGTTTGTTTACAACCACTGTGTAAAAGATTAAATACTTTGTGTTGTTTTGTTGTTGTGTTTAAGTCACTAACATAATGCTTCAGTTAAAAATTGGTGAGAAAATTTTTTTTTTCATTTTGAAACTTCAGCCATCGATGGCATATACCGTGATTTATAAGGCAATTCTTTGACTAATCACGGACAACTTTTAAGTTTTATATTAGTGGGGGACAGCAATGCTTGGTTTTAGAGACAATATAAGAAACTATAAAATTCCTGAACTTTTTATGCATATAAAAAGCAATTAAATTTCTACATTTTTAAAATAAACTTGATTTTGGAATATTTTTTTAATATATATATATAGAAACATTCCAAAGATACTACAGAGAGTTCCCATATAATCCTCACCAAGTTTCAATTTTCCTTAATGTCATCATCTCACGTTATTGTGGTACGTTTGTCGAAACTAAGCAACCAACACCAGTACGTTATTTCACTCTAGACTTTATTCAGACCTCACCAGTTTTTCTACTAATGTCCTTTTCCTGTCCCAGGATACCATCCAGGTCACCGCATTGCATTCAGTTGTCTTCTCTTCTCAGTCTCCTCTGGTTTGTAACAGTTTCTGTCTTTCCTTGTCTTCCATGGCCTTGACAATTTTGAGGAGTATTGGTCAGGAATTTTGTAGAATGTCTTCCTATCTGGATTTTCTTATTACTTCACTTCCATTGGCCAAAACTGAGTTAACATTTTGATAAATAATCAGCAAAATAAAAATTTATAAACGATTAACTGTTAGATTTTGTGATTTCCCAAACCATACAAAGTATTGGGAGGCTGTATATTAAAGACGTGAAAATTTAGATACTAAAGTACAATCACCTATCCACTGATAGATAACATTAAACTATGTATTATCTGGCCTCCAAATTTCATCTGTGACAGCCCATTTTCTGCTGGAACTGCACATCACAAAAGTATGTGCAGTGATCTTAGATTAACATCTATGTAATCTAAGCATCTTTTAAAATATAAAAAAAATTAATTGAAAAAAAAAGTACTTAACGGAAAGAAGGCTGCTTTAGAGAGGCATTTTTTTTTTAATTACACTTTTTTTTAATTAAATGAGAGTGCTCTTTTCTTTATGGAAGTGGGAAGAGTTTACATTTCGCCAATTTACTCCGGTTTAATTGCTTTCATAGATTGGTGCCCCTGGCATCTATTTTAGTCTGATTCAGCCTATTTTAAGGGGTGCAAATTCAAAGACTACGGGAGTCAGGCAGGCAATGTAGAGTGAAGAGAGCTGCTAGGTATAAGAAAAATCAACTGCCAGAAGGCAATAAAAATTTAATTATTTTTACTAAACTACAGGATATGTGTGCAACATAATACAAACATGTGTGATAATGGAGATTATATTTTAAATCCAAATGTGAAAAATGCAAATTGGATTGCAGACATGATTAATTATTAATTTTTTCTTTTCATTATTCATTATTATTCATTATTTCTTAATGGAAATCTGACTTCTTCTGCACCAATAATCAGTGTCAGAACTCACATTTCACATTGCAAAGTGTGACATAGGATTCAGCTTTGTATCCTTTAAATTGTTGTTATCTTTAGTCTTATGGTTTTATAAGGAAAACAGATGTTTGCCAATATATTCTGCTCTTCTGACCATGGATGGAAATTTTACACAATGGTTTTTATATTTAGGATAACTTCTTCTGAGATATTTGTAGAATTCTGGAATTCTTGCATTGCCATATTTGTTTTTCATTATTACATTGCCCTGTGGCTCAATTATTTCTATTTATAACTCTTCAGGCCCGCTATCAACATTAATAGAAAAAGGCCAATTCGACCATGCCAGTTTATTTTAATGTTTTTTTTTTGTTTGTTTGTTTTTTTTACCGGGAGGTCCCGGGGATCGAACCCGGGTCCCTCCATATGGGAGACGGACGCCCAACCAGTTGAGCCACATCCGACCCCCACCAGTTTATTTTAGAATTTTTATTTTCTGAATTCAGTTTTCAATTTCACAATTTGGGAAATATTGTTCAATCCATCCTTTTTATTTCTGGAAACTGGTTTCAGTGACTAAGATCATGATTTTGAGTAAATGCTCATGAATGCTTGTCTGAGAAATCGAAGAGCCGAAGTGTTTAAATGGGTTGTATTGTCCACCAAAAAGGCCAAGTATATGATCTAATATTTGGTGGGGAGACGAGGATGATGTTGTTCATTGGATGACGTGAACAAGTTATCTTCCTTCTACTCTCTTTGGTGCCATGTCACAGTAAGCCACCTAAAATTCATGTTTAGCTGACTACCACACTCTTCATCTTACTCATCAAGAGTGTACTGATGTCTCTTTGCTATGAACCGCAGGTACTTATATAGCTCATGGGGTTAATTACTGACTGCAAGACGCATTCCATTTCTAACTTTTTAGCACAGAGTGATTTCTGGCTAGTGGTATAATGCAAATTTAAGTTCCCTTAAAGATGGTACCATCTTGAATTTAAATTTCATAAGCAAGTTCATTGTTAGCATTGACCACCGGAGGAGCATCATGTATATTTTGTTTACTAATTTTGTCCAAGCTAATTCACCTTATCAAGACTTAACGGAAGAGTGAAGAAATGGCCACAAATTCTTTCCCTTCCTGTATCCATGTCCATACAATGTGACTTTGCGATTCCTTCCATCCAGAGGTGGGATCTATTTCTCTCCCTCTTGTGTCTTGTGTCTTGCTCGGGTCAATAGCAGTGGCAAAGCAAGGCTATGCAAGCCCTGAGCATGGGTCTCCGGAAGCCTTGCATGTTCCTGCTCTCACTGCTTGGGAGATTACAACTTCCAAGCCATGTGAACAAGTCTGCACTGGCTTGCTGAAGGTTGAAAGACCATGAAGAGATGGCAGTCGTCCCAGCCATCCCAGATGAGGCTCTAAAAACCAGAGAGCCCAAGCCCAAGCACAGGCTGACAGCAGATGCGTGAGTGAATCCGGCTGAGATCAGCGAAGCACCACCCAGACCAGAAAAACTGTCCAGTGGAACCCAGCCCAAGTTGCCAAGCTACAGAATTAAGAGGTAAACAAATGGTTTTTATTTTAAGCAACTAATTTTTGTTTGTTTTTTTCACAGAATTAGTAACTGATAGGACTTTTCTCAATACACTAGTAGCACCATGAGTAAAGTTTTAAGTCCCATCTTAGTCTTAACGATATTGAAGTAAATATAGTTAACCCAGATGGTAGTATTTATATTTATATTCTTATCAACTACAATAGAGAAATGTCAGGAATTAGTTTAAGATTTTACACACTTATTCTTTCAGTTTGAACCATCTTTTCAACTTCCAGAACTCCAACCAATAGACATTCTTTTATAGATTTACTCTCTGTGAAAACATTTTGTTTTTACTTAACACATAACGGCATTTTATAGTGGCAATACTTGATTTATGAATATGGAAATAAATCCCTTTTTGAAGTTCAGACCTTTATTTTTCAATTCATTAAGTTCTTCATCATGACTCTTTCTCTATCCTTTCATAATTCTAACTATAATTTGTTTCATAATGGCACCTTTATTAGTATTTGATCAACAAAACATATTTTGCATATATATCTAGGAATATTTTTTACTTTCACAAAGAAATGATCTTCTCTTTTCTTGAAACTACAATTTCTTCTCATTCTGTCTTTTTTGTATTTCCACTTTTGGTAGAGACATGGGTAGAAGTCATATGCTCCTCTGTTCTTAAACCTACTGTAAGTAAAACAATTGGACATTTGAGATGCTAGATAGCAGCTGTGACTTGGCTTCAGCGCTGGGGAGAAAATAAGGAATAGTAGAGACTGTGGCCAATTGGAGAACACACAGTCTATTTAAAAGGCAGCAGCTGCTATTCAGTTCCAGAGCATTGTTACCATGTCTGAAAATCTGCTATTACCTAATTTTCCAACTTTTTAAGAGAAACCCAAAGTATAGCTTTTAATGTGAAATCTCCTGATTTCTAAATTACAACTACTTTAAACAATAACTTTAAACATTGTGTGAGCCAACTGTGCACCAAATGAAGATCCATGTAGCAGAATTTTTATATTTCTCTTAGGATCAATACATAGTATTAAGCATAGTGACCTAAATGTAGAGTAGATGAATGAATGAATGAATGAATGAATGATAGAAGAGTATCTTTAATAGGGAAGAGCAAAACCCTTCCACTCTCCTGCCCTTTGCTCTGCTTCAGGATTTGGGAGAGTAAGACAGGGAGATAAAGGAGAAGAAAAGAATTCAGGAGGCCAGTGAGAAGGGCATTCTGAAGGAGATTTTATCTTAAAAAAAAGAAAAGAAGCCCCCTTTGCCCAGCATGATAAACTACTCTTCCTTTTTGACAGACAATTTATTCATTGATGGGACCAAAAACTTTTGAACCCCTTTTATAGAAACCTGTATTAGTCAGAGATCCCTAGAGGAACAGAACCAGCAGGTTTTATATATTTATATGCAAATATTAAGAGATTTATTATGGGAGTCGGCTTATGCGGCTCTAAGGACTGACAAGTCTGAATTCCGTAGGGCAGGCTGCAAGTCGATGAAGGTGACCTTGAATTCCCCAGGAGAAGCTGCAAGTTGGAAACTTTGATGAAAGCGACATTGAATTCCTCAGAGCAACGGGTTGGCTGAAGTAGACACAGAAATTCTTTCTGACTGCTGAAATCCTCAGTTCTTGCTTTAAGGCCTCCAACTGATTGGATAAGGAGATTCCTGTCATTGCTGAAGGCATTTTCCTTTGTCGATTTGCAGATATAATCAGTTATAGGTGCAATCAATTGACTAATGATTTAGATCCATCCACAAAATGCCCTCATAGTAACAATCATGCTAGTGCTTACTTGACCAAACAACTGGACACCATAGCCAGCCACACTGACACATGAGATTAACCATGACGTAACTCCTCTGGCGTTGTCTACGGATCTGAGAATGGATTATGGCTGAGGAAAATAGGCTGGTTGCTCCAAAAAGATGAAAAACACTGAACCGCCAATTACCCAAGAAAGAGTTCTGTTTCAGGGAACAAGACTGGATTGAAAGATTCTTTCTTCTTTCCCTTCCAGTTATCTATCCAGTTACTTCTGAATATAGTGCTTCTATCCAGTTACTTCTGAATATAGTGCTTCTCAAGCTCAAGGAGGCACTTCTCAGATTTAGAGAGCTGGAGGATTTCCTAAATTTGTCCTCTGCTCCAGTTCTTGGCAACTGGATGGAAGTCCTACCTTAAAGAATTTCAGGATAAAAAAAAAGTTACACGAGCCCAGCATGAGTGTTGGTTGCTAGAGATGACCTGAGGCTGTCTTGGTTGGTGGGAGTTGAGGATGGCTTAGATTAAGAAAGAAGCAATGATGTAACATTTATGTAATCTACAGGTTCTTTAAAAATAATAGTAGGGGGGTGGATGTGGCTCAAATGGTTGGGTGTCAGTCTCCCATATAGAGGGAACTGGGTTAGATCCCCAGGACCTCCCGGTCAAAATAAAGAAAAATATAGAAGGTGTCCGGGCCACCAGGCCCTGTAAGCGGGTAAGCCCCTCAGGCCCCGTACATGGGTGCACCATCAGGCCCCGCAAGTGGGTGCGCCTCCAGGCCCCATGAGCCACGCAGCAAGTTGATGACGTAACAGGAGAGTGACACAAGGGAGAGCCAAGATGAGACACGCAGAAAAATCAGGAACTAAGGTGGTGCAGGTGGTAGGATGTATCTCTTCCACATCAGAGGTTTGCAGGATTGAATCCCGGTGAAGACAGGAGGAGAAGGATGAGAAGAGAGGGTAGGAAACAGACACAGAGAATTGCCCAGTGAATGGACACAAAAACAGCAAAAACGGGGGTGGGTGGAGGAGGGGTAAAATGCATAAAAGTAAATAAATATATATATATATATATATATATATATTAAATGGGGAACAGGTGTAGCTCAAGTGGTTGAGTGCCTGCTTCCCATGTGTGAGATCCTGGGTTCAATCTCTAGTACCTCCTTAAAAAAATAAAATAAAATTTAAAAAGAAAGAAGGAAGAAGAAAATGATCCTTCTAGTTTGGGATAAGTCAATGTGTTGTTTTAAAAGGATCATAAAACACATCACATTAAAAAATCTCCCATTTCAGAGTATAAAGTAGAGACTCAAGAAGAGGCATTGACTGGTTAAGCAAATAAGTCTGTGATTGGAACATACAGAATCCAGGGCTCCTGAGACTCAGATTATCTCAATGTCCTAGAGTTTTGCAGACAGCATAAGAACTGAATGTATGTGGGTGTGGATAGTTATAGGGGGTGAGGTATGAGGGAGGCTAGAGCAGGCTGCATATAAAGAACTTCAGTTATCTCTGTCAGATTCCTACAGGCACTCTCTGAAATTTAAGAAGGAAAATAGGGTTCTCCAGAGGAATAGATCCAACAGGATATATGTATATGTATGTATGTTAAGAGATTTATTATAAGGAATTGCCTTATAGGCAAGTCTAGATTCCATAGAGCAGGTCATAGACTTGAAACTCCAATAAAACTGTAACTGGCTGGTTGGAAATTCTGGCAAGAGCCAATGCTGAAGTTGAGGCAGAAATTCTTCTGACTTCTGAAACCCTCAGTTCTGGTTTTAAAGGCCTCCAACTGATTGGATGAAGGGATTACCCACATTGCTGAGAGCAGTCTCCTTTGTTGATTGTAAGTGCAATTGATTGTAAATTCAAACCTTCTCTACAAAATACCTTCACAGTAAGAAGTAGGCCAGTGTTTGACCAAACAACTGGGTGCTAAAACCAAGCCAAGTTGTTACATGAAATTAACCATCACATAGCGGTGTAGACTCAATTAGTCAGATTTTGAGATCCCCAGGTGACTGTCTTCAGCAGATTTTTGTTATTTATTTATTTTACTTTTGCTTTCATCCTCCCTCTCTCCCTCCCTCCCTCCCTCCCTCTCCCCTCCCCTCCTCTTCCCTCCCCTCCCCTCCCCTCCCCTCCCCTTCTGTGTATGCGCCTGTGTTTGAGACCCAGCATGGAAAAAGACGGTGGCAGCAATGTTGGCAGAAGTCACTGGAGACCAATAAGTTGTTTTAGACTATCTTTAGGGCCAATAGCTCCCACAACGAGGATGATAACAATGATCCTAATATCAAATACCATTTATTTTATGCCTTCTTTGAAACAGGCAATTTTTAGAAGGTTGTCTTTGAATCTTTCAACAACCCTATGAGACAGGAGCAGTTACTTCTATTTCACAGATAAGATAACTTAGGTTCAGAGAGGTTAATAAGTTGCCCAGTGTCACACAGCTGGTAAATGGCAGTCAGTATTCCCACCTAGTCCAAAGCTGCTTCTTTTTGTCCTCTGCCACGTTACCTCCCATCCAAAAAAAGACAGGGGAAGAGTGGTTCCCAAATATACCTCGTGGACCTCATGTTATTCTTAAGCCTCTGCAGTCACCTTTCCTGACCACTGTGCCAACCAGATGTTCTCAGAGCTGCATCTTGTTTTCTTATCTTACTGCTTAAACCACTGATGGGTGCCTGTCGGGGTGGTGAAGTCCAAAGCACAGAGGCCACGTCTTGTGGGTGAAGTGTTTATGCTCTTATTCCAAACAGGTCCTTTCTTTGTGTTTCTCAATTGTCCTTTATGCCTCTACTTCACCTGAGGCACTTTGTCAGGTTTTCTTTCTCCTTTTAATTTTTCTACCTTGCTTTTGTCTGACATTTTTATTATTTTTGTAGCAACCAGGGCCTATTTTGATCCATTATTCCCTTTTTTTTTTTTTTTTTTTTTAAAGGCTTTTCCCTTTTTATTTTCAGAAACACAATTATCTATTTTTCCTCAACAAGTATCTGGCAACATTACAAGAATCTAAAATTTCTCTTGCAATCCAGAGCAAAGGGGCTGATGGCGGAATACAGTGGTAAGTGAAGGTGGGAACAACGAGGATAGATGAGACAGTCTGTGGTATTTGGGGGACCAGGGACTCTGCAAAACTTGCCAGAGAAAGAAAAAGGAAAAACGCAGTTCTCTGCTGTCAGGGACAATTGCATTGAATTGTCTGGCAAAGACAGATTCATATTTGTTTCAATTATCTGTTTCTTGGTGTGAAATCCTTATTTTATAACTATTTGAAATGTCTAGGGCCAGGGATTGAATGGATATGAAATTAGGGCTGATAGCTATGTAGACTATTCTAGAAAGGTGTTCAGATTGTTGGAGAAAGCCAAGTGATTTTTTTTTTAAATCCTTTTTTTTTTTTTTAAGATTTATTTTATTTATTTCTCCCCTCCCCGCCTCATCATTTGTGCTCGCTGTTTGCTCTCTATGTCTGCTTGTTGTGTGCTTGTCCTTTTTAGGAGACACTGGGAACCAAACCCGGGACCTCCCATGTGGAAGGGAGGCGCCCTATGGCTTAAGCCACCTCTGCTCCCTAATCTCTATGTCTCCCATTGTGTTTCTTCATTGTGTCTCCCCACTGAGCCAGCCCACCATCTTGCTTTTCTTCTTCAGGAGGCACCGAAACTGAACCCGGGACCTCCCATGTGGTAGGCAGGCGCCCAACTGCTTGAGTCATACCCACTTCCCTTTTTCTGCCTTTTAAATTGATGTCAATTTGACGTTAATCTAGAAACTGTATTAAGATTTAATTAATTTTTTTTATGTATATGAAATAGAGGGTGCAGACTGAGGAAGGGAACGCTTTAGCTAGGAATTTAATGATTTTGAGGTCGTTTTTCATATAATTAAACTACATTAACATAGTATAAACAGATGGATATAAAAATATACCATTAGATGCAGAGAGCAATCTCAATATTTTGCTTTTCACAACTAGTTTTCTTATTCCAATTAGAAACTACTTACACCACATTATTTTGTTTAATTTGTTTATTTACATGGGCCTCATGAGGCAGAAAATAAAAATACATATAACAATTAAGACTAAAATGTATGCAGAGAGATTAAATGTGAAGGGAATAGGATGAACTAATAAAACAAAGCCAGGAGTAGAGTTAGAACATGAGCACACATGCCAGAACTTCCTGCCCAACTGTTAAAGTGGGTGGAAAGTTCAGGTCTTGGTTTTCTTGTAGCCAAAGCAAAAAGGGAAAGACAATGACAGGATCTGCTGCCCTCAGACCTTGGTGAGGAAAATCGAATCTTGTTCGGGCATGAGGATTCCCTGAGTGGTAGAATCCTAGTTTCTGACAGAGGCGCTGAGTTTGTGCTTACCATATTAAGAGCCAAGTCACAATTAAACTCAAGTGTCCCTCAGAGGGGCTTTGCAGGCACGCTGTGCTGACCCAGTGGGCCTCCCCACCTGGACCCCGGGGGCACCTGAGCTCCTGTTCATTGTGTGCACAGAGCTGACTCTGCACGCTGTCCCCTAGGAGACTTAGAGACAAGCTCCCATCACATGGGTCAGCTTGCCCTGTGTCCCCCTGCAGCCCTGGCTTTCCTGGGTGAGGCTCCCAAGGCTGTGTTGGTCTCACCACAGAATGGAATAGGGGCAGTCCTGGCCTAGGGTGGGAGAAGCACACAGGACACAGGGGAGGAGAACTGGAAAGATTCTCCAATGGGCAATTCCCGGTCCCTGAAGAAAATGCAAGGTCTAGGTCATGTGGACTGGGTGTTCTCATAACTTTCTCTAGCATCTTCATGCGGTGCTTCCTTAGTCACTGGCCTATTGCATCCCTGGCAGGTAATTCTCCTTTTCCTTGGAACAGATGGTTTAGGGCTCCTGGGAGATCTAGGTCCTGATGAGCTGAGTCAAGGTCATGACATGCCCACAGGGCATTCTACTGTGGCTCTCCTTCAGGCCTAGGATGCTTGGCCGAGGCTCTTGCCAGCTGCCCCTTCTTCACCTCAGAACAGACAACTGACGAATCCTGACAAGGAAAAGGTGCAAAGGAAGCTAATGTTTCATTGAGGGGGCCCATTGCATCCAATGCATTGAACTAGCTACTTCATTTAAAGAAGAATGAGCTTTAGCAAGAGAAAAGTCAGGAACTTGAACCCACCTTGCCTTCTAAAGGTGCTCGTAGGTGCTCTGCTGGGGAAGAAAGAGAAAATGACGAGCAGTGGGCAACAATGGGCCCATTAGAACCAAGTCCTTCAGCTTCATCCCCAGAGCTTCAGCCTCAGGACAGGAAATAGACACCAACAGCGGCAGACCCTGAAAGAGCCCACCTCCAGCAGAGGCCAGCCTCCTCTTCGGATGTGCAGAGGGATGCTCGCTGTCAGTGTCGAGGTCGTAGGAGCCACAGCTCTGAAGGCGTCTGCCATGCCTGGCAGCAGATCCTCCCCTCAGCTCCAGCAAAGACACCGTCAGAGTCATAAGCACTTGCCCAAAGCTCACCTGCACTCTGCTGTCCCTGGTGAATGTTCCGGATTTGGGGATAAACCATGTCCAGACACACCGGACTCACTGAAAGAGAGGGCAAGGTGATGCAAGAAACCATGGCCCAGGGCTCACACACAGGCACTTTTTCTAACCACCTGCTCCATACCTACTCCCCAAATAAGTCTCAATAGGACCTGAGCTGTCAAGGACTCACATGTATGCCTCATCTCCTGAGCCCTTTCTCTGTAACAGTCCCTTCCTGCCACCCCCTCACTAACTAGCCCAGCCCTGGAGCCCACATCCTAACAGAAGTACTCACCATTGTTGTACGTGGTATCCGGTTTCTTCACTGGGGCAGGTAAGTTGGAGTAGGTGTGTTCTTGGGGACCTGGGCTGGGAAGGTTCCTGTAAGACACAAATATGTGTCAGTGCCTGGAACAGTGAGTGACAAAGAGGGTGATAAGGGCTGGCAAGGGGGCCAAGGAGTAGACAGAGTTTCAGGGAATTGGGTATCTAGGAAGGCACAGGGTCTTGCAAGATTGGTGGCCGGCTGCCTGCTGATCCACCTGTGCATGGACAGGCCAGGTGAGGCCTCTCAGGGGCAATACCTGAGGCCTGGCATAGCCAAGGCACCTCTAAGTTGGAGACTTCTGAGTCAAGTTCAAAGTCACCTGGATGGAAATTTTCATCAATAGCATCTCTCATTGTCATTTCTTTTAACGGTATAGAGTATATAAAGTATCTTTCTATTATATTGGGCTGACATCCAAGTAAAGATGTTTACATTTCAGTAATAAATAGTTTAATCAAGGGAAAAATGGAATGGGGAATTTAAATAAACAGGAAAGCCTTGTACTTTCTGATATGCCTTGAAATTATATTATCAAATCTGAAAGTGCTAAAGAGGTCAAGGTTACTAGCAGGGGCTCTGGAACTCAGCTATCACCACTGCCTATACATACTGCTGTTGGCCAAAGTGGTTCAGAATAAGATTCAAACTCTGATCCAGAGGAGGTCTTATATACAAAGGTTGACTGTGATACAAAGGAAAAAATGGTATTTAATTATATGTAGTCATATCAATTATCATCAATATATGGTATATATTTAAT
Source organism: Tolypeutes matacus (assembly GCA_026826555.1). NCBI lineage: Eukaryota > Metazoa > Chordata > Mammalia > Cingulata > Chlamyphoridae > Tolypeutes > Tolypeutes matacus. The sequence continues at coordinate 5,265,156 of JAKSZT010054308.1, forward strand.
GCAATCTCCTTTTTGTACCCCACCATGTGTCATAAAATATTATATTAAATCTATGTTATCTTTGTAGAAATCCAGAGCCAGACTACTGGGTTCAAAACTAGACTTTGCCACTTACTATCTGTGTGACCTTGGCTAAGTTACTTACCCTCTCTGTGTTTCATTTCCTCATATGTAAACAATACTGTATACAACCAGTTAATATATGTAAAGCACTTAGAACAGGGCTGGCACTTAGAAAGTGCTATATTAAGGATTAGCTATTATTATTAGGAATTGCTATATTTCCTTATTATTTATGGAAGTGGAGCTGAGGGGGTAGTTAGCAAAGGCTTCTTAGAAACAGTGGCACTGAACTGAAATGAGAAGGAAAAGTAGAAGTTAGACAGGGATAGAGGTTGAGGGTGGGCAGAAGGGATTGTACCTGGAAAGAAAAGCACATGCTCAATCCCAGAAAAGGGGGGCAGTGTGGAACAAAGCATATTCAAATTTCTATTTTTGAGTCACTTCCCAAGTACTCTAATTTGAGTGCTAAATAAACCAGGAGAATCCCAGCACCCTTAGCACATAGTCCATGCACAATAAATGCTGAACAAATGAACCAACAGATAAATGAGATGGACACAGAGGCCTCACCTGTGGGGGTTGGCACCAGCACCTGCTCCTGCAAAGCCAGAAAGAATTACTGTCAGTCAATTAGAGAGTCAAGGGGGAGCTCTCTCTTTGGCTGCATTTGGTGTGAAAGGTGTCCACTCCCTTCTCATGGTAATGCATGACATGTCCTGTTATTTTTCTCTCTGTGGATGGTTCTGATGTGTAGCCAGATAATTGGACAGTTATATGACCCAGGAGTTGTGTGTTGCACAATTCCGTGGAGGGGCACTATGTAGACTACAAAGGGAACGCCGTGCAATTGGAGCTGTGCAGTGTGGTGGATCTGACATGGTTTTCAGGCTTTCTTCCAGTTTTAAGAGCCTGTGATTCCGTTCTGTATCCATCAGGCACAACTCAGTGTGATCCCATAGTTTAAATTCAGGACATACTTGCTGTTTTGAAATTAGCCTCCCCACAACTTTGAATTCCTTAGGATTCTAATAATGTGGTCATCACTGATTTGCTTTGCATAGGTAAAATCTAGTTCCATGCGGAAGGTTTAAAAGGCAGACACAGAAATGGACCTGGCAGGAACTATAACGGACACCCTCGGCGGGTTGTAGCGCCACCTGCTGGAGTCTGTGTTCATCTTTCCTCTTTTCTCCAGGTCAGTCGCTTTCAAACTCTCTGAAACGCTCATTTCTTCAGGGCTGTTAGGGATCCGGAACCTGCTTCACTGGTTTGGTGTGAACTGGGCTCTCTTTTGTCCCTCTGGTTAGTGTCTTCACGGTATAGGACGCATTGCTGTGGAGCCTTCTGCAACCTCTTTTGGCACAGGGCATTTTCATTGTCTCCTTTCGTGACTGTGGGATAACTGGCGAAAGCTGGGATCCTTTTCCTTTCCCCATTGTTCTGTACAATTTAACCTAATTTTGGCACTTGTCCTGATGTGTTGGACATCAGGGAGAGCACATAGGGTGTAAGTTGTAAGCTTGGCAACAATATGTTAGGGACTTGCTAATCCATACAGTAAATTCAATACATCACAATATTACAAGAACCTTTAAGAAGGTAAGAATATTAGACATACTCCCCAAAGAGAAGCATCGAAAGCCTGTTTTAGAATTAACTGCTTCCTTCCTCCCTTCCTCCTTTCCTCCCTTTTTCCCTCTCTCTTTCTCTTTCTTACGTAAGGATTGAATAAAGTGATGGAAGGAAGCTGAATTGGGAGAGAAACGGTTGTTACTTTATTGTGGAAAGGGGACCTAGCCTACATAAATTTGGGGACAAGTGAATTTCTTGGAGTCGAGGTAGTGATGTCTGATTGCCTATTTCCAGCTGCTTGTTGGCTTTATGTGACAAATAAAGTCTTCTTTCTTTGGGGACGAAGCCTTCATCTATTAGATGATATTGTCTGTAGTTCGTCGGGTTTGGGTGGAGCTGACTTCTCCTTTAGTACCCTTTGGCTCAACCCCAGTCTTCCCTGAAACCCCTGTGGGAGCATTAAGAATGCTGGACATTAAGGATGTGGCAGGCTAGGAGCTGCCACCAAGAGAAGCAAGCCTGCCTGTGAGGAAGGCAGCTTGGGGCTTACTTCTATCTATCCATGCTTCCCTTGGCCTGATTCTCTGTTCGCATTCCATTTTCCCTAATTATAAGTGTTTTTGTCATAAGCTTTCTCAAGTCCTTCATAGAATGTGTTGGGCATATAAATAAATAAGTAATTAAAGTAGCAACTTTTTCATAAAATAAGTCTGTGTCTCATCCTCACAATGTCTCTATGAGACAAAAAGAGGAGGAATTAATATCTCCATTTTCAGAGAAAGAAAATGGACGTACAGAGAGTTTATTATATCGGTAGAGTTTTAATGTCTCCCATCCAAGTGGCAGAACTGTGGCTAGAATTCATCTCCTTACTTCTAGAATTCCATTATATTATACGTTATTATATACAATTGCATATTATGCATAATATAGTATAGTGTATATTATGTATATTACATTATTATTTTCATATATTATACTTATATTGTATTTAATATACACATTATATTATGTTACATAACACTTAGACTACTTTTAAAATCTAGTCCCCTGTTGTATTTCTCTTGCTTATGCCTCTTTCTTGGAGATTAAGATTCCAGTTGATAGCTATTTTGATTTTTAAAAATTCTATTGAAGAAAAAAACTTAAATATGCAATTGTAGGTTAGGTGCTTTCAGTCTCACGTGAACCCACAAATGTAAAGTGCTTTCTTGGAGAGTGGAATTAGTTTAACTGATAGCTCCACCCACTGGGTCACAGCTTTCAGAGAACCTGTTTGCCACCTGCTTCATGAAACCAATATTTTTGTGGTTATCAATGACAGAACAACAAAGAGTAAAAAAAGAAATGACAGGGAGCAGAAATAGCTCAGGTGGTTGAGCGCCTGCTTCCCATGGATGAGGTCCTTGGCTCAATCCCTGGTACCTCCTAAAAAGAGAAAAAAAAGAAAAAAATCAAGTCCCATTGGGGAGCGGATGTAGCTCAGTGGCTGAGTGCCTGCTTCCCATGAATGAGGTCAAAGAAGAAGAAATGACAAACCTGACTTCCTCTGGGATCATAAGTAAACGAGCAGAGCAGCGAGTGCCAGGAAACCAAGCAACCCCCCAGTCACTCCTGCAGCCAGAAGGTGGCTCTTGTCCTCTGCAGGCTCTGAGGGCAAGAGAGAGGCCTGCAAGTGAGCCTCAGAGGGAAGGGATTGGACTAAAATCCTCCAGACACTGCCAGGGGAGGGGTGTGGGCTGCACTGGGGGAGGTGGTTTCTAGTAAGCTTTACTCTAGTTTGGAATGGTTATTTGCCTGATGACTTGTAGTATAGTTCACTACATTAAGGCTAATGAGAGGAGAGAGGCATCTGCCTAATAAGTTTCACAACCTCTGATCTCCAATTCCAGTACAAGTCCCTGAGAGAACCCCAGCTTGACCAACCCTAACCAAATGCCCTCTCACAGACTGGCACCCTTGGAGTGTGTGGGAGATTGAATTGTCTACCCCAGTTTGAACCTGTTCTTGGTGTTGGTCTACATTCTGGTGGGCATGGACCCCTGGCAAATAAGCTCTCTTCAAGATGTTACTTCAGGTAAGGTAACTTATCAGGTTGGACTTCAATCCAGATGACTGGAATCCTTTATAGGCAGAATGAAAGTCAGAGAGAGAAGCCATGGGGAACAGCCAGAAGCTGGAAATCAATAGAATCCAGAAGAGAAAGGAGGAGACACTGCCATCTACATTCATATGACGGAAAAGCCAAAGATCGCTGGCAGCCAACCCCCAAGTGGCAGTCTTCTGGACTTAGCCTCAGAACCGTGAACCAATAAATTCCCTTTGTTAAGTCAACCCAAAGCTTGCCTATGGCCACAGCCCAGGCTCAGCTAACCGCCTGAGACTTTGAGTGGCACCATCTCACTGCGCTGGGTCCCCAGGCCATTGTCGGCGTCACAGGAGTAATTTCCAGAATGTTCTAGGTCAGGGAGAGGTTGAAGGATGCTCCTCCTCCAGAAGGAGCTGAGCTGCATTCCAAGGTGACATCCTCATGATAAAAGTGGTACAGAATCGGGGCAGAGCCTCTCTGGGCCTCACAGAGAAGCTCCACCACGTCCCCCAGGGTGAGGACAGGGCGAGACACTGGAACTGACAGAGACAGTGGGGCAGTCAGAGGGGGACTCCTCTGCTCTACAGTTCATGACCCTTCCCCACATCCACTCAGCATAATAACATCCTCGATCACCCCCAAAGCTCGCTGTCCCCACTTTCCAGATTTAAACCTTAGAGCAGCACTGTCCAATAGAACTTTCTGCATTGATGGAAATGTTCTATATCTGTGCTGTCCAAGATAGTCTAGCTATGCGTGATTATTGACCATTTGAAATGTGACTAGTGTGAATGAAGAAGTGAAATTTAATTTTTTTTTTTTTTTTTTTTTTTTTACCGGGAGGTCCCAGGGATCGAACCCGGGTCCCTCCATATGGGAGACGGACACCCAATCAGTTGAGCCACCTCCGACCCCTGAAATTTAATTTTAATTAACTAAAATTTAAATTAAATAGCGACATGTGGCTACTGCATTGGACAGTGCAGCTGTGGAACCATTTAGTCCAGGGCTGTGAGGATAAATTCTGGGAACCTTTCTCTGGGCTGCTGACTGCAGCAGTTTTTTCTTTTTTTAAAATCTTTTTCATCTTACTACCTTCGTATTTTTCTCCACAATAACCAAACATATAGCTCCCCTAAAGCAGCTATATATATTTGTTTACCTCTGTCAGAAAGAAATTAGTTCTTCATAGCTCTGGTCCTGATGACCACCTTAAAATGTCCTTATGGGTTTGAGAACCTGTGGCTGAGCTGAGGGAGGATGGAACTCACCTCTCACGTTGATATTCACTCTCCCACTGAAGGCACAACCAAAGCCATTGTCAGCTGTGCAGGGATACCCCCCAGCGTCACTGTCCCTGGTTACAGAGATCTCCAGCTCTGCCCTCTGGGAACGTAGGGCCTTCTTCCCCAGACTGTCCCCTGAGCCGTCCCTGTGCCAGGAGAATGTGGTGTCCCCTGTACCTTCAGCCACGGAGCAGACCAGGACCAGCTTCTCCCCTTCGACCACTTGCGCCCCGGGGGCCTGGGTCTCCATGAGCACCCCAGATACAGGGACTCCTGCGTGAACACGAGACAACAGGTGAGGGCCTGGCTCTGGAGAACATCAGGGCTGATGGTGTTGGTGTCACCCTGTAAGTGACAGCAGGTAGAGCTGGAGAAATTTAAAGCATGACAGAGGTCTTTGCAGGGTGCGAATTGAAGAGAGTGGGGGTTAATTCTGAATATTTTTTTGTGGAGGAAGCAAGACCCCCACCTCTCAGCCTTCAGTCACATGAGCTTTACCTTCTTGTCTGTGTGCTCATGTCAGGAGCCCCGATTCTTTCCCCCAAGGGGCTAGAATGGATGACTTTGGGGAAAGATATTTGACTACACATCTGGTGACTCAATGGGTAAAAGTCTTGGGTTGAGAGCTAGGGAGGATCCTGGGAAATATTAACCCTTCTTTGAAGTGATATCACACAAGATGCTAATTGCCTTCTCTCCCCTTTTTTGGACCTAGCTAAAGCCCACCCCCACCCTACTCCCCTGCTTCAATATGATCTTTTCTGGTTGCTCCTGTCCACATGGGTCTGTCTGTTCTCTTAATTCTGTTGTATTAGATTGGTTCTAGGCTGTTCTGTAGCTGACCATCACTTTCCTCTCTGTGGAGATTGTCTCATACTCTTTTGTATCCTCCATAGTTTCTGCAACATAACTCTCTAGTATAATATCTGATTATTTTATAATAGGAAAGAACAAGTTTAAAGAGATGTGGAAGACATCCTGAAGTCTTGAGATTCTTGGAGTCTCTTCATAACCATCCAGTCCCAGTGCACTAGTAGTAAGGAGAGGAGCTCTTTGGATGCCTCTGGAACAAAGCTCCATTCCAACCTCGACAGTGGAAGCATTTGGGATAAGAAGGGCCTGAGGGCCCAGTGATGCTCCTCTCTACTCTACTCTTTTCAGACCCACTGTTCCTCTTCACCAAAACCCACTGTGCACATGAATTTGGGATGTCTGGCTCTGTTTCCAGATGTGGGAAGTCACTGTCTGTGCCTTACACCAGTAAGACTCTGAGTGTTTGCTCCATCTGGTGGAGATCTGGAGCTTCGGTGACCTGCTCCAGCCTGACCCCAGGGCCCTGCCATCTCGGAAGAAGCAGAACTGGAGCTGGGCATCTGGTCTCTGTGGAGAGAGCCGGGTTTCACATGTCAGGGTCACTGAGCAACCCTCGATAGGCTAGTAGGAGCTGGCTGTCAGCACAGGATGTGGAAACAGCTCTAAAGAGAAGAGTAAACACAATCTTCATGACAGTGAGACTCAGAGCTCTGGAGAGAAGCACCCGTGTTCTCAGCATGAGCAAATAGGTCTTATAGAGCCAAGTCAACAGAATTACCAAACATTTCCCTAGCATGACTGATTCATTATGTCTCTACCCATTGGTTTCCGAAGGATCCTGATGAGCTGATGAGTACACTCTCTGTCTTCCTCACTTCCCACCAGGCCTTATTTGCCTCCAACCCTATTACACCTGGATTGTAGCCATTACCCTGAACTTCAATCTTTACAAGGTTTGAAGTTCTTGTCCATGAATATGCATAATTTTTCCCAGAAGCAGTGCAGGTATAGAAGCCATTGTTTTCAGAGACTTCTTTTGTCATGATGAAGCTTGAGTTTCTTGTAAAAGTATCATGTTTTTTTCCTATCCTTGTAGTAAATCATTTCTTCCTTCCTTCCCCAGCAGCTCAGAATCACTATATCACCTCCAAAGATAGAAGTTGGCACCTGGAGGATCAGCCAGTCTACAACAGAGAGGATACTCAGTTCACTCCTGGATTTCCTCTCCACATGCCTGTTACCGTGCACCTATTCTTCCCACAACGCCCACCTGCTCATGGCTTCCCCAAAGTCAATTATGCTTTTCCCTTCACCCAGAAGTGAGTGATTTCTGAAGCCTGCCCTTCCTTCTCTCACCTGAAGAGACCACCAAGTTTAAAGGGTCACTGAGGCTTGAGGTCCTGGTCTGGCATTGGTACTCTCCAGCAGTTGTAACTTGAATAGTGTTTGAATAGTAATTTGGAATCCAGTTTCCCTTAAAGTTCCACCATGCTCTCTCTGTTCCAGAGAAGATGGCTTCTCTGCATGTCATTGTCATTACCTCACCTTGGAAAATGGTGGTCCATGGAGGATGGAAGAGGAGCACAGCTTTGGATTGGGCATCTGATGGAAGGAAACTGATATGAATCAAGCTCTACTGGGCAACGGGTACCGGGTTAGAGTCTTTACATTAAGTCATTTAATCTTCAGAACTACCCATGGAATCATTTTCATCATGTCTAAGTTTTAAATGATCAAGTGAGGATCTGACCATTTTGCTTATGATCCCAGAGCTAGAATATAATAAGGATAGGATTTACATCTCGATGTACCATAATTTTAGTACCACACTCTTTCTACTAAATTATGCTATGCTCTCAGCTTGATAGAGCAAGTAGGAGAAAGAGACCCTAAGGTTGAATAGGCTGCCAAAACACTCATTCCTTCTTGGAAGAGAACCAGGGAGTACATATTGCCTGAAATGGCTCAGAACCAATGAGTAAGTATCTGGGGCAGAATGCTCCTCCTTCAACACCCAAAACAGCGTCTGACTCTTGTTCCGACTGGCAGTTAAGGAGTTGAAACAGGGTCAGTATTGAATACTGAGTCTGTTAGGTAAAGAGAAAATGACAGGAGTTTGTTTTGAGCATGGACCAAAGATTTGGGTGTAAAAGAGTTTCTGCAAGTATCTTTTTTTCAGAGCTGTCTTCCTGTTCCCATATGGACTTCCAGCTGGGTACCTCCAAGGGGACTTAGTGCACTTAAGACAAGGTGAACAGCCTGTCTCAGTGCCTGTCCTTCCCTTGTAAAGTGTGCCCTCCCTCCCTTTGCAGAAGGCATCAGAAATCGAACTCTTCAGCCGGGCAGAGAAAGTAGGTGTCAGGATCAGAGTGAGATGGGCAGAGCTAGAGCAAGTGGGCCTAGGGAATTGGGGTGCACTTCCCTGAAGCTGTTGTGGAGAAGGGTTGGTACAGGCTTCCCCAGGTCCTGTGCTAGGCACTTATTCCGAGGCCATGAAGAAGAAACAGAGGGTAACTTACAGGACTCTCCTGTGCCTGGAACTGCAAGAGAGAGAGAGAATTATCAGCACAAATGCACACTCACTCCTTCCCCCTCCTTCTGTGTCTTTTCTAGGCTGCCCCACCCAAGTAGCTGATGGACACTTCTCCACTTCATCATCAGGATTGATTGACTTCTCAGCACTTCTCTTTATTGGTCCCAGATGCTGACAAGGAATATCACAGAGACAGAGAAGGACAGTGGAGAAAGAAGTCCAGCCCTTCCCTTTCCTTGGTGCCTGGTCTCCCCTAAGTGCCCTCAGGTTTGGCTTTAGCATTCAGAAGAGGTTGTAACAGAAGCCTGATCTCTTCAACGCCTTGCTTGGGGGAACTGTTCCTTTGCCAGGACATTCAATGGAGGCAACTTCCTCATTCATTCATTTATTCAATAAATATTTGGTGAATACTTACTATGCCAGGTATAAGGCTAGATATTGGAGATACCAAGCATAAAACACTGCCCCTACCCTCATGAAGCTTCCTTGCTAATGCAGGAGAGACTCTGTGAGTAAACAATTACAGTATAATGTGGTAGGTTTATGACAAGTGGGAAGCAGAGAGGATTATAAGAGGAGAGAAGATGACAGCATTCTTCTCCCTTTTACTGAATAAGAAAAGACCATTGATGTAGTTTGCGATATAACAGGGATGAATCAGAGTCAAGATGTTAAGCCTATTATGATAGTGTTCGAGACTCTTTTTTTTTTTTCATTGTTTTTCAGATATTTTAAATATTATATTTTTTAAAAGTATAACAGTATATGCATATTCTCAATTCTGTAGCTCATCTGGTTTCACTATTTCCTTCCAGACATTTTTCTTGCATTTGTATGATTTTAACCTGGTTTGAATGAGTGTCAAGGTACAGTTAAATATTCTGCTTTTATTTCCTCAATATTATTGTAATGACTACAATGACCATCATTGTGTATATTGTCTTCTCCACACTTACTCTTTTATTTTAGATTCCTGGAACTAGGATTACTGAGTCAAAGCGTGCAGTATATTATTTTTTGTTAACTGGCTTTCCAAATGCACTTTACTATTTCCACTGCCAGCAGCAATTTGCGACTGCGCTAGTCTCACCCAGTCTCCCCATACTAAGTGTTTAGTGTTTAGTCTTTTGGGGTTGTTGTTGCAAATTTAACGACTGAATTGCACCTCCGTGTTCACTGATTCATACAGGAAATACTTTTTGAGTGCCAACCGTGCCAGGCATTCGGCTAGATTTAGGGGATAAGCAATGGTTTTGTGAAGTTTTTGGTCAGGTAAGCAGCAGCTGAAGAGAGTTGTGTGTTATATAATCATGACCTTTATGCAATAACATTTTGATCAATCACATTTTGAGTTTTTTTCTTACCAATTTATATGAACTATTTCCATCATATTTCAACTTTTTACCTTATTTATTGCAAATGTTTTCCTAATGCAACATTCATTTTAATTTAGTTGTGTAAACTTTTATGACAGAAATTTCTAATTTTTATTATAAAAGCTGGTTTTTCAACTACTAAGTTTAGCAAGCCATGATCTATATAAAAATCCAATATTGCCTTAATGTCATTTCCCAGCCACCATTTTTTTGAGAACTAAGAAATAAATGCCCATAACTCTTTTAACTATCTGAAACCTATTTTAAATTTATAGTGGAATCTGTACATTTCTATTGTTGATGATGTCTTTCTATCCTACATCAAGCTAATATGTAATTAGATCTATTTTTAGGTTTCTAGTTCATGTTGTTCTAGACTTACGTCTTATACCCATAACACCATTTTTTATTTTATATTTCTCTAGAATCTAATTAAATATATTTGAACTGTAGTTCCAGAATTGCTCTTTTTTTTCAGTCTAGACTTTGATACCTTGACCAATATGTTTTCCAGGCACATTTTTGAACGTTTTATTGCGTTCCAAAGAAAATTCCTCAGGTAGAGTGATTGAAATTATCTTGAATCTGCAAATCAACTTGGGGAACACTGGCATCTTTATAACATTTGGTAGTCTAGCACTCCATCCAGACTGGTACTATGTCCTCATTCATTGAAGTTTTCTTTGTACAGTTTTATAGATTTCTTTTCATAGGTTAGAAAATCTCTTAATTATTTCCTTTCAGCTTTATTGCTATTTTAAATGAGGTTTCTTCATTATGAAGTCAAAATGATAATTGCTAATATTCAAGCACTTTACTGAGTTTTGAATATTTATCTTGAATCTACCCAATTAATTTTATTGATGCTTTTCAACCTATGTTCCATAGATGATAAAATCAAGAGCAGAGGATGTATAGTTCATACCAACTGGAGCAATAAGCAGATGCTTAAAAAGTAGAGTAGGAATGAAAAAAAGATGAATAATTATATTTAACCTCACTGTCCAATAATTGTATTTTAACCTCACCCTCTGATAATTACATTTTAACCTCATTTTCCAAAATGTGCTCCTTTTATTTTTGCTACTAATGATAGCGTGTTGGCCAGGAATTTTTTATTTATTTATTTATTTATTCATTCATCCCCCCCTCGCCGCTTGCGCTAGCTGGGTCAGCCAACCACGCCGTGCGGGCGGGCCTGCCCCTACCAGGAGGCCCCGGGAACCGAACCCGGGGCCTCCCATATGGTAAACGGGAGCCCCACTGATTGAGCCACAGCCGCTTCCCGAGGAATTTTTAAACTATTACAAAATAATGATGATAACAGACACCTTGGTAAGAGCTCCAATTTGAAAAGCAATTTTAGTCTTGTTCTGTTAAGTATAATACTGTCTTTCCATCTAGAATGTGTATTGTTTATCATGCTAGGCCAGTAATCTGTTCCCATTTAAATGATATTTATTTTAGGAATGGATATTGATTGTTATTAATATGGAATCTAATACATTTTTGGCACCTGTCACCATCATAAGATTTCTCTTATTTAGTATTCTGATGTTGTTTGTTATATAATACTCATGGATTTACATATACTCTTCAGTTCTGGTACAACTCCTACTTGCTTATAGCTCGTATAAAGATTAAAATAATTAATATATGTAACGTTCTAGTGAGCACTCAATAAATGTTAGCATTTCTATTATAATCCTGAGAAAAGCTTGCCCAGTTCCCTCTAAGCCTGCCCGAGGGAAGCTTTCTATGGGAGCCTGAGTCTAATGCTTTGGTAAAGGCTGAGGGCTCCATCCCACCCATGCCCTGCTCCATGGTATCTATTCACCTAGAACCAGCAGCAAAGACCATATTAACACATGCAGCGAGCATGGAATTGGAGCAAAGTGGTAGAATATTTCTGTTGGACATCTCACTCAGATTGTTAGACTATCTCCACTCTTCTAAAGTTCAACTTTCTATCCAGCTATCACTCTTTTACCATCCCTTCAAAACTGATTTTCTAGATATTAGAGAACGGTTTAAATTCATTGTGTTGATGTCCTTATATTACATACATGCATTTCTCCACCACTTCACTTAAAATTTCCCTTTGATTTCCAGAATGACCTCCATGTTGTCAAATCTAATATATGTAGTTTGTATTTCATCTTGTTTTGAACATTAATTAGGACTTGGGTTTGCAAGTGACAAAAGACTCAATTCAAACTGGTTTAAACATTAAAGGGGATTTATTGGTTTATTTAACTGGAAAGTCCAGTTATAAATGAACTTCAGGAATGAACTGATCCAGAGCTTCTGATTTGTCAGTAGGACTGCTTTTACTTCTCCGCAGTCCTTTTGGATCTGGCTTTCTCCATGTATATCTTCAGCCTCTGCCAACCTCCACACACCACACACATTCAGATGAAGATAGAAAGGACTTTCATCACTGGGTTCCAAGAAAAATCTTGAGATTCACTTTGATCAGAAAGTCATAAGTCATAGATTTGCCCTTGACCTTATCTTTATGGCTGGGTGAATGGACTGTGCTGTCTGGATCACGTATGCCACTTCTGCAGGCAGGTTGGAGTCATCTTCCCCTGAATCTGATTCCCAAACAGGAATCAGGGGCTTCAGGGAATGGAAAATGTAGATAGTGAAAAAGCAAACAGGTAAGTGTCAACTTTACTTGGCTTTTAATATTATTTGACATCATGATTAAATTTGTATATTTCTAGTTAGATCCAAATAGATCAGAGAAAAAGAAAGATGACAGATAATGATGCCAAGGCTTTTGGCTTGAGAAACTGGAAGAATGGAGTAGCCATTACTGACATGGTAAATACTGCAGGGGAAGCCAGTTTGTAGGAAGTATTAGCATGGCCTTGGGTTTGGACAAGTAAGTTTCCGAAGCCTAGATTTCTGAGTAGGCAGTGACCTCAGAATCCTTTGTAAAAGAGCACATGGAATTTGTAATTAGGGGATCATTGGCAACTGCTCTTGGGGCAGTTTAAGTGACATGGGAGGATGGATGCCTGATTGCTGTGAACTGAAAGGTAAGTGCGGTGGGGGTGATCAGGAAATGGAGGCAATGAAGAAACCGACAGTTAAGGGGAGGTGAAAGACAGGGTTAATATGTCCTGTAGGGTGGAAGAGGGATTTGATTTATTTTTCAGGTGGGAAAATCTGAACATATTTGAAGCTATGTAAAGGGGAGAATCAGGACAAAGGTGAAGAGAGGGAAAAATAATATCTCTGAGAAAAGAGGAGAGAATGGGATTGAGAATATTATGTGGATTTAACCAGTCAACAGCAGAACAGCCTCCTCCTTTAAGGCTGGAGGAGGGATGAGGATGGTTGCAGAAATAAAGGAATTTCATTCATTTGTTTATTTATGCCTTAATTCAATTGTTATTCATTTACTACCTACACAATGCTGGACACTGTCTTAGTATTGGGGATACAATGGTAAACAACTCAGACAAATTCATGGGGCTTATCTTCTAGTAGGAGACACAACAAATACTTATTTGAATTAATAATGTGATGAGTGATTTGAGCACGATGTGGAAAAAATAAAGCACCATAAGGGAATAAAGAATAGCATAAGTGTATGTGATGGTAGGGCAGGGACACTTCCTCTGAGGAGGCAACTTGTGAGCAGAGGCCTGAATGAAGGAGAGGAGGTGAGCTCCGTGAAGCCCAGGGGACCCTTCTTCCAGGCAGAAGGAGAAACAAGTGTGAAGTGCCTGAGATGGGAAGGAACTAGCCTTGTTTGAAAGACAAGAAGATCAGTATGTCTAGAGCAGACATATAGTCAGAGGGATGCCAAGAAGCCACACCACACCGGGCCTGGAGGTCATGGTCAGATGTGTGGATTTTTTTTTTCTGAATATGACGGGAGGTCACTGATGACTTTTAAGCAGGGAAGTGACATAATTTAATCACTCTGGCTGCTGTGTGGGGAATTGTTTCCTAGGGACAAGAGAGGAATTATGGAGACATATTAAGAGGCTATTATATTAATCTGGGTGAGAGATGATGTCTGTTCAAGGGTGGTATCAGGAGCAGTGATAAGAAGTAGTTAGATTCAGAAAGCATTTTTAAAGTTAGAGTTTATATGACTTGATGGATTAGATGAGGTGTGGGACATTTAGGTCATTTCTGATTTTTTCTTTCATGCAGAAGGCTGGATTATTAGCTGAAGTAGAAATTTGGGAGTTGAAAAGGGGGAATTGAGGAGCATGGTAAGAGTTTGGAATCATTGCTGGGGGAAACTTAAGAGGGAGCCAGACAGGAAGAAACCAAATGTTTGCCAACCAATACTGAAGCACAACTGACATTGGATTTTCTCTTGGCCTTCATGGTATCCTGTGAAAACTACAGGCATTTTCTTATCCTGGGCAGCTGAAGTGAAGCCTCATGTGTTCTAGATGGTTTCAAGAACTGATGAGCTCAGTAGAATGTGACATACTTGGGAAAGTGTAGGGTAAAGGGATTGTAAGTCTTGTGAAGGGTAAAGGTATAGTGAGAATAAGGGATTAAGTAGACAGAGGAGTTAATAGGTTGTGTTCTGAAAGTTGGAAAATGGAGTTAAGAATTCAGAGGTGAAAAACTTTTTTGGGGTGAAAGCCTTGGAAACTAGTAGCTAAAGTTGACTGGAGGAAAGAATTGGAGTTGACATCAAAATAAAACAGCTTTGAGGCAAAGATGTGTTATGGGTCATTCATATGGATGAAGTGACCCAGAATGGTAGACATTAGTGTAGACAGGAAAACTTTCAATCAGGTTTCAGAGCCTTCAATGAGTGAAAGGATGAGACTGCATAACAGATAGGTAGAGGTATAACTGGATTGTATTATCCTCAAAGGAGTAGAGCTTTTCACATGAAAACAGAGCAGTAAAGTCTGACATCTGAAATAGAAACTAAAAAACTGCTAACACCCTCTCCCTGCACTATGACACATGAGATTGACGAATCTCCACTTGAGAGTTTCAAAGGAAGTTGAGGTGTCAGAGGAGAACAAGATTTTTTCTAAAGACAGGAAGAGAGGTTTGATAGTGTAGAGAAGTTTGTTTGAGAGAGCAGAGTGCAAATGCTTGGAAGGAAGTCAGCAATGGGAAGTGGTTGGGGATTGACAAGCATAGAGCAGAATGGAAATTAGAACACTTGAGGGGATAATTGGTTGAATGTACTTGCATTTTGGTTGGTGGCCAGTATTTACAACAACAAGAGTCCTGTTGGGAGTAAACAGTCTCAAGGTTACAGGCGGACACAGACTGAGCTCCACAAGGCTTTCTGGAAAGAGTAAATATATTACCACCACCACCACCGTCATTATCGTCATAGCTAATAGTTATTAAGCACTTACTAAATGTCATGTGTTGGGACAAATCTCATTTGATCCTCATAAAATCCCTATGAGTTAGATAATATTATTATCATCATTTCAGGACATATCCTCCAAAGTTCAAGCAAATTGCTGTACCTTGCACCCTTCAATCACTAAAGAAGAGGACAATATATGGTAGGCCTCTTTGAATTTTGGAGGCAATATATGCCTCATTTAAGTGTGCTGCTCTTACCCATTTACTGAGATTTCCATAAAACTGTCCATTTTGACTGAGGCCCAGGGCAAGAGAAGGCTTTGCAACAAGTCCAAATTGCCATTCAAACTGCCCAACCACTTGAGACTTATGATCCAGCAGAAGTGATATTGCTTGAAGTGTCTGTAGCAAATATGGATGTTATATGGGGCTTCTGATAAGCCATAAGAGGAGAACTAAAGCATAGGCTCCTGGGATTTTTGGGAAAAAAATCATACCATCTTCTAGAGATAAATATGTTCTTACTTTGAGAAATAGCATCTATTTTACTACTGTGTCCTACTAGAAATTTAATCCTTAACCATGGGACATCAAGTGACCATGTAATCTGAACTTCTCATTATGAGCTGGGTGTAGTCTGACTTATCAAACCATAACTTGTGCATGTACCATGGCAGTCTATCATCAAGAGGAAATAATATAAAAGAAGAGTGGGCTGAAGCAGGCATAAGTAAGTTGTATGAACAGGTAAGCTCCAACCACTAAGGCACCCACTTTTGCTGCATTCTCCTCTTCCCCTCAGTCCACACCTATGGCCTTGTGTGGAATTCCTTATAACCACTTAATTAAAGAAAAAAAGCTAGGACTTGCTTTGTAGATGATTTTGCACAGTATGAAGACTTCAACTGGAAATGGACTGTTGCAGCATTACAACCCCAACTAGGATTGTTCCTGAAAGAAAGTGATGAAGAAACTCCTCCCAGGGAGCAGAGCTTCAAGCATTACATTTGGCCATCTACTTGGTCAGTCTGAATTGAGAGATGGTCAGAGGTATGAATCTACAGTGGTTCATGGACAGTCACTACCAGATGGTTAGGAACTTGGGAAGAACAAGATTTAGATCAGGAGGGCTGGGGAAGCCTTTTAGTACTTCCATGTCTAGTAGTAAAAGTTAATGAAAATCTATAGCAACTCAATAAGGTAAGATCATTGAGGATTCAGACCCTTTGGGGTTACCTCATGAGGTAAATACCTCTGGCCAGCTGAGGTGCTGACTAAAGAGAAAAGGGAACATGGAATGTGTAACAGAAGAAGGAATCCATAAATATCAACTATGGCCTCTTGATCAGTCACAGAAATGAGATCTCTGGCATCTATGCATTTTTTTTTTTTTTTACTGATTGTTATTAATGTGTATGTTTTATCCTTTCTCCTTTTCCCTTATAATTTTATGTAAATATTGTTTTTGGTGGTTTACCTTATGATCTAGTTTTTAGGCTACAAAATTCAAGTAAGACTCTAGTTCATATAACCAATATTTCTTGTGTTATCAGGGAGTGAGTTTATTCATCCAATAAACATTTATTGAGCACCTATTGTGTGTTAAACACTCCCCTAGGCATGGAGATACAGTGGTGAACAAGACAGAGAAGGTCCCTGCTCAGGTGAAGCTTTAATTCTAGTGGTGGAGGCAGAGAAAGAGAGACCATAGGATGATGATCATTTCAGACAGTAGTAAATACTATGAAGAAAATAAAACTGATTTAGATTGCATGGTAAGGGAAAGCCCCAGTGCTGTAAGAGAGCCCCTAGGAAGAAGATGTGGATGGAAAAGAGAACATGAATCTCATTTAGAGGTAGGGAGAAGCCTGCAAGGGAGATGAGAAAGCAGCCAGTAGAATAGGAAGGAACCATGAGAACAGATGCCAAGAGAACAGAGGGCATCAACGAAGGGGCGGCCCATCTTAGAGAACACTCCAAAAGATCAGGGAAGATGAGGACAGAAAAGAGACCATTAGATTTCACAACTGCAGGCCAGTGATGACCCTGATTGGAGGGATGCTCAGTGGAGGGGTGGACGGAGGAGTGGTGACAGTGAGGTGCGGAGAGAAGAGGAAACACAGTAACTACAGACCATTTTTGGACAAACTTCGCTATGATGGGAAGCAAAGACATGGAGTCATAGTTGGGAAAGACATAAGGTCAAGCTTGTCTGCTTTGTGTGGGTGTGTGTTTAAATGGAAGCAAACTGATCATGATTTTGCATATTTTGTATATTGAGAGTGAAACTGACATTCTAGAAAAGGGTTTATTTGCAAGTATTAGGTTCAAAAGATGTTTTCATTTGGACTAAACTTCTGATTTATCCATTTAAAGCTTTTTTTTTAAATTCCCCCCCAAGAGGGCTCCCTCATCTGTTTTTGCTTGTTGTTTGCTTGTTATTTTGCGCTCATTGTCTGTTCATTGTTTTTGCTCATTGTCTGCTTGTGGTTTGCTCATTGTCTATTTGTTTTTCTTTAGGAGGCACAGGGAACCGAACCTGGGACCTCCCATGTGGGAGGCAGGTGTTCAACTGCTTTTGCCACATCTGCTCCCTGCTTGTTTTGTTTTTGCTTGTCTGCTCATTGGGTTTTTTTTTTTTTTTTTTTTTTGTTTGTTGTCCGCTCGTTTTTTTTTTTTTTTTTTTTTTTTGCTCTTTGTCTGGTCATTGTTTTTGCTCAGTGTCTGCTCATTGACTGTTTGTTATTTGTTTGTCTTCTTTAGGAGGCACCGGGAGCAGAACCCAGGATCTTCCATGAGGGAGGCAGGCACCCAACTGCTTGAGCCACATCTGCTCCTATCCATTTATATTTTGACAGAAATAATATGAACATTAAAGCATGGAAAATACTTTGAAAATCAGAATGGGAGGCAATAAGTCCTGATTGTGGATGCCAAGCGTTGAAGCTGAGGGGAGGGAAGCCTGGGTGCTGGGATTACTCTAGGGTAGCATTTATTCCCACAGAGGCAGAGGAAGCACTGTGGAGGAGAATCAGAGCTCCAGGTTAATCCAGTGTGGGGATGAGAGGCAATTAGTTTTGAGAGCAGAGGCATTCAGAGGGCTGGGGTCCAAAGGAGCTGAGAATTCACAACATCAACAAATAGGAGACACAGCAGAACACCCAGCCCCCTTCTTGTCTGGGGGTGTGAAAAAGCATGCATACTACCAGAGAAGATATATACTATACAAATAAAATTAATTAAACAAGGTAATTTCAGACAGTGAGAAATTCTTTGGCAGAAACAAAATAGGAACTGAGATACTTGGGCAGACAGAATGAAACAACCAACAGCATGGTTAATGTTTGAGTCATTAGTACATTCTAGACATAATTCCAATGTCTTTACATGTGATAACTCATTTAACCTTCACAAAAATCTTTCTCATTATTCTCATTTTACAGGTGAGGAAACTGAGATATTAGAGAGGTTGAATAGCTTGTCCAAGGACACAGATGTTAGGTGGAGGAGTTCTGTCTGATTTCAGGGACAGGATAGTGCCAAAGTTCCCAGTGGTTTCCAACTTTCCAATTCCAGTTTGTTGCTGACCTTTCTGCCCATGTAGTCTAAAAGTCGTCCCTTTATCTTTATAATAAAGTCCCATTTCTTTTGGAGATCAAAGAAGTTGGTTCCTAGTCCCTGCTACCAAAAAGTTCTTATCAAAATTTTATGAATAAAAAAGCAATTCCTACTTTCAGTGGATTTAAACCTGTGTGGAGGGCAAGTTTCTTCTTTTTTCTATATTAGCTTTGGAACCTTTGTTTTTATCAGGTACTGAGTGAGGAAAAGAGCTTGTGTGAAGAAATATTGGAGGGACATGGTTGACCTGAGAAATTAGATTAATGAAAGGAAGCTATAGCTAAATGGTAGAGCTGAATATTGAAAACAGATGATGATAATGACAATATTACTTAGTTCTGGACATAGACTGTGGTAGAGGACAGTCCTAGTATAGCCTGACACCTTTCACTGGGACCCACAAATCTGTCCTGTTCTCAGGACCAGGGGATAAAACACAATGCCCTTGTAGATAATGGGACTGCAGGTACAGTCTGTCCCCTATTGTTCCGAGCTTATGTAAACATTCACTTGACACAGCCAAATTTTAGTGGCCATGTTTTATGACATCCAGCTCCCACCAGTAGTATACTGGTCCCTGGCTGGGAGGAGCAGGGTTCATCCATTACGCAAAACCAAGAGAGGGGTGCTGCATATAGAATACCTCCTTGTGTTGGCAATGGATTGAGACCCTCTAGCTATGGGGAACAGATGCCCATTAGAGCCTGTGTGAGTTGTGCTCTTGCTGGTGACAGTGGGTTGACATTGCTTTAGTTGTCTCTCCTTCTGACTAACATAGACCATGGATTTATCTGTAAGAGTTCCTAAATGTATGTATTTGTTTTCAGGGTCCTTCTCCCTGGATCTAGCCAACTGCTGTACCCCAAGGAGATTTATAGCACAGACATCATTCCATCAATAGCCACCTGAAAACTCTGCCCTTCCTTGGAGTTCTCTCCTCCCGCCATCATTGGGGTTCTTCAACAGATGGGCTTAACTTTTAAGTTTGGTCTTGCTCACCCAGAATGACAAGCAAGTGACTGTAGTAGAGACAGGTCCTCGGCCAAGGGCTAAGGAGATCATGTTCTTACAGCTATTAGAGAGGAGAGACTTAGACATTTATGAGTCTTCTGTGCACTGGCCAGGGTGTCGACCTTACCTGGAGATCATGAAGAAAGAACAGAAGAAATCATAGGTGTTTTTTGTTTTTTTTTTTTGCTTAACCTTGCCACAGGGGGAATCAGAGGCGAGCACAAACATGTTTATTTTCTAATCTTTTCAATCTTTAACCCTCTGGAAAATTTCTCAGTAACCCAAAAACCACTACTTCCTCCTTTTGTGCCTACTTCCCTCTGTTCTTTTTTCACACCCTCACACTTTATGCAAAGCAACCCTATCCCAGCTGAAGAGCTGAAGAGACAGTAGTTGTTGAGACAGAATCAACTGCCCATTGATAAGGAAGAGGAGAGAGATTCATTTTAAGAGTACTTTGTGCAGATAGGTCCATTCAATTTCCTTCAATCCCAGGAAGGGAAAGAGACAGATTTGCAATTGTCTGAGAGAGAATAGGTTATAAATATCACTTTGTCCCCAAAAAAGGACAGTAGAAGGAGGAAACCAAGACATCAAAGGGACCTGTGAGAAGCTACTATATTGTTAGTTATAATTCTTGATGGGAATGTCTATTTATCAAAGAGACACTACTTTTCACTTGAATTTAAGAGGATTTCCCATGTAGGTGCATAGCATAGACAAAGTGGATATTTCAATCTATATTCTGTCATGCACACTTTTGGAAAAATGAAGCTGTCCTCTAGACTGAGTGACCCATGGATCATGGTTCTCTGAGCAATAATCTGTAATCCATGATTCTGAAATGGTTCTTTGCTGTTAGGTCTTTTGTTGTTAGCAATTCCTGTCTTTAATCATCTCTTTCTGACACCTAATTTTCAGTGGCCTTGACCATCAAGGCCCTTTGTTTCTGAGCTTACAATTGGAGAAGTGGGTTGCCCTTCATGCCATATCTGGGAATTTCCTCTTCTTCTCACACTCAGATCAAGTTTTGGTTTCATGTTTAGAGAAGTTTGGAGAAGTTGTAGCAGAAATCCTAATGTCCCCTAGCCCATGGCTAGGAAGGGGCATCTTTAGAAAATTAATGTATCATCATAACCTATTGAATAACTTTGGCATGTTAAAGACACCATAAACAAAAGTGAAAGGCAAATGACACACACAATATCTATGTCATTCTTGATGGATTAAGAACTGGCATCCTTAGCTCATAAAGAACTCACTTAATTCAATAAGAAAAAAAACAAGAAAAAGAAAGAAAAAAAATTCAATTTTTAGAAAATGGGCAAAAATCTTATCTTAAACTTACTATTGGTGAAAAAAAAAACAGAAAACTGGCCAAAACATATCAAACTATATTCACATTCATTAATAACCAAATATATTAAAATTTAAACAATAAATTAGAATTTCTGGTATCATTTTGGTAAAAATAAAAAAATTTACACCACACAGTGTTGAAACTTTCATACAATGTTTCTGGAACAATAAATGTAAAATGTTTCTAGATTAAGAGCCCTTGTGAGGAGATAATCAGAGAGGCAGACAAAGGTTTCATCTCAAAGCTTTTATAAAAATAGAAACAAAATATCCAAAAAATGGGTGGACGTTTAGTTAGGTTACATCTATACAATGGAGTATTATATAGCTATTAAGTTCATGTTTTAGAAGTTTATTTGTCCAAATATACTAAGTGAATAAATATTTAATATAGTTGTAGCCCGAGTATGTAAAAGGCATATGCACACATATGTGCCTATATACCAGAGGAGCTGGACTTCAACAACCAGTGAATACAAATGTGTCGATTTAAATGAAAGTGGGAATACCACTTCTGGTATGAAGGTGAAAACATCCTACAGACAAGACTTCCAGCTGATAACAATTATGTATGCTGGATAAAATACAGAAATCAGCTACCTGCTGATTCTGAAGAGTAAGCAAGGGCAGGCAAACTGGAGGGGAGTTGAAATTTAAAGAAACAACTAACACAGGGGTGAATTTCCCCTTCATGAGGCTTTCATCTGAGGGCAGGTTGCAGTACTGAGGAGCACATTGTAGGTAGCTAAAACTCTGATAGGAAGCCCGCTGTCTTTCTGGCCAGAGGAACTAAGCAAAGGAGCCTGGTTAACTGCAGCTACCAGAAAGTGAGGGGAGAGTCCCAGAGACGAAAGAATCAGAGAAGCAGATCTCTTTATTTTCTCTGTAAATCATGTACAAGTCTCAGGCAGTGCAGCAAAGACTTACAGAAGTGAGATTTGAACCAATGCCTATAGAAGGAAAGACAGAGTTTTACACCTTGGATAAAATAAGTAAGAAGAATGTAAAGAAAGAAATTATAGTAATGTCCCAAATCTTGAGGTCTCATATGTCCCTTCCTAGTCTAGGTGGAAACATGGTTTCCTCTGGTGTCATCTCCCAAATATTCCTTAGACTCCTCCTGACTGCTTCTAGGTACTACCACAATGTCTTCTCTTTGCCCTCAGTTTGAGGACCTAGATAAGGAGTTCTGGAAGGGAGGTCCCCCATATGCTCAGACTATTCTATGCCCTGAGGGGTCCCTCCAGTGTCCCCATCTCTTGCTGGCAAGATCTGTTCTTTGCTGATTCTCTCCTTCCCAGAGGCTACTGCCCTTGCTGCTGCTTGTCCCAGTGGCCAGCACCCCGGACAGTGACTCTCATAGCCACTGGACACTACTCCCCTCTTGTCTGTCTCTTCTGAGACTTTTCTATCTTTAGACAATGGAGAAACTGCTTCAGTCTTTTGTGATCACTCTTCCAGATGGGTTTCCACACCAGGCACCTAGTGTCATGCCCCACTCCACTTGCTGTATAGAACAGTTTTGTCCTTCCTGGGTTCCCCAGGAGAAAGACATTTGGGGCAAAATTTAAGCACAGATACAGCCTCCACCTGGATTCCTTTTTCCCTCTGTTGTGTTTTGCATCTAGTAATGTGGAAACAAGGAATGTAATATAAATATATATTTCCTCTTTAAGAAGGAAATCGATTTTTTTTCTCAGTGAATTAGCTTACTAGTTGAATTCATTCATCTAAGATTAAAAACCTCAAATCAGACTGTATTTTGCTATATACTTTTCTTTCTGTTGTCTAAGCTCCTGACACCAAGGAGAAAAGCATAAAATTTGAAAAACTCCAAATAGACTTAGGCTTGAGTTATTTTCAAGGTTTGTGAAGCTTCATGGTGTTATTTACATAAAGTCATGAATGATGGCTGGTGTACATCAGTCAATAACGAATGTTCTAGCTTCTTTTCTTAAGCTCTATTGTTTCCAAAGCTATAAGTTCAGTGTAACACCAGGTGATAGAGACTAACAATGTCAGTTTTCTTTTACCTGCCTCACCAGAACTTGTGATTAAAGGGATTCTGCTTTCATTTTCTTTTTCTTCAATGGTAGGCACTTGATGTTTGTCAGTGGTTTGAGGAATAGATGAAGAGTCTTTGAGCAACAGGAGAGGATGTCTCCTTTGAGTTACTGGCTGATGCCTTTCACCTGTGTGTCCACTGCCAGCTCAGGTCATGAGGACTCCTGGGTGACACTGGGCTTTGCCATCTGAGTCATGTAAATCATTGGCTCTACTGGGCTTGCAAGGGTGATGTTGATGCCTTTGCAGGTTTCAAATCGTGTGTGTTGAATAATTAAACAGTGGAAGAGGGTTGCTACAAGCCAGGGGAATGTTTTATACTGCAGCAGAGGATGATCTTAGAGATCATGACTTCTGTGCAGAAATGTCATCTATCTACATCTCTATCTATGTACCTACTACCTACCTACCTACCTACATCTATCTATCTATCTATCTATCTATCTATCTATCTATCTATCTATC
>JAKSZT010054308.1:5288733-5482133 GCA_026826555.1 Tolypeutes matacus
ATCTATCTATCTATCTATCTATCTATCTATCTATCTATCTATCTATCTATCTATTTATAGAAACTATCATTTATCATCTATCTAATCTATATCCATCATCTATCTATGTGTTTATCTGTTGGAGACTCTATTCCATTAAATAGAATGGTTTATTAAAAAATCTCTTGTCTTTTTGTCAGTTGATGGATACTTGGTCTGCTTCCATCTTTTGGCAATCTTAAGTCTCTGCTTCCAAATATTTTCAGTATATGGATAAATAAAATGTAGTATGTACATACAATGGAATATTTTTCTGCCGTAAAAAGGAATGACAACATGGATAAATCTTGAAAACACCATGTTGAGTGAAATAAGCTAGGCACAAAAGGACAAATATTGTATGATCACACTGATATGAAATAATTAGAATAAGCAAACTCATAAAGCCAGAATTTAGAATATAGGTTACCATGGGATGGGGTGGGGGTAGGGAGTGGGGAGCTAATGCTTTAATTGTACAGATTTTTTCTTTTTTGGATTGATTAGTAAAGTTTTGGTAATGGATAGTGGTGAATGTAATTCACAACATTGTGAATGTAATTAACAGCCCTGAATTATATATTTGAATGTCATTAAAAGGGGAAATTTCAGTCGTATATGTTATTGGAATAAAAATTGAAAAGAAAAAATTAGGACTGTACAACACAAATAGTGAACCCTATTGTAAATGATGGACTATAATTAATAGTACAATTATAAAAATGAGTTTTTCATGAATTGTAATAAATGTACCATGCTAATGTAATCTGTTAATAATGATATATGGGAACTCTGTTCTTTCTGCATGATTTTCCTGTAAAGCTGCAACTTCTATAATAAAAAAAAATGGGGGAAAAGTCTACAATAAGCCTAACACAGATGAAATTGTTTACAACTTTACCATATTTTTAATTGAGGCAGCAAAACAAATTGGTTGAAAGGAAGGATTCTAGAGCCAGAATCTCTGGTTTTGAACTCAGGCTCTGATGGAAAATGTTAATAATTGTTTGTTGAATAAATGAATGACTATGTGAATGAATAAAACAGAAATAAAAGTAGCTAACAAGATTGAAAGAAAGATATGAACTTAGAAAACATCTCTTAGCACTGACATATTTCACGAAGAATAGTATATTTGCAGATAGACTGAATCCTTTGAACAGAGAGACACACATTACTGCAAGCATCATTCAACATCACAAGAAAGCAAACCTTAAACAGGTTTGGTAAAGATTCTGTGCTTTGAGCAATTGTAAACAGAGTGATTGAGGGGTTTTGTTTGTTTGTTTGTTTTTGCAATTTTCATGAAAAGTCCTGACAGAAGGGAAAAGCCATTTTGATGCAAATTGTACATGGAATGATCATTGAGAGAAGAAATAAAGCTTCAATGAACAATGCAAAACCAAGACAATGAAAGAAGAGAACTGGAACACTGCTTAGTGGGAGGGATTAGAGGCTCGTGATAGAAGAATCCTGAATATCATTTGTACTTGCTTAAGCTAGCTGTTTATTAAATTGCGTATAATTCTCCTTCCATAGCGTCATTCCAACCCTCTGAATTCCAGTGCCATCCTTGTCATGAGAAGTCAGTATATTTTGGCAGTTTAGAGCACGGGTTTTAGAGTTAGTCAGATCTGGGTTTGGATCCTGTTTTCACTTGCACCTGATCTCTGATAAGCTATTTAACTTCCCTGAGCCTCAGTGTCCTCATTTGTAAAGCAAGAGTTATAATATCTGCTTCTCAGTATTTTCTGTGTGAGAATTTACTGCAATTTTGCATGTAATATAATTAGTATAATGCCTGAAGCATAATTAGTGTGTGCTAAGCTTTGGTAAATTCAGGACGTGGTTTTTTCCTTTCATGGAGAAATGATCAGGTTGTGTGGAGTATAATTTGAGATGCACTAATTTACAAAGAGACCTCTTTTTTACAGGATAATTGAGACTTTCTTTCCAGTGAGTAGAAGAGTTGTGCCTGCAACTTTGGTTACTCTCTTCCCAGTCAAGGACCTTGGGAAGCTTGCTTGGATAGCACAGAATTTCTCTGACTCTATTTTCATTTCCTCTTGAAACATTATTTTCTAGTTGGATTACACATATGAAATTATTACCATGAATTATCTCAGGTAAGAATCAGGATATTTTTCTACAAAAATTCAAGCTTTTTCTAATTTATTTTATATGAATTTTGCTATTGAGTTTTTCTTTCTCAATATGTCAACTTCTACAAATGTAAGGCTCTATATTATTGCTGTAAATATTATTTCTTTTAAAAAAAAACAATTAGATTTCCTAAAATTTACAACTGGCAGGAAGGAATATAATTGATCTTTGTTGATTTATCAACTATTCCAATGCCTTCCCTCTTTTGTTTGACTCTTTTGGATACTATAGATACATAATTACACACTGATATTTGTCTGTATTGTATGGATGCACCACATTTAACCAATTTCCAGATGTGGTTTATATAGAGCCAAGCTTTTTGTTACTATCAACAACATAGAATCAAAGGGTTAAAGGATGCATATTTAAAATGTTAGTGATTGCCAAAGTGGCTTTAGTAATTACTCTTCTGCCCTTAGGAAGGGGGATAATCTGTTTCCCCAAACTGTTGTCAGTGCAACACCAGAGGAAGCAAACCTTTGAAGAGTAGAAGGCTGAATTTTGGATTACACAAGCAAAAAAAGAAAAACAAAATTGATCATTTTAAACCAGAAATAACCACTCTGAACAGTTTAATTGCTCTCTAAAGCCATATTTTCAACCAAGTCTGTGTATTTATCCATATCCTTTGTCAAAGAAAAAGAAAACAACTGCACCAGACAATGTTCAACAGGCAAGGACGACTTCATTCAGGGGCTGCTGCAGCAGTGGAGAGAGAGTGGAACTCCACTCTCTTTCTTTGTGGTAACGAGGCTGGGAGAGAGGAGGCGGGAGATAAGGAACTATCCTTAGAAGACTCAGGCGCCTGGGTATACAGGGTGAGAGGGAGAGAGGAAGGGGAAGTCAGGGGAGTTTTAGATTCAGAATACTTAGGGTCTGAGGTGTCTTTCCTCCCCTTGTTTTCCTGCTGTCAGAGTTGTTTTTCTCTGCAGCCCCACAGCTGGGATTCCTTTCAAGGTCTTCCGGCCTGGGGAGGGAGCCCAAAGGGTGTGAGGCGTCGGAATGGCACCTGGGGAAAGAGAAGAAAACCAGTCTTGGTAGACCCTCCACGTGATCAAGAAAAACATCAAGTTCCTTACTGAAAAACTTGATTGATTCTTGTTTCAAGTTTTTTTTATCGGTGGAGGACAAGTTGAACCATTTGTTGGGAGGTGGAGTCAGGCAAGGAAAACGTGCACTATTCCTATGAAAGGTTGAATTCGAGTCTACAGGGTTGGTGGATGAAAATCTTTCCGCGATGTGGCGCTGCTCCTTGGATTTCTCGAAGCCAAGACCAGATGCTTCTGGTAGTGTCATCCACAGTCTTGGTTATTTCTCACCTGAAGGCACATATGACTCCAGCATTTAAAAAAAAAAAAACAAAAAAAAAACATCTTTATTATTACATATATATATATTTTATTTATTTTTATGCGGGCCCCCCTCCCCCCCAGATGGCTCCCTCGTCCAGCATTTTAAGGCTTCTTCAGTGACCCAGGAGCGCGTGTCCAGGGAGAAATCTACCTGTTGCGTGGTCTGCGGCAGGAATGAGTCCTTGGACTCATCTAAGGCGCTCCTTCAGATCCCGGGGAAAAGGCCAGCTGCCGACAACCTAGAGTGGCAATAAGGATTTGGGCAGTCAGGTTTTAGTTTTCTGAGTCACGAGAGTGGGAGAGAAAATGGAAACATTAGTTTGGAGAGTTGTAGTCAGATATTGAAGGAAATGACAAGAATGAAAAAATAGGTAAAAGGTTGATAATATGTGCAAGATAACCGGATCCAGTCCAATTTACAGGTAGGTAACAAAACCGTGCAGTTTCTTGCAGTTTACAAAGGGTGTGCAGAATAGCTCAAACGCAATGTACAGGAGCGGAAAGTTTTAACTCATAGGAGTGTGCTATAGTTTTCTATTGAAACACAAAATTTCTCTCTACAGAAATTGAATCAAAGATAATGCCAAAGAAAGATCAGTCTTGATTATAAAATAAGGCTGGTTTCATTAAATTTGGCCTGATTATTTATATAGGTGCAGCGAGAATGGTAATTTACCATAGAGGCCTTTTTTTTTTTTTTTTTAAAGATTTTATGGGAACCGAACCCGGGGCCTCCCATATGGTAAACGGGAGCCCTACTGATTGAGCCACAGCCGCTTCCCGCCTTTTTTTTTTAAGTTTTCTTTATTGGAAGTTTTTATTAGGAATCTCAGATTGAACTTTTAAAAACCTCTCCAGGCTAGGAAGAGGTGGCTGAGAACTCACTACCAGATTTTACTTGCAGTACCTACAAATTTGGGTGAAGTCCTCTCTTCTTAAGGTACCTAAAAATCTTATGATTCCTGGGCCTGCCAGGAAGTGACCTTCTTTACTCACCTGAAAGGCTGGGAACTCGATAAGTCAAGTACCAGGTCAGTTTTTCCAAGAGGGTGCTGTAAACATTGGCTCCATAAAGCCCATCTTAGTTCCTTAAAAGTTTGGGTTCTATAGCCAATGTTTCCAATTATATCCTGTTAGCAAGGAGGACAGATTCTGAACTGACCTATGCAAATAATTTTATCTTGAGAATAAGACTATGCAAGAGTTTCCAAATTCTGGAGAGATCAGGCAGGGAGAAAAAGATAAACGTTTCATTATTGTTTACAGAAGTATAGTCTACTAAATTGTTATAAGCCATGGATAGCTCAAGGTAAAACTGAAAGGGATTCCTTTCATCCAGAAAATGGAACATTCAAGGATCAGCAATATTTCAAACAAAACATATACATATCCTTTATCAAGTCATTGTGTCCTGTTCTGCTCAAACTTGTATTAACAATCTCATGAACCTACCAGCTTTTCCTCTAGATTAGTGGAAATTTTGATTCAGTCCAGTGGTTTTGTGGATCAAAAGTGAGTCCTTGGGAAGCGGCTGTGGCTCAATTAGTAGGGCTCCCGTTTGCCATATGGGAGGCCCTGGGTTCGGTTCCGGGGCCTCCTGGTGGGGGCGGGCCGCCCGCACGGCGTGGTTGGCTGACCCAGCGAGCACAAGCAGCAAGGGGGGGATAAATGAATAAATAAATAAAATCTTAAAAAAAAAAAAAAAAAAGTGAGTCCTTGCCCAATGTGCACCAGAGTCAATTAAGTGACACTGGGATTTTGAGAAGAGAAAAAGTTTATTCAGCAAAGGCCAGCCTTGCTGAGGCAGCCCTCAAATCTGTCTCCCCCAACTGGAGAAACTTTCAGTGTTTAATAACATTCAAACAAAGACAGGCAGGCTTAGAATAAAGAGATGATGAGGTCAGAGATTGCTGAGTACGTGCAGAGTGATATACACACTTAGGCTACGACGCATGTCAGGTGGGCCAACTCTGGTTAGAACTGGCTTGGTCTAATGAGATGGCTTAGGAATTGGGGGTATTCAGTTCTGGACTGACTCATGTTAATCAATAAGGAGCTACAGGCAAGGGCATCCAACTTCAGGGTTGCAAAACAAGATAAGGGGATATAAGTGGGGACAGTTACAAGTTACCTTGTTGCTTACTGTCTAGTTACAGGGTAAAGATTAAGCAGTTATAAAACATAGCATCAGCACTGAAGAAACAAGGCATCTGGGTTAGAATTCAGTGAGTTACAACGGTTACAGATATTTGCTTCTGGCTACATCACAGTATGTCAGAAAATAATGATTCAGTAATGATATTTGTTAGTGCTTTGTTACAGTGTGGTCTCAAAGTTATTTAAGTAATGTCATTAGAAGCCTGTGCCCCAGGTTATCTGGCACAGTCTTGTCATGTGTCTTTGGGACAGTCCCCTTTATGTTAAAGAGGAAACCCTGCGGCCAATAACTGATTGCCAGCACCTTTAAGGAAGTGTTGGAGTAAAGTAAACAAACAAACGAAAGAAACTTATTTTGGGATGATAAAAGATTAAAGTGACTATAAATAACTTATTATTCTAGTGCTAGATCTGGTGAGTATTCATTATAAAAAGAATACAACTGATGAGAAAATTTGGCTGTTTCCGAGGCATGTAACATTTTAAAAGTTTAACTGAAATTATGACTGGCAACATTATACTGTAGTTGTCTAATAGCAGGCAAAGCAGAATGAGGACATCTCATGGACAGTGAGGACGTTGACAAATCTCTAGGAATTTTATAGAATTTCCAAATTATTTACATTAATAACATCCATACAAATTTAACCAATGTAAGGTCAAGCAGCTCTTTTAAATTGACAACACTTCCCATTAATTCATAACTTATCCAACAAACTTAAGTATTTTTAGCACCTGTCTCTTCACAAGGTGAGAGAACAAATCCTTTAAGATTTTCCCAGGTCCCTGTGGAAAATCCCAAAGATAGTTTGAGATCAAGAAGATATCATTTAGGATTTGATTCTGGGGAGGCAAAATGTCAAAATTTGTCAGGAGGTTTGAAAACTTGGTTAAATAGGATCATGGGTCACTGTGAAACAATACTTTGTCGTTTTAACAGAGAAAAAAATTGTAATATTGCATCAGTATATTATTTGATACTAAAACAATAAATAAATCCATTAATACTTATCCAGCTTTGATTATAAAAAATAAAATTCCTTCTCTATAAATCTTTTATAACTTTTCATGTCCATTCAAGTTTTATCCTATACTTTCCTCTTTTCCATTCTGCAGCAAGCAATCATTTTACTTTAGGATAGACCTATTCTCTTTCATCTTAACAAAAATACATCCTACATACCTTGCATACATGACCTAGCTTAAGCCTAAGGTTTAACATTATCAAAAGATCTTGGAATCTGTCTTCAAGGTGACATCCTACAAAACACAATTATTGTTGAAAAAAGTTTGCCAGAATAATGATTCAATTTAGTTAAATACAAACTTACATTTTAATTCATCTTAAATATCTAGTAGATGTAATCGTAGCTTACTTAATCAGTAAACCTGTATAATTTTAATAAGAACATAGAATAAATATATATGCTTGCACTGTACCTGCCACTGATAACTCAGAAGACATGATGTTTTTATTAAACCAATACTACAGTATCATTTGCCAAAAATTTACCTAAATTATGTGAACTCAAATTTTTAAAACATTTGTGACTAGTTTTTATAAGAATACTTCTTTTTACTATTACAAATTCAGTTTCTTTGATTCCTGAAATTTTAGAAGTATTTAATTTATATAAGGGCTTATTTAACTCTAAGGCAATTTACATAAAGCTACTTTAAGGAATTTTATGAATTAATCTGGTGATACTATCTGGAGGTAAGAAAATATCATACATATCTAATGTATATACACACATGTACTTGCACTTACAGACAGGCACAAATAGAGAGTGTATAGCTTTCATCCTAAAAATTTCAGCTGTAAGTCTGACATAAACACAAAAATACAAAACTCACTAGTTTATATGAAAGAGCTGACTTTTGTCTTTGTCCTATTTTGTATTTTTTTTCAGGATTGTGTTCCTGGCAGCTGGGACAAGTTGAGGATGCTTGCTCAATCTGAGGGCTAAAGTTCCCCACCAATATTTGTGGAGGAGACTTTTAGGATTTTTCTTTGCCCTGCTTTATGATCTTATGGAGGCTGTGAACTAATATTTGGATGAGGGCCTGAGGAGATACCAAGTAGCCATCTGGGTGTCTCCAAAGCCCATCTGAATGCATAAAATATCCGGTCTGGATCCAATTAACTTTTTCAGCTTCAGTTGGTCGCTTTGGAGTCCCTGAACCCCTAGAGAGCCCCCAAAAGGGAGAAAGGTGCTGAAGTTGCAGTGACAGTAGGGAGTAGAGGCACTGGAGTAGGAAGGGAAAGGATCAAAGGAGCTAAAGGGAAGGTTATAGGTGGTAAAAAGAAGGAAGGAGAAGGAGAGTGAGAAAGGGAGAGATCTTAGATGAACTAGTTTGGGAGATCTCAAGTTTCCCAAAGAGGCCATTGGAGTTCTGGGGAATCCTTAGTGAAATTATGCCTGGAGGAACAAACTGGACAGGGTCAGCACCGTAGCAGCAGAGCATATAACCAGCAGGGGTCTTCAGAGGCAGAGTGCCAGAAGATCGGGAATGTCCCATAGTGAAGGAGGGTGCCAAAACAAAGACCAAAGTTCTCAACAAAACAGAGAGATCAATATTTAAATGTGATCTCAAAACACAAGACAGAACAGAGAGGCCACACAAAATGAGCCAGGAAGAGTCCCACTCAGAGGAAGGAGCCAAGAAGACTTCTGTCCAGGAAGCTTCTCACTCAAACCAAAAGAACTAGAGCAAATCAAAAGAATCAGAAAATGAATCTCCACTCAGTGAGATCTCAATATGTGAAAAGAGCACCCTTAAAGAATCAAGGTCAAGATCTTATCTTGCTTCAAGAGGCAATCCATCCGGAACACCAGATCAGGAGTCAAACACTCACCAGGCCCTGGGCCTCCAAGCCGGCAGAGGAGAGGAGGTCCATGGTGCTCCTGAGTCAGTTCAGTTGAGAGGCCTGGGGTCCACTGGATGTTTAGATCCTTTCTGAATCATAGCACCACTAACCATCAAAGAAAAACTGCACCAGACAATGTTGAACAGGCAAGGATGACTCCATTCAGGGGCTGCTGCAGCAGGGGAGAGAGAGTGGAACTCCGCTCCGTGGAAACAAAGGATAGCCAGTTTTTAAGGGTTGGGAGTGGGTTGGGGGGAAAGCACTGGGAGATTGTAAGGGGGGCTGATCACTGGAGTCGGGGAGGGATTTACTGAGGTGGCATTTAGGATGGTTTGGGTCCATGGAGAAATTGTGGGTATCAGCCAAGGCTAATTTTTTAGATGCGGTTAAGACAGCCCTTAGGGATTCCTAGAAATATTGGCCAGAGGGAGATATAATACTTTGCAAGGGACTGGAATTCCTACATGAACCAGGTGAGGGCCTAGATTGGCAAGAATCAGATAGTAGTGTTCAGGTAACCTCATTTGTTCTTTGGGCTTGGAAGGCTCAGAGACATTTGGGAACATTAGGATTTCAGAATGGAGGCCAAATCCCTGCAGATTGGTGACATGTTTTTCACATTTATCATATTCAAGATTTAAGATGCTATGGAAGAGCTCTCACTGAAGTGGTGGAAAAAAGCTTTGGTGTTGATTTTGATGGTTAAACATAAAGATGGGGAAAGTTAGGAAGGGAATTAATTATAAAGTAGATTTGAAATTTTTCCTAAGAGTTCTTACAGTAGAGATTTCAAATTTGGGTCTTCAAATTCTAATGAGTCTACAGAGTGGTAGTTGGGGGGAAGTAGGTCAAGAGATATTTTTATTGTTTCAAACAAAAGTCTAATTAAAATGTTAAAATTTTAAGTATTTTTGTCGTTAATTCACTATGACACTGTTACCTCATATTAATCCGCATGGCAGTAATGTGTCACTGATTAATAAAAATCAGAAAAAAAGATCTATGGAAGAGATTTTTTTGAGTAGTGATAAATAAGAAAACAGTAAGTCAAATATTCACACAAATAAATATTAAGCTGTTATCAAAACAAATGGAATATGGAAAAATGCAACAGTATGGATGAATCTTATTATTTTTTTTTTCTTTATTCTTTTTTTTTTTTTTTTTAATGGATGAATCTTAGAAATATAACATTTAGTGGAAAGTAAGTCATGATAACTTACATACAGCAATGCATTCTTTTAACATATAAAGTTAAAACAACTAATATAAATATATATTTTTAAAAAGCATATAGACGTGTTATATGATCTAAAGAGGAAAGCAAGGGAGTAATGAACATGGGGTTCAGGATGATTTCACATAAGGTGGAGAGAGGCAGGGGGAATGGGATGGGAGAGGCCATGTGGTTAGATGTAGTAGGTTATTGTTTTGTGGATTAATGGGTACTTACAAATAAAAATAACCAGCTAACTAATTAGAAGCAGGTCATGCATGGCAAGTGAAGAGCCAATGTCACAAAGCAAGAATTATTATTAAAGCATTTTTTGCACCTATGGCCCTGGAGTGGGGATGAAAGGTTCATGTGTTAAACCAGATTGCAGAGACTTGGCATCTTATAGGCACAAGAATGCATCTCAGATGGCATCACCTTAAAATCTTTTTCTATAACTTGTTTTGATTATTTCCAGTTTGGTAACAGAAGCACAGCATACGCACCGAAGTATCAGCAATACTACCATCGACCACACAAAAAGGGAACAAAATATTTGGAGCAGAGAGAGCACATTGAGAGCTTTTGGCCACAGTTAGACCAAATGGTCATGCCTGCACCCTTGTGATCCTAGCTTGACAGTTTCTCCCTCCTCCTCAATTCCACAGCCCAGGAGCAGAAGGCCCACCTGCCCCACCATGCATTTCCACCGTGAAAAGAAAGAAGCACTTGCTTAAATACAGCCAGCCCTGTCCCTTGGGGACACACAGATTTGGGTGCAGAGGAGATAGGGGAACCTTATGCACAGCCTCGCGTCCCCTGCAGCCAGACTTCTGGGAGAAAAGCACAGCCTGCTCCCCTGGGGGCTCCGAAGTACAATCTGGGTAAGGGACTAGTGGTCTGAGACTGATGATGCTTGTGGGACATTCTCATAGTTTTCCGCAGAATCTTCATGGTCCGTGTCTCTACTGCTGGCCTGCGCTGTGGGGTCATCTGGATATGCCTTCTTCAATTCTGAGTAGATGACTGGGGAGTCCTGGGAGAAAACACAAATAGTAAGTCTCTAAATATGGGAGGGGAGCAGAAGAGGGGGAAGAAAGCCAGGAAATCTGACCCACCGTATCCTTCAGATGCATCCTTGGTGAACTGGCTGTTGGATGGGGGAGAAAAGAAAACTATTAGAAATTGGACAGTATAGTCCAACTTATAACCTCTTCCCAATGCATTCTAAGCCAATCTTTCCTCCACTAACTCACCCCTTTGTTCCCTCTGCTGACTTCTTCCAGGTCCTCACAGAAAAGGTGTCTCCCCCACTGCACACACACTAACAAAGCCTTTCCCCTGCCCACCACATGCCCAGTTTTCCTGATGATTTCCTTCTTGTTCCTCTGCTCACCACAACCCCAGCAGAGACCCTCTTCCTTTCAAGCCTGCATGACTGTATTGGTTATCTGGGAGAAGCGACAAATATGACTCACTTCACCTTACATGGGGAAATTGGAGGAGGCCAGAGCAGGGTTTGGCACTCTAAGGCCACACAACAATTTCCAAGGAAACCAGAGTTTTTCAGTGGGGCCATTAAGAAAACTCAGCATGCTTCTTTTATCTTTCTAAGGGGTTCTTTGTATCTCATTCATTTATTTATTCAGACAATAAGCGTTCATTGAGCAATGGCCTTCTATTAGGCATTAGGTAAGCTATAAGGAGACAGAAAATGACCCAAACACCGTCCACATGATCAAGGAGCCTGTAATTTTGAATGGGAGAGTTGGACATGGAGACAAATGCAACAGGCACTAAGGGCACCAAGACAGAAACACATATTGAATTATGCTGCTGCCACAAAGGGTGAGCGATTCCTCCCAGGTTGGGCCTGGAGAAGGGTGGCGGGAGCCACTGTAAGTTTAACAGTGGTGCTTGAGCCGAGTCTTGAAACATGAGCAAGGTTCACAAGTTAAACCAGGGGCAAGGACACTTCAAGATGAGTGAGAAGCAGAGCAGTGAAGCATGAAACAGGCTGATACAACCAGGAAAATGCCATGAGTACAGTATGGCTGGGGTGCAGACATACCACATAGCTTGGGAGACTGGTTGGAATGCAAGGGTCATGCTTTGGAAAGCAGAGTCATTGAGGGCATTTAGAGAATGATGTGATAAACTGTGCATCTCAGAGAGATCACGTTGGAAACAGATTGTTGAAAGGGTGGAGGAGAACAAGAGTAGGAAAAAAGAATACCAGCTAAGAGAATTACAATTGTCTACATGTTAGATTATGGGAGGCTTAATTTAGCAAGTAGTGTTTGTTATTTGGAAAAAATTTCAGTTTTCCAAGCATTGAATTAGATGCTATGGATACTTAAGTGAAAAAGTCAGTGTCTGTCCTTAAAAAGCTATGGGGTAAAAGTGGCAGTGTGAACAGTCAAGAAGGAAAAGATATGATTATGTGATTGGTAATTAAGGAGGAGGAGGTAGGTAATGCCTTTTCTCCCATGTTGGACTTGTATTTGACATGATGCTTTGGTCAAAAACCTCTTGCTGGACCAGATACTTTCCCCCTCCTTGTCTGGGAGGTGTCTCACCTGAATCTTTTGTATGCTGGATGGTCCAGACCTCAGAATAAACCAGGTCACTTTGTTCAGGATTAACTATGAAGAGAAGATGTCATAATTAGCTATAGTCAAAAACCTATGCTCTTGACTCTTCTTCTTAGCTAACAAGTTAGCTCATAACCACCTATTATCCCCAACATAATGCCAAGAATGCCATTTTAAATTGTATACAACTACACCATGGACTGATGCTCAACCTCTCCTCCTAGCCCCCTTCCCTGGTTCATCCCTGGAGCCCACTGTCCCTTGGGGAGTCCTCACCATTGCTGTACACTGGTTGCACCTCCATTAGAGATGATGTCTCAGAGCTGGTAGGCTCCTGGGGGTTTGTGTTGGACGTCCTGAACAAAGAAGGCTCCTGAAACTCCTGGGAACTGTAATCATGAAAGAGGGGGAAAGCATTTGTAGATGACAGAGTCTCAGGGAAATCCAAGAAGGCACAGGGCAAAATCCATACAGTCTCAAGTTTTCTTTAATAGAATAAAAACTTGTATGGGGCTAATTTTTTATTATTTTCAAAAATGTAAATGTTTAGTCATTGATTGCAGAGACTTCTGCACTCCCACAAAACTTGGCCTTTGTCTTTTTCAAAAAGGTCCCTCTCAGTTTTGCTCCATATATGACAATTATCTACTTCTCCTGTAAGACACCATGAAGGTCTTTAGGAAAAGTGTTGTTTTTCTTTTCATTTTCCATTTCCTTCTGCACTTACAACTGTGAATTGAACATTGCAGGCATTCCATAACAGGTTTTCTAAATGAATTATGAGTGGAAGAGTGAGCAATCGCAGAGTGAATGAATTGTGGCCCTATGCAAGATAACCTAACTAGGGCACATTTAAGGAACTAGGTAAATTGGCAAATAACATGAATTCTTCTATGTATAAGCAGATATTAGTATTACAAATGTGAGTGAGAGAAGCCTTCTTAGCCATGTTTTTGGACTTCATAAGAATATGAAAATTTAATATGGAAGTCCAGTCAAATATTTTTAAAATGTACATAATTTCATGTTCCTATCTTGTGGTTATAAATAAATCATGAAAATATCGGCAGTACAATAAGCAGAGACTTCACCTGGGTATTTCAGGGGCAGAAGTTCCTCCTGCAAAGCAAGCACAGGAATATTCATGTTGAATAAGCTCTCATTCACTCCCTCATGCTCTTTCTCAGTTCCTATGTGGATAATGTGCTCTATGTTATAATGTTCTTCCTTGGAACTCAAATTCTGATAGGTACCAGCCAAGGCAAATCTTAGCGAACATCCAGTTCCACCCTCCACATTGTTTTTTTTTTTTTTTTTAAGATTTTTTATTTATTTATTCATTTATCCCCCCCTTGCTGCTTGTGCTCGCTGGGTCAGCTAACCACGCCGTGCGGGCAGGCTTGCCTTCACCAGGAGGCCCCGGGAACCGAACCCGGGGCCTCCCATATGGTAAACGGGAGCCCTACTGATTGAGCCACAGCCGCTTCCCAATACATTGTTTTATAGATGAGGAAGGTGGGGTCTTGAAAGACGTTTGCCCAGCATCACACATATTCTGAAGCACTATTCAGTCAATAATAGCAATGTGAACTCTAAGTCCTTGTGAATAAGTAACAGAAATGAGACAACTTAAAGTCTACCTCTGAGCCACATGCTTCGTCCACACCCACTACTCGATATTGACTGTAGCCCTATGAGGCAGAGGTACAGACAAGGTGGCTGAGGCCTAGAGAGGCCAGGAGACGCTTAGCATTGACACAGAATTCTTACACAAGTATGGCTCGATTGGACTACCATAAAAAGCTCAGGCCTATACTCTCTCTGTGAGCCCTCTAAATCCATCCCAGCAACACTGAACTGCATGTTACTCAGGTACACATCACACTGTTTCTCCACATCTCTCCTTCCCTTCTCTTTCACCTGGCTCATTCTAACTTCTATTTCCTCCTCCAGAGTTTTCTCTGATGTCAGCAGGCTGGCTTGTGACCTATCTCCTTGCATAGAGCACCCTTAATATCACATTTACTATACTGTATAGGAACAGTCTATTTCTGTATTTGCTTCCAACTCTCTTCTTCATGAAAGGTTGCGCTATTTGAGGCTGTGAACCTTTTCTTAATTGCCTTTGCATTCCCAGGGCTAGCACATTGAAAATATTCATTAAGATTGGTTAAATAACTGAATAAGTTAAAGTATATGCTTCAAGGACTAAAGCAATGACAAGCTGACAATTTTATAATAGAGGATTACATGTAAGCCTGCTCTGGAAGCCCACTTCATCATCTTTGAAAATATGGCAATTATTAATCATCACTGAACAGTAGAAGCCTTTCTGGCCTACCAAATACAAGCCTCATCCCAGTTTCCCAATCCTGACCTTTGCCTTTTTTCTGTGGCCCTCTTTCTGTCTCACCAGGCTTAGAGAATACAAGTCACTTCCCAGAGTAAACACACCCATATCTGCCTCCCATGATAAATGACTGAATGCTGCCTAAAGACTCTGTGCTTGGGAACCACTCCCCTGAGTTAAACCAAAGGTACATGAACATCATCTGGGCCTGTACCTCTCTCCTCAGAGCAATTGCAACCCACACTGATCAATAACCAATGTCCCAGGCTGCATCTACGAGACACTCCATATCCTCATTTCTTAAAAAGAAAACTGAGATGCAGAGAGGTGACTATTTATAATACTAGCTAATATTCATGGACGACTTATGGGCTGGGCACTGTGCTAAGCAGTTGACATGGATTCTCTCCTAGCACCTAAGAGGTCAATACTATTATTATGACCCTTCTATATTTCAAGAAACTGGGGGTTGGAGATTTTACTTTACTTGCCTGATGTTAAGTAGTTGGCAAGTTATGCTACTGTAATTTTAACTCAGGCATTTTGACAACAGAGTCAATAAATCAATCACTTCCTTTGGTGACTTGTAGTGTTCACTCAGGCTAAGGAGCAGGGCTTTTCATGTTTAGAAAAAGTTTGGAAGGGTTGAGCTCCTGCCTGAGAAGATGAGTCAATAACGAGAAGGGGGCTTTGCCATGAGGGACGGGCAGTGAGTAGGATTTTGAGGAGAGAAAGGCAGAGACCCTGTGTGTGATGGGCTGTCAGCATCCCTTAGTTGAGTTTGCTTATTTTAAGTTCCATTAGAGCTTCCATCAGAGCTGCAAGACAGAACCACCTGGTCTCCTGAAAATGTGGATCTCATAAAGCAATGGCCCTTAATTCATTATTAATTAATTATTAGATATTAGTTTCCTTTGGCTGCTATAACAAATTGCCACAAGTACGGTGGCTTAAAACAACTGATATTTATTTTCTCACAGTTCTGGAGGCCAGACATCTGAAATCAGTATCACTGGGCTGAAATCAAGATATTGGCAGGGCCGTACACTCTCCAGAGGTTCTAGGGAAGAATCCGTTCCTTGTCTTTTCCAGCTTCTCATGACTGCCAGCATTCTTTGGCTTGTGGCTGCATCCGTTCAATTTCTGCTTCCATGGTCACATTGCCTTCTTCTCTTCTGTGTCATACCTTTCTCAACCTGCCACTTACAAGGTTGTGATTTCATTTAGGGGCCACCCAGATAAAGCAAGATAGTCTCTCTATCTCAAGATTTTTAGTATAATCACATCTTTTGCCATTTACAATAATATTCACAGGTTCTAGGGATTAAGAAGTGGATATTCTGGAGACATTATTACTGTTGTTGCCTGGTTGTGTTGACTGAGTAGTCTATTTTTTTTTTTTTTTTAACATTATCAGCTTCAACACTGAATTCTAATGTCTCTACTTCCAGTATTAGTTATGACTTAACAAGCAACTTCCTAGATGGACTATAAGATGGAAAAATAATTTTTAAAGTAGGAGATGTGGCCAACCTTCCAGAAGTCACCAAGGTATAATGAGGGACTAGGGGTTAGGGAGACCCCAGTTCAGACCTAACCCTAAAAATAAGTTAGGTGAATTTGGAAAAGCTGCTTAACTTCCCCAAATACTGCTTCATCATAATATGGGGTACTAATATTGGTTGAACTTATTGAATAATTGAAAAAACTTAGAAATACTGTAAAATTACATACAATAGACTTTAAATTATTGACAGATTTTATAAGTGTCATTGGGGTTAGTGTTATTACCTTCAGATATTTTTCATATATACACATGCATATATAATTTTATGTTTTTTATTAATGTTATTGAGAAATACTACTATGAACATTATTAAGAAAATACTAAGTGCTATGGTAGATTTGAAATATCAGTCATGAAACATTGGTGGCTCTTTTCTTGCAAGGAAGGGGGTGAAGGCTCAGGGACTGATTTGAAAAGAGGGGTGAAAGGACAGTGCTTGACCAGCATCATTTAAGAAAATATGTAATGTTTTTCAACAAATAGAAGTCCAAATATGTCATTTCTCTCTTTTTTTCTTGCTTCATTTTAAGTATAAGCCCTGAGAAAGAGAGAACAGAAGCATTTGGTTTGACTAAAGGAGATGCCATGCTGCACCCCAAAGGCAGCAGACTGGAAGTAAAGGATTAACTAATTCCAAAATATAAAGTCTTAAAACCAAGCAAAGCACTCAGTGAAATAGCCCATACATTCAAATGATCCTGATCCATGAAAAAAACATTCAGGGAGAAAAAAAAGCAACCACAGAAGGACAAAGATAAGGATGACAACAGATTTCTTATGAGAAACAATGGACGTGAGAAGACAGTGGAGCAACATCTTTAAAGTACTGAGGGGGAGGCAGGGAACTCTGTCAATCCTGAATTTTTTTATACCACCAAAAATATCTTTCACAAATGCATGCAAAATAAAGACTTTTACAGACTTAGAAAAACTGAAATAATTCATCACCTGCAGACCAGGGCTACAAGAAATATTAAAATAAATCCTTTAGGTGGAAAAAAAAATGATACCAGATGGAAATATGGATATACAAAACATAATGAAGAGCACTGGAAGTGAGTACATGGGTAAATACATAAGTTTTTTTTTTGGTTTTTTTTTTTTTTGTATATATTTACCCATGTGATCTTATATTTAAAAGAGAAATAATTCTTATCTTTAAAAGACAAATGAGGATTGGATGTGGCTCAACTGGTTGGGCGTCCGTCTCCCATATGGAGGGACCCGGGTTCGATCCCCGGGACCTCCCGGTAAAAAAATAAAAAATAAAAATAAAAATAAAAAAAATAAAAATAAAAGACAAATGAAAGTATACTTGTAAGATTTTTTTACTATACATGAAATGATATAATATCACTTGAAGATAGACTATGATAAGTTAAATATGTATACTATGAATCCTAAAGCAACCACTAACATAACAAAACAAAGAGTTATAGCTAATAAGCCCACAAATGAAATGAAATGAATCATAAAAAATACTCAATTGATTCAAAAGAAGGTAAAAAAGAATAAAAGGATAACAAAGAATAGATGGGACAAATAGAAAGGAAATAGA
Organism: Tolypeutes matacus; assembly: GCA_026826555.1. NCBI lineage: Eukaryota > Metazoa > Chordata > Mammalia > Cingulata > Chlamyphoridae > Tolypeutes > Tolypeutes matacus. Next base: position 5,306,581 of record JAKSZT010054308.1, read on the forward strand.
CTTAAATCTAACTACATAAACAATCAGATTAATGTAAATGGGAAAGAATTGCAAAAGTAGAGACAAATCCACAATTATAATTGAAGTTTTCAATATTTGATAGATTAAGTAGAGAGAAAATCAGTAAAGACATAGAAGACTTCAGAAATACCTCCAACCAAGTTTACCAGCGGACCTCTACTACAAGAAATGTCAAGAAGTCCTTCAGGCAGGAAAAAAATGATACCATAGGAAATTATGGATGTACAAAAAGGAATGAAGAACACTAGAAGTGATAATTGCATGGGTATTATCCTGACAATAACCTAAAAAAAAAAGACGTGAAAGAAAAGAAAGCTACCAAACAATAATCCCTCATGAACATAGATGCAAAAATTCTTAACAAAATTTTAGCATATCAAATCCAACAATTTATAAATAGGTTAATACATCACAACTAAGTAGGGTTCCCCCCAGAAATACAACATTCAAAATTTACTGTATCAATAGACTAAAAAAGAAAACCATAGATCATCTTAATCAGTGTAGGAAAAGCATTTTACAAACATCTACTTCTGTAAAAAAACAAAAAACAAAAAACAAAAACAAAACTCTCAGCCAATTAGGAATAGAAGATAACTTTGTAGTAGATGAATCATGTACCCCAAATAAAAGGCATGTTTTTCATCTTAATCCATGTTCCTGTAGGTGTGAACTTGCTAGTAAATAGGACTCTTTGAAGATGTATTATCAATTGAGGTGTAGACTCATTTGTAAATAGGGTCTTCTAAAATCCTATTTAGTGGAGCCAAACTGAATCAGGTGGGCCTTATAAAGAGAAGCCAGAAGTCAGAGAAAGACACAGGAAGAGACCAAAGTCATCATCACATGACACAGGACTGTCATCACCAGAATGCTTCTGCTACCAGGACAAAGCATGGCCTTGTTGATGTTTTGATTTGGAAATTCTGGCTTCTAAAATCATGAGACAATAAGCTCCTGTTGTTTAATCCAACCCATTGTATGGTATTTGTCATAGCAGCCTGGAAAACTAAGACAAACTTCCTCAGCCTAATGAAGAGCACCTATGAAAAACTCACAGTTAACATCATATTAATGGTGAAAAACTGAGCACTTTCCCCCTAAGTTTGAAAATAAGACAAAGATATCTGCTCTCACCACTTCTACTCATCATGGTATAGGAGGTTCCAGCCAGTGCAATCATTCAAGATAAAGGAAACAAGGGAATACATAAATGATTCCCTTGTTTATTCATAGATGACATGATCATCTGTGATCATCTGTAAAGAAAATCTGATGAGATCTACAAAGTAGCTACTAGAATTAATAAATGAGTTTAGCAAGGTTGCATAATATATTGACCAATATACAAATCTATTGTATTTCTATGAACCTGCCACAAACCACCAGAAATTAAAATTTTAATCTTGTTCTCAGTATTCTGTATTAATTTCATCCAAATTTCACTGTATGTGACTGGTATTCTTGTGGTTTGCCTCTATGATTAATGTCTATTTTTTGTTACAATTGGAGGACTTTTCTCTATTTTTCATCTGTTTTGTTGTTTTCAGTGGGTTTTGGAATGGAGGTGGAACAATAATTATTTAATTTTCTAATTTTTAACTGGAAACAAAACTCTGCTACCTGATTTAAATCTCAGATTAAATAGATAGGATAACAACTTCACCAGGAAGTTTATGCTACCTTTTTTGTCACTATTGCCTACAGAGTTGTATGAGTAGAAGTGAAGGCTTAGTGCTTAGAAGTAAATAATTGACTTTTATAAGATGTACACCATCCAAATTATTATAGCAATAGCACAAATTACAACATCAAAGAGTAAGATGTCAGAAACCCACCTGATTTCTTGCAGGTCCTGAAGTGATTCAGCAGAGCAGCAGTAGCAGCAAGGCCAAGGATGATGAGCAGCCCCCCGATGACCCCTGCAGTGAGGCCATTTCTGTTCCCAGAAGATCCTGAATAGGAAAAACTGTATTTAAGTTCCAGGGGCAACAGTTTTGGATCTAGACAAAAACCATGCAGGTGGGGGCTAGATATCTATCAGGGCAGGTACTTACCAGGTTCTGATTTCTCCATTTGAATGATCTGTAGCATAATTTGTAATTTTCAAAATAATGGCACATGAAGGGTGATGACCAGTATCTACGATTAATCTTTACTCCCTTTCTATCTCCCCCGTGAACTCAGTAACAATTTCAAGAAATCTCAAGCCTTGGTGTGCATGTTCAAAAGCTCTGTGGCACTGGTAGAATTTGTACAATCTGTTGCAGAAATATTTTATTGAGCATAATTGTTACCTCTAGCCCAGGTGCCACCAACCCACCCATGACATTGATTAGCACCACCTCACAGCGCTGGGCCCCCAGGCCATTCTTGGCCTTACCGGAGTAGTTCCCAGAATGCTCTGTGGTCAGAGAGAGGTTAAAGGACACTCCTCCAGAGGGGGCTAAGGTGCTCCCCAGGGTATTATCCTCATGATAAAACCAGTACAAGATTGGTGCAGAACCTCTTTGGGCCTCACAGTGAAGCTCCACCACGTCTTCCACCACAGCCTGGGCCCCAGCTGCCCCAAAGGTGAGGACAGGGCAAGAAACGGAACTGAGGGAGGAAAAGTAGTTCATCAGAAGCTTTTTCATAATTATGTGTGCAAGACAACTTAACAAAGGAAAAATCCAGTAGTAGGAATACAGATGGGATTCAGGAGATGTAGGTTTGAATCTTATCTTTGCCCTTTTTCAGTTCTGTGATCTTGATATGTTTCAAATTTTTTAATCTTTCTGAGTCTCAGTTTATTTATTTGTAAAATAGAGCTAATAGTAAATTATATCTCAAACTATTGTGGGAAATAACAAGAAACATATATAAAGTGCTCAATAAATGTTAGCTACTATTATTGATAGAAATAATAGCTAAAACCAGGGTTCATTTCTGAACATTCCCAACTCCTGTGTCTTCACTCTGAGTCCCAGACTCCCACACCGATCTAAAGCAAGACCTCATCACTCTTTATACAATTATCTTGCTTAATTTTCTATGTAGAATTTAGTACCATCTAACATTTATCTATCTTCTACATATATCTATCATCTATCTATCTATCTATCTATCTATCTATCTATCTATCTATATCTCATCTAGTATTATATATGTGATTCCTCCACTAGAATATAAATTCCATAAGGATGGGGACTTGTCTATTTTGTTCATTGCCTATTTCCAGCTACTGGAACTTTACCTGACACATAGTAGATGGTCAGTAATTGGTGATTAAATGGGTGACTGCACTGATCCAGGTTGCTAGGAAAATATCCAGATGTAGCACTAGAGACAATGATTTCTATTTTAGTTAATGATTATAGAAATGGGACATCTGGGAAGAAGAGAAACAATTAATATGGAATGTGAACAGTAAGATTGCTGGTTCCAAGTTGTGAGGAAATTTGGATGAGCCAAAGTATATATCTGTGGGCAATGCTTTAGGTATAAACTGTGCAACTTATTAGCAAGAGAAGGTTGGTAAGGTATCTTAAGCTCTGTGCTACATCAAAGATTGGCTAGTGGAGAGTGAGTGCGAGTGTGGGGACTGTTCATTAAATGGGAAGGATAAAATATGAAAATGAGCCATCTGCTGGCTACGAGAAAGATCACTCCTGCTACCTCATCAGGGTAGAGAGGCTGAGTCCTGGTTTGGGAAATGTAAGGTTCCTGCTAACTCTGAAAACAGATGGCTTGAGTTTGGCCCTTCTGTAATTCTCTGCAATGTAAAGTGACTTGGGCTGATTGTTGGGTTAATGTGGCACTTTGTGCACCTCAGAGTGTCTTTCCACCTTTGTTACAGCCTCCTGTTTCTCTGAGCTTCTGTTTGCTGGGAACAGTGACTTTCAGCTTCTCCCATCTCATGTCTCCCTCCAGGTCTCACTGCGCATCTGGTTTCATACAAACATTCCCCTGAAACCAGAGAATTCTAATGCTAAAAAGACCATGTCCAAGTCCAGTGGTTCCAAGGGGGATTGCAAGACCATCCATTGGGGTATGAGCAGAAAATATGAGAATGTTTAATAATATTTAGTTTTTAGCTTGAAAGTGAGAAAGAAATTCAGCTTTACTAATATTCACATTGGCACTCTTACACAGGCCACATGTCACACCTTGGGTTAGGAACAGTAAGGGAGTCCCTGTGAAGGCAGAGGGATCCCCAGGTATGGGGAGTGTGTGTGTGTGTGTGTGTGTGTGTGAGAGAGAGAGAGAGAGAGAGAGAGAGAGAGAGAGAGAGAGAGAGAGAGCGCACTGCCTTCACGTGTTTGCTCACTGTCAGCATATTGGAACATATTGTCCTTTTATTTGGTTACTTGAGTGCTCTCGCAGATTATTTTAATTTAATAAAATCTTTACAATGCTTTGTAATGAGATTGGGGGAATAATGACAAAGCCTTTTTGATCCATGTAGAAGATTCAATTATTTTGTGGCAAAGTTCTAAAAAGAGCAGTTAAATGTGAAGATGAGTCATTTGTTTTTCTCTGAAGAAAGGCTAGTTATTTCATTTCTGGTGACTTTTTTGCGGTAAGTGACTGTCAATGATATACTATTTAATAGACATTTTTGAATTGCTTTTCTTAATAAACCCATGCCATGGAGATAAAATATTGTGGAAGATGGATGTTTAAAATATTTACATTTCTATGTGGTTTTATTACCAGAAAATGTCAATGTATCAACTTTAAAAACTCGTATCTGTCTACTTAAAAATGGAAACAGAACATTTAACCCATTCATAAGTCTTCCAAAGCTTGAAACAAACATGCAATGCTTTCTTTAGTTACAGGAAAAATTGATTGATATCAATGAAAATGGAAATTTACTAGCCAAATTTCCGCAAAAATATTTACATAATAGTGTATGAGATTGAAAAATGAATGTCATGGATTTGTAAAAGCAGCCAGTGATGCTGCTTCCACGTGGATCTAAATATCTTGGTAATGTACTCATTCAAACAAAGATAGTGTTTATTTCATTCTCATTTAATTCATATTTCCATTTGTTTTATAATGTGCATATTATACTGGTACATGTAAATAATTCATAAATAAACATTAGGTTTATTTTCAAAAAACATTTCATTGAAAGTGGTGTGGTGTTTGGACCTCTGTGATCTAGTTGGTTCAATTACTTTATGAGTAATTAATTGTATAAGTGAGGAAATTGAGGACAAGTTTAGAAAAGAGATTTATTCAAGGTCATAGAACTAGATATTTTCATGTCCAAGGCTGGAATCTCAGTTTCAGCATGTTATCTGGCACTCCCAGGTTCTAATCCTTCCTAAATCAGGGCCCAAGTTTGACCCACAGGAAGAGTTACCGTTAACCAATATGTGATATATCTTAAGAGTTTAGAATAGTTGCAAAGAAATAAGCCAAGGCAAACTCCAGAGAATGTAAGGGCTTGAGTCCCTGGGAGTCATCTCCATCTCTCTTGTATCCTGCCATCTCCTCCAGTGTCCCAGTGTCCTACCCCACCTTCCAAAGGCTGGACAGTTGGAAATCACCACATTTTGGACTGGAAGTGTCACCTACTTGGCTGGTCACCTTGTTAATTGCTAACATGGGCTGGAAGTGGGAGATCTGAGATGCCTTGGTGGTCCTGGTGAAGGAAAATTTTGTTTGGGGTTGCTGAAAATATTAGATTAAATGCGACCCCAGTGTTGAAGAAGTCAGAAGGCATTTGGAGAAATTGAACAGGCCAGATAGGTCATTAGACTCTGGGAGCCAAGAGAGGCAGAAAAAGTGGGGATTCTACTGAGATGTTACACTAGCAAATGTCCCGGTGGAGCTCTGTTTGTGAGAAGGCATGTTTTGTTTTGACAGTGACTGCTATGGACATACCCTGCTTACTTGTGACATGGAGTGTAACCACCTCACTGCGCTGGGCCCCCAGCCCATTGTCAGCCTCACAGGAGTAGTTTCCAGAATGTTCTTCAGTCAGGGAGAGGTTGAAGGATGCTCCTCCTCCAGAGGGGGCCGAGCTGTTTTCCAGGGTGACATCCTCATGATAAAACCAGTACAGGATCGGGGGCGAGCCTCTCTGGGCCTCACAGTGAAGCTCCACCACGTCTCCCACCACAGCCTGGCCCTCAACAGCCCTGAGGGTGAGGACAGGGCGAGACGCTGGAACTGACAGAGACAGTGGTGCAGTCAGAGGGGGACTCTGATGTTGTGACGGATACATAAGTCCACCCAAGGAGGCTACAAAAAGACACATTCCTCTGATCTTTTCTGTTTCCCACTGAGCACACTCTTCTCATCTAATAATCAGAGGCATTTTTCCAAAACTCTGAGGAGTAATTCTGGGTACTTTTGTCCTCATCTCTATTCAGTCCTCTCCACAAGAAGTAAGATGTCTTCAACCTGTTTTGCCATCTTTGCAATCCTTGGATAGCATTTAAACCATCACAGCTCTGTTCCTTTGCCCCTCTTGTGAAGGTCCTCATGACTGATAGAGTGCCTAAACCCTGGTTTTAGAATCACAGAGTGAGTGAAAGGAAATCAGGAACTTACTTCTCACAGTGACTCCAATCAGCTTGCTGTAGATGGGGCCGTAAATGTTGTCAGCTGAGCAGTAGTAGCTGCCGGTATCATGTTCTTTCACGTTGAGAACCTGAAGCTCTGCTGACAGGGAACGCTGGTGCTTTCTTCCCAGACTTCTTACTGTGCCCTCTCTGTGCCAGGAGAATATGACATTCCCGGTACCCTTGGCTGCTGAGCAGACAAGTACCAGATTTTCTCCTTCAACCACCTGCCCCCCAGAGGGCTGGATCTCTAGATTCACATCAGACACAGGGATTCCTGGGAGGACACAAGATGACATATCAGGGTTCCACTGGCAGGGACTTCAGGGTCAAGGAGAAGGCTGGTATTGCCTTAACAGCAGTGGGTGCAATAAGCAGGGGTTGAGAGGAGGGAAAAAGAAATTAATTGTGTTTATCATAATGAAGGGAGCACCCCCATCCCCACTCCCCCCAACACACAACAATTCCCATCCTTGGAGAATGTGGATAACAGGTCCATGATCTTCCTAACCCTAACATTGGCTGCAGTCACATTTTGTGGATATTTATCCCTCAGGAATCTGTAATGCACCCATGGATCCCAGAATAAGAGAGAGCACCGGGGGTGTTACTCTACCCTGAATCCAAATCCCTTCCTTTTCTTCAAGATTCTCCCCCACTTCCATCTCCCCACATTCTTCTCTCACTCTTCCAGTTTTTCACTTTCCTCTTTTCCAATTAATTTGGTTTGCATTTAGGTCCACAAATGGAAGCATGCATGTGGTCAGCTGTGCTTCTAGTTGTCTGTTAACTCACTAGTGCACCTATCCCGAATATCTCTGTAACTCCCACAGGGCTGGACATCCAGTAAGTGATCGATAACTACTATTATCTGACTTGGGTGGAAAAGAAGTTAGACCCATGTGGACCTAAAGAGGGAAGGATACCAGGGTAGCTGGGAGCTCCTCTCTGCTGTGTCCACCATTCCAGGGGTGCAGGGGAGGCCCTTGCTCTGCTCTCCTCTCCCAGCTCTGACTCTGGAAGTACAGCCCCACGGATACTCACTCTGCACATATATCTTGGATTCCTGGCTTTGTTTTCTAATGCCATGAGTCACTGCCTCTGCCTCACACCAGTAAGACCCAGAGTCTTCGCTCCAGAGGGTGGGGATATGGAGCTCTGGTGACCTGCTCCAGCCTGGCTCCAGGGCCTGGTCTTCTCTGAAGAAACAGAATTGAAGCTTGGTGTGTGACTTTGTTGGAGGGAGCCAGGTCTCACATTTCAGGGTCACTAGGTTTCCCTCTGTGGGCTGGGAGGGACTGGCTCTCAGCACAGGACGCGGAAACAGCTCTAAAGAAAAGAGCAAACACAATCCTCAGGGAAATGAAGCTCAGTGATCCTGGAGAGAAGAGCCTGTGTTCTCAGCACCGGCCATCAGGAAATACAGAACCACCCAGATGGAGCCACCTCCCATCTGCCTCCCCTGGCTGAGCCACAACAAGGATTTTCATGAGATCCCCTTGGAGAAGCATCTTCCCTCCACCCTCACACATTGCTTCCCTGCCAAGCCCTCTCACTCACAGGATTGTAGCCATTACCTTGGACTTGAATTCTTAGAGGTTCTGAAATTTCTGTCCTTTGTGTGAAAATACCTTTCCTAGAAGCAGTACAGTAATATTTGTCATTGTCCCAGGCTTTTACTGTGATGACATCTGAGTTCTTATAATTATGCAGTTCTTTTCTATTCTTGTAGTAAATCTTTTCAGTAATTCTCTTTTCTTCTTTCCCACGGCATCTCAGAGTTACAATGTCTCCTTCAAAGACAGGATGTGAAGCCTGGAGGATCAGCCAGTCTGCAAAGAGATGGAGGAACACACTCAATTTATCCCCTGCTGCTGCGTTCTTCAAGCTCTCGTTTCTGCCCACGTGGCAAGAGCTACAGTCCTGTAAATACCTCCACCCAAATGTCCTCGTGGTCCCAATTCCCAATTCTCCCTTGCCTTAGAAGAGTGAACTGATTCCCAGATGTTCTTGAGAGAACCCCACACATGTCATTCTTAAAAAGTAGGAATTTTATCCCATACCTTTCTTCAGACCTGAGTCCCTTTTTGCCTGGTGGCTGATGCTTCTCTGGATGGATACGATAGGCAAAGCAGTAACCTGTTGCTGCCGTACATCCTCATTCCGCCCCCCCACACCCCACCCCACCCCCGGCGTCTGCACATCAAATATCCCCATCACTGTACAGCTCTGCCTTGGCTCCCTGCCTTAACCCAGCCCTGAGATACCCTGTCCAGGTGCTTGATTTCAGAGACTGCCCCTTTCTTCCTTACCAGATGAAACTACCACATGCACCCAGTCACTGAGGGAGGATTCTTGAGTCTTGCATTGGTAATTTCCAGAAAGTTTTGCTTGGATAGTTTCAGATTCTTCTTCCAACAAACTCCCCTCATAATACCAAGATGTGTCTCCTTGGGCTGGGAAATGGGATCCTCTGCATGTGAGAGTCATTCTCTCTTCCTTGAAGACTGTGGACCATGGAGGACTGAGGAGAAGCATGGCTTTTGGAGCTGCCCCTTAACAGGAAATAGGAAGATGAAGGTAGGTGAAGGTAAATGGGAGCTGGTTGCAGAACGGGTGAGGGCCTGGCCTTGCAGCCGGGCATCTGATTCCCATTCGGCACCAGGGTTGGGAATGGAGCAGAAACAACCTGAGGAACTACATGGGACAGAATCTGTTCTTGCTCATCCCATGCCTCGCCTGGAGGAGGGTGTCATAGGGGGTAGGTCTCAGGTCCCTGGTGCGGGCTCAGAAAAGCCCAGAAGATATGATTTGAGCTTGGGCAAACACTGCAAAGACCTCAGGAGGTGGGCTAATTCTAGAGTGCTTCCGTCCTTTCCATTCCTGTCCAGTTAACGTGAGCCTGAAATGTGCATACCCCAGAAGCAGTTTCTAGATCTACAAAACCACTTCCTATTTAGTTGCTAACATTTAATGAACAAGATGTTTTCCACTTTCGTTTCTTTTAAACCTTGCTTAGTTGGAGATTCTATAGGAAAGGCAACTTTTTTTCCACTTTCCATATAAGGTGGACACAACCAATAATTAAGGAATACAATGAATTTGAATGAAGGGGCCTGAGATGTTTGAGAAGTGAGACTTGTGTATAGAATTAGGACTGACTGATTGTCCTGGAACTTGAGACCTGACAGTGACATGAGCTCCTTTTGGATATATATATAGCATTTCCCTCTGTGAATGGGAGATATTTCTATGTCCTTTGAAACAGCACCTTGCTTGGACATACAGATGGAGGGGTTGTAGGGAATAGAGGAAAATATATCTGAGGCTCTTTTAACATCGGTCTCCTACCTCTGCCCTTCCCTCTGCAAATGCTTCTTGCTTCTCTATATTGAGGCTGGTAGATTAAAAGTCTGCTCACCTGTGTAGTAAGCAGGTGTTAACCGGAGAGTAGCAATGCCACTGATGTTGGTACATCCCTGCAGCCCTCACCCACAGGGGTTGGAACAGGTGGTGTAGGCCAAGGTGACTGATGCCCAGAGATGTTGAGCAGAGAGAAGGGGAAACTCACCAGATCGTTCATTTCCAGAAGCTGCAAGGGAGCCAAGATTCAAAGGTTAGCACAAAGCATTTTTTTTCTTAAACCTTACCAATGAAAATGTTTCTCAGAACTTCCTCCAACTCAGCCACAACAGCTTCTTTAATTTTTCCTTCCAATTTCTTTGCTCCCATCCCAACCTATAACCCCCAAACAAAAAATACAACCTACACTTTCTTTTATAAACACACAGTGGCTTCCATACACAATTCTGACTCATCTTTTACTACTATTACATACTTAGCAACCTCATACTTCACTGCCTCCTTCTCCTCTCCAGCCTCCGCTGAGCAGTGCGGAGGCAGGAAAGGGCTCAGAGAAATGGTTTATCCTCCCCTCAATTCTTTGGAGTTGTTCCATCCACTCTCACTTCTGGTTAAATTTTGACTTAAAATCTAGGGAAGGGAATCATGTTTCTCAGTAGGTTTTTCTTCACTAGCTTAAGTTTTGGAAGTAGCTGCTTCTCTGAAAAATTATTTGATTTGAGGCTGGGCGAGAGGGAAGGATATAGAGTTGTGGTTTGGCAGAAAGAAAAAGCCAAGTTTCCTATGAGGTGGAAAAAGAAATGAGTGAGAAACAAAGGGTAACAAGGGTAACAAACATACTGGGTTTGTTCTGATGGTCGTGTTTTGAGCTTTGTTGCCTTCCTGGAAATCACCTTTGCTCATTTCCCACCTGTTGCTATCTGTCTCTGAAACCCTGAGTGGAAGTGGAAGCAGAAGCAGAAGCAGAAGCTCCTTGGCTTTCCCTCTGGCAGACTTTAGGAGCTGAAGTCACTTCCCCAACCTGGCCCAGCTACTCACCCAGAATCAGCAGCAGCAGCCCCAGAAGCATGTGGACCTGGTCTGAGACAGTCCGTCTCACCAAAAGCCAAGCTTATGTCCCATGAAAGAAGGAGAAATGGAGGATACTACTTAGATTTGCAAAAATTAAAAAAGAGGAAGTAGAAGAACTCAGCGTCATATCCTGCCTTGGGTTCAGAAATTCGAATGTGGCTGCCTTCTGAAATGCTGTTTTCATTCTAATCCTCTGAGTGAGCATCTTCAGATATTGGGGGATCATCTTCCAACAGTTCAAGTCTCTCAGGGGGAAATATCTCCAAAGCTGTTTTTAAGTCTCTAAAAATGCCAGGTTATGGACTTGCTAGGATTCAAATAATGTTTTCTATATTTTTCAAACGTACAGCTCTTTCATTACCCTAAATTTGCATAGGCTTTGGTTCTGCAGCAGACTCCTAACACAGGCACGCCTGATGAGTGTGGTGTCCTGCTAGTGGCATATGTTGTGAGTCACACAATGTCAAGGTTTCAGAGCAGATACAAAAGACTTTTTGACCTTATGCATAAGTTGGCATGAAACTACTGAAAAGGAAAACAATAGAAAGTTGCAGATTTGTAAAAGTCCCTGCGTCCCACCAAGATCTGTGTAAATTAGGAGATATGCAAACAAGCATACAAATAAGAATCCCTAGTTTTAAAACCAGAGTCCTCCTCAGAGAAGTCTTCCCTGGTCCCCACTCCATTATTTCTTGTTTCATGCCCCCCTTGTGCTTCTTTCACAGCATGTATCACAATTTGTATTATTTTCTCTATTTTCTTGCTTTTGTGTCTTCTCCCCAACCGACATATAAGGGCCCATGTTTGTCTTATCCACCATTATATTCCCTGTGTCTTTCACAATTCTTTTCTCAAAGTACACATTCCATAAATATTTCTGAAGGAGGGTTAAATGGACTGTGAGAGACTCTGGACCAGTGGTTCTCAAGCTTTTTTAATTATCATCCCCCCTAAGGAATTATTTTTAGACATTTTTTTCCAGTTGCTCCCCTCTTCCATGAAATTTTAATACCACAGATATACTGTACAACTGTTGATGTATTGTATGTCTGTGCTTTATACATTAAAATAGCAAGATTTTATTTTCCTCCCCAATAACCAATTTTTGCCACCTTGGTGATGATGTTGTTCCTGTTGAGAATGCATGCTTTAGACATAGAGTCTCACAATTCTCAGCAATCTGACTACTGGGAGAGAAAGTTATGATTCCTCAAAGACAATTTACATTAGAGAAGGAAGATGACAGATCAGCTGTCTCATCTTTGGGGAGGCCATCCCTGACCCTGCAAAGTGGAGCAGGTCTTTTTCTTTAGCCTAATTGCATTCGTTCCTTCCCTCAATGCCATTTACCAAATTTTGTCTTTACATTTAATTATATGATTTTATAATACTCCTTTCTCCCATTAGACTCTAGTGCCGCAAGGGCTGCATACATGTCTGATTTTTCTCCATTGTGTTTCTAATGCCGAGCAGAGCCCTTGTTGCATTCGAAGTTGTCAATAAATAATTGCTGAATGAGTAATGACCAATGAACAATAAAGAACAGGATGACAATAGAAGAAGTGATGTGATTAAGGTATTTCTTTAGTGATTCCTGGTTAAAGGTTTCTTCAATATTTTGGAGAAGAGATATTGGTTCTATCTAAATTGCATTAAGCTGTTTATTAAAATTGTACTCAGCTCATTCATGGTATGGAGTGACTGTCAATTAATAATTTTAGACTGTGTATGCCATTTTATCTGAGAGCTCTTCCCTGACTTCCTGAGTTTGGGTTAGGTGTTCTTACATGCTTTGATAAACTTTGAGTTCTTTCACCACAGAGCATGTCACAGTGAAGCATAATTTCCTATTTCTTTGACAGCCTTCCTTGGTAGTATGAATTTTCAGGGAAGTAAATGACTCTGGCTCACTCTGATTTCTCTGTACCCAGCACAGCCCTTGACACAAGGAAGACTCAGCTGAATATGGATAGTTTTGAGATATGCCATGTGAAAGTGCGATTTATTCTACACATGAACAAATGCAATTCATTTGATGGTCAAAGATGAAGGCGCTGATGATTACTGCTATCAGTTGTTTCTCTGGTTGGAAAGAGATGCTCAGAAAGCAGCCTTTTTGAATTTTATTGCCTATCTGGTTGTTGCATCGCTATTGTCTTATCTATCTCCCCCTCTGTAGGGAAGGGATTGTATCATGTTCACCATTATATTCCCAGAACTGTGCATAGTGTCTGACATTTAACACATGCTTGCCAGATGAATACAGGGCATGCAATTAAATTTAGATTTCAGATTAAAAACCATAATTTTAATAATTTTAATCTGAAGTAATTTAGTAAAGGTATGTATAGGTACATCCTGTGCAATATTTGGGATATACTTATACTAAAAATGTGCTCATTGTTTATCTGAAATTCAAATTTAATGGAACATCCTGCATCTTTATTTGCAAAATCTGACAACCCTAACTTAGTAGACTCTCTCTTCATTTACGTGGATGTATGAATGATGGTGTTGGGGACTCTTGTGCTTCCCTCCATGTGCATGCAGCTCCGCCAGCCTTGCTCCTCTCTGTACTCCTTTATTCACTTTATTCAGGCTCATCTGATTGATAAATTTGGGAAGAATAAATTAGGCATGCTTGACTCGGCCCCCTGCTTTCCCCCTTGGATGCAAACCTGCCAGTAGAAACATCTGGAAACCGGTAGGGGATAGTATAGAGTTTGGAGAGCAAATTCTTGGATATGCAAACCATTGACACATGGGCTCCTTGAAAGAAAGAGAAATAAAAACAAGCATAAGAGGAGCCTTATATTCACCATCGTGAAGAAGAGAAGCTTCTGGTAGGACCAAAAGCTTTAGGCCTTGGACTTTAGCAAGAGAGCAGGAATTTGACTTTGGAGACTGAAGAGGCTCGTACTTGGCCAACATTTAAACTTAACTTCTGAGCGTGCATAAGAGACTTTCAGATTTAGGGCACATGATTTTGTGGCCTTGTTGGGTAACATCAGCTTGTGATGGCTCAGCCACACGACCAGTGGCTGTGTTTATAGACTGCACCTATGGGTAACGATGAGAAAAAGGCATAAGGACCTCACCAGGGCTGCAGAGAGCTGCAAAGGGTAGAGAAGGAAAAGTTTAACTGTGGGCAGCAGGCTCAAGGATGAACACAAGAGCTGCCTAGCAACAGGGCCTTGGAGCCTGTGAGGGAGACTCAACAAAGGCTCAGCATAGCCCAAGTAGCTTTTCCTAGACAGTCATGGCTGAGACAAATTGTCATTTTTAGGGAAAATCTAAATCTTTACAGCTTTTTAAGGTACTGACAGCTGTGATAATACTTTCTTAGTTTTTCAGCTGTAAGGCTCCTTGTGTGCTACAGAGCACCAAGGAGGCTCTAGCTTCAAATCAATAATGCCTGGCCTAGCTGGGCCCCCTATATCAGTTGCCTCAAATGCTGCCCTGCATTCAGGCCCAAGGAGGAAACTGGAGGGACCAATTTTGAAATTCATGTGGTCTTCCTTAGGCTTCAGAGTGGAATTAGAGGGTGAGTTTCAAGATGATATAGTTACTATAGCTGGACATACAGGTGTTGCCTGTGCCTTATGGGAACATGGTTGATAAATTTATGAAATTCAAAAGGGAAGAAAAGTTAGGATCTTGAGGGGCACATTTGGGAAGTCTTGGTTGTTACTAATCCCTTTGGGGTACAGGCTTCAGAAACACCCACAGCAGTCTTATTTTAGGAATCTGCTGAGATTTATTTTCCAACTGAAACAAATGTGGGGGCAAGGTGAAATATTCCCTAGGAAGCAGGCTCCTCAGAATAATACAATTCCACACCAAATAGTAGCCTAATTACTCCAGAGTGCAGATATTGCATCACTTAAGAGATCCCTCATTCCATTCAGAAGTGTCAGAAGCACCATCCTCAAAGGGGAAGTGAAAATTAAGAAGTTTGAATATTTTCAATGGGAAAGAAAGGTACATACTCGGTTGTTCCCACTTACCCTCAAAATAGTAAAGGCTTAGTGTGGAAATGAATCCTGTCTGGGAGGCTTCTCACGATGAATTTAAACTCAAAGATCCTGGGTCAACTAGTATCATCTGACTGGTATCCTCCAGAAGGAAAGAATTTCTTTATCTACTTTCCCTTCCTCACATGTGACCGAATCTCTGTTAGATGGTGTGCTTGAGGTAACTGCTCTAGAATTAGTAATTGGCTTTTTAAAATTCTTTGGGGATAGAGCCTGTGTAGCAATCGTTTTTTATATCCTTTTAATTCTTTGAACTGTTTACAAGTGTGGCTCACGAAAGTCTTGGTATTGAAATCAATACAACCTCTGAGGTCCTGAAAGAAGTTATGAAATTTCACTGTCAGTCCACAGAGTAACTGCTAAAAACAGCCTCAACCCCACTGGGACATTGGGAACATCCTCTTAGCTGAGATTAAGCAGAATTTAAAAATCTAGGGGTTGATGGGTCACCTTCATTTCTTTATTTTTTATTTTTTTTAATTTTTTTAAATTTTATTTTACCGGGAGGTCCCGGGGATCGAACCCAGGTCCCTCCATATGGCAGACGGACGCCCAACCATTTGAGCCACATCTGTCCCCCTCCTTCATTTCTTTAGACTCGAAACTCACAAGAAAGAATTTGATTTCTGGATTTAATGTATTTGGACTTTAATGTTTCTAGAATTTTTCACAAAAGGATTCATTCTTTTAATTTTATTTTTTTCCTAGAAATATTAAACAAGGAAGGGACTTATATTAAAATTTGGGGCATATCGATATTGTGATTTTCCTATTGGAAGATCTGATGTTGTTGCGTAATCTCATTACAGAACCTCTGCTTAATAGACTTAATTTGAGATTGGAAATATAATTAGTAATAAATTTTCAGCCCAGGGTGCCAAATGACATCGGTGTTATTTAATTAACACATTTTTTTTTCCTGATCTTTTTCTGAGTCTTCTGGGTAAATTCTAGACTTCCCACAGTGGTTCCATGAGGATATGCACAGGAGCAGGTTGCTATCCTGGGATAGCAACTTCATGACTGTGGATATAAATTCTGGGAACTCTGATAGAAATTATTGACAATTCAAGGAGAACTGAGACAGGGTCCCTAAAAATATGTGCAATTTGTATAATAAAGAGTAATACATGTGATTAAAAGAATATGCACAAATTGCTATGTGAAAACCAAATATTATGCAAGAACATTATATAACAACGGACTTACATGACATCAATGTATATCAAAGCAGAAGTTCTACGTGGGGTGGTAAAACGGAAGAAAGCCATAGATAGTCCATGGCCTGATAGGAACCTGTGCTTCATTCTTGAATGAGGTTAGATTTTTGAACTCCATCATTCTGATTGCAATGACATTTGAAAGCTTAACAGTCAATACAATACAATAACTTTCTCACTACTCTCTCGCTCTCATTTCTCTCCCTTTATAACTTGTCCTTGACTCACAAAGCTACTACAATGTTCAACTGGATGAGCTAAAATACAATGAGAGACATATAGAGATGAGACAAGAAAGCAAGATGCACACATAGAGACAAAGTGCCGAGAGACTGCAGCTTTGTGGTTTACTGACAGCTAAATTCTTAAAAAATCTGTGTCTACCTTAGGGTCAATTGTGGGTTTTGTTTTTTTTTTTTTTTTTTTTAACCTTTTAGATTTTTATTAGTAGTTCTCTGAAGAGATTCATCAAAACTCTATACCTTTTGTATTTAGATATTTAATTATGTACAACATAATATCAGACAAACCGAAGAGACTGATTTCTATGACTAGGTGTTATTCATTGTGTCATCCTAAAGCCGTGAGCTGGAGGGAGAGGCTGTTCTCCAAGGAAGAGATGGTTAGTGCTAAGCAACCAAATTGTGGTCCGTTTTCTCCCCCATTCAATGTGCTGTGAAGGGGACAATGATTTCTTAGACTGACAACTGTTTCCTAGAGCTTGGGACTCTAAAACCCTGGGTAGGAGAGGGCTGTGGTCCAAACAAGCCAAAAGAAACAGCTTGAAGCAGGGAAGCATAGTAACTACCTGGCAGAAGAGGCAAACTGGAGGCACCATGCAGAAAAGGGCATTCATTGTACCTCAGAGACATAGCCAGAACCAGTGTAACACTAAGAGACTTTGTTTAAGCGGGGGTCGGGGGGGATGTACCTGGAAGAACCTTTCAATTGCACTGAACATGCATTCAAGTCGAGTCTACCTGTAGGGGATGGGGAGAAGGGTAATCTAACCCCCAAACAGCTCTGAGTCTGGCTCTCCCACCCCTTCTCCCTGACTCCACTTGGCAACCAGGCCAGGTTTGGGCTGATGATGTACAGACCCCAGAGTGAGCCATGGCAGTGTCTGGTGGGCTGAGGTGGAGAAGGACACTTCTCAAAATACAAAAACATTTAATATAGAAGGAACAACCAAGACTGTTCTAGTGGCGCTTGCCCAAGTTTTCCCTGCTTTCTCCCCAACTCAGAGCCTAGGCTCATAAAGACTGGCAAGCAGCTGAACTTCCTCCCTCAAAAGAAAATCCAGAAGCAG
The DNA here is from genome assembly GCA_026826555.1 of Tolypeutes matacus. Taxonomy (NCBI): domain Eukaryota; kingdom Metazoa; phylum Chordata; class Mammalia; order Cingulata; family Chlamyphoridae; genus Tolypeutes; species Tolypeutes matacus. Next base: position 5,324,162 of record JAKSZT010054308.1, read on the forward strand.
TGTTCCCACTCTCCTTGCCCACCTGTGGGCTCTGCGGGGCCTCCTGAAGGTGGTGGTTCCATAGCAGGGCCCAGGCACACCTGGTCTCAGCTGGCTCCTACCTGAGCCATGAGGTCTCCCAAAGCATTGTCCCAGTCATTGTTGTGTAATAACAAAACTCCTGTAATGTCTTTTGGTTCAAAGCCCATTTCCTTAAATTTGCTCACTAACTGAAGAAACTCCATCATCTTTTCCTCTGAACACGGTGCATTTCCAGAGCCTCTTCCACTAAAAGAGGGTCGAAGCCGTTCTCAAAGAGCTGTCCTTGTACAAAGAGAGTCAAGAATCTGCTCGATAGTCTCTCCTTTCTTCTTCATGGCTCTCGGGACACACTTTGATGAGTCGCCCATGTTGACCACTGTCTCCACACACTGCTGCTCACTAGGCGACAGCATCTGCAGTTCTGAATAGGCCTGGGGACATCTGGGAGTGTTGGCCACTGGTGACACCGAGAAATTAAATGGGATGACCATGGGACTTATATTTGGAAGTAATGATTCTTCTGTGCACACAGACAACACAGAGGGAAGGCACCTGGAGGAGGGGGGGCAGAGTAGGCACCTCTGCACCACTGTCCACATTCAAAGCTGAAGGCCCAAGAGTGTGATGCCCATTGAGCTCACTGGCACTGCTCTAGGTGGAAGGCTTTAGGGAATTCCAGAATGTGCCACTGAGGAGGCAGGCTGTGCTATGGAAAGTGCTCACCAGCTTGGCTGTCTTCTGATTACTGCCATCAGAATCAAGTTTGGGGAAGGACAGAGGTCTGATATTGCTAACTGCAGGGCTGGAAGGGAGGAACACTTTGGAAGACAGCAACATCTTTTCACAGTTGCCCAACTGTGTATGGTTATAAAGCCATTGGGTTTGTGAAGGGGCTTGAAGTCTAGGGTTGCCCACTCCAAGGAAACCAAGACCTCCCCATCTTGTAACACAGATCCAGAACTTCCTCTGGGCAAGTTATTGTCCAAAATCTGAGCCATAATGAGTCCAGAGATTCCTACCAGAATGTTTCTCACCTCTTTCTTCTCATCAATAGTTTTTAACTCCAGATTATTAAATGGGTCCTTTCACACTCAAAGTCAGCAAGATTGAAATTTGCCTTTGTGTAGGGTGGACTGAGAACTTTCTGCTTCATAGCACTATTGCTGATACAAGTTGGGGTAAGGATGCTGTTGTGCAGTAAGCTGGTAAGGATGGAATTGATAGGCAGTGGCATTGTGGATGTACTGTGAGTCTTGGAGTAACTCATTTTGCTATTACCCTCAGGGCCACTCTTAGAATTCACTTGAGCTTCTGCTTCCTCAGCCTTGCACTTGGCTTCCTGCTGAGCTTCTTGGATTTTCTTAATACCTTTGGCTCATTCAATGGTTTTCTTTTCCAAGGAGAAATCATACTGTACTTCTCTGATAACCTGCAAACAATCAGGCAAGAAGAAGCCAATAGATAGAACAACTTTAGCTGGTGTTTTGAATTTGTCTCCTATCTTAAATGGGACATCATCAAGGTAACTGAAAGTGCCATGAAAATCTGTACCCAACTTCTTAGAAGCCATTTAGAACTTGAACCGCCATGGCTGCCACCGTCCTAGAAGCCGAAGGGTGCTACCGTCGGCCGGCCACCCAGTCTTGGTCACTCCTGAGCTTCTGATGACCCACTAGGAAGAGCCAACACCACTACCTCCAACTCTGCCCACCTGAGGCCAGGCTGTTACTGTAACTACTGCCAGTACCACAGCCACCATGTTGAATTCCTTCTTCCCTTCTCCCAATTGCTTTTTGAGAGTTAAAATGGTGGACAAACTACATCTGACTCCAAGCCCACATATAAGGTACATGGAATGTTTAAACAATAAAATCTTGAACTGACCCAGGTATGTGAGATTGTATTTAGTTTTATTGTATTTAGTTTTATTACACATGATTTGAAGGCATTCAACCCCTTTGTGCAGTGATGGAGTCATTTTCAAATCAGGCTCTACCTGGAAATTGCTGAAGCCAAGGAAGTGAATAGGATTGCCTAGGAAGTTATCTAGACCAGGAAAGAATAAGTCCTTGAACAGAGCTCTGAGGAGGACTAATATTTAAAGGAATGCTAATGGTGAATGAGGAGCAATGGAGACTGAGGTGTGGACAGAGAGGGAGGAGGAAATCTAAGTGAAGTGCATTGGAAGCCTCCTCAAACCTCCAAGCCTGTACCCTTGCTCAATCTGCACCCCTCAACACTCAGATTAAACTCTGACTTAGCCTCCTATTTCACAAAGAAAATAGAAGACATCTGGTAGGAACTCACACCATTTCAAGCCATCAAATCTACTGATTCTTGACTCTGGATCCATCAATTCCTCCTAGCCACCAGTGTTAGTGGAGAGGGCTCTCTCCCCACTAAGCCAAGTCCTGCCACCTGTGATTTGAGTCAAACCAACCTGCCTTCTCACCGACTCTACTATAGATTAGCTCTTTCTCAACTTTCTTCAATGGTATCCTTTCCCCTGTTTCTTCCATCAGTGTTCAAATATGGAACAGTCTCCCTTATACCCAAACATTCGTCAAGCTACCGACAGTCAGGAACCAGGTTTAAAACTTGGCTTTATTACTCTTTCTCTATATGACCTTGGGCAAGTTATTTAACCTTTGTGTCCCTCAATTTCCTCATCTCTGAAATAGGGGTAATGACAATATATTAGTATCTGGCACAGAATAAATTCTATGTAAGTGTTAGCCTTTATTATTATCATTATACTTTTCCTTCTCTTTTACAGAATCCTTGAGATCCAGCATTCACATTCTCCACATCTTCTCTGCCTATTCGAGTTTCCAACCCATGGCATTTGCAAATTTGCCCACATTATTCAGCTAAATCTGCTCTGGCCAAAGTCACCAGGGATGTTGCTGTCTCTAAATCAATAAGATAGGGAAGCGGCTGTGGCTCAATCAGTAGGGCTCCCGTTTACCATATGGGAGGCCCCGGGTTCGGTTCCCGGGGCCTCCTGGTGAAGGCAAGCCCGCCCGCATGGCGTGGTTAGCTGACCCAGCGAGCACAAGCAGCAAGGGGGGGATAAATGAATAAATAAAATAAAAAATCTTTAAAAATAAATAAATAAATAAATAAATAAGATACTTTTTTTCCTGTACACTAATGTTTTAGTATCTTTACTCATAACAGCCCAAAATAAAAAACTGGAAACAACCCACAAGTCCTTCAATGGACGACTAAACAAACTGAGGAATATACATTCTATGGAATATTATTCAGCAATTAAAAGAAACAAACTATTGACACATACAACAATCTGGATGAATCTCCAGAGAGTTATATTGAGTGAAAAATGCCAATCCCAATCACAAAAAGTTACATACTGTATGATTCCATTTATATATCAGTCTTGAAATGACAAAATTATAGAAATGGAGAACAGATTAGTAATTGTTAAGGGTTAAGGAAGAGATGGAGGGAAGAGGGAAGTCAAAATTGTTATAAAAGGCCAACCTGAGAGATCCTTGTGGTGATGGAAACGTTCTCTAACTCGACTGCATTAATGTCAATACCATTGTGATCCTACAATTATTTCAAAATAAAATGTTTAATTAAAAAATAGTACTCACTGAATTGTATATGTGAATGTGGTTAGAGGGGGAAATTTTAGGTTGTAATAATGTTACTAGAATGAAAATTAGAAGATAAAACAAGGACTGTACAACACAGTGAACCCTATTGTAAATGATAGTTAATAGGCCAAGGATAAAAATGTTCTTTTGTGAATTATAACAAATGTACTATACTAATACAAGCTGTTAATAACAGAGTAGTATATGGGAACTCTGTAATTTATATATTTTATGCATGATAGTTCTGTAAACCTACAAGTTCTCAAACAAACAAACAAAAAGTGTTAATAAAAAAAGAAAAAAAAAATCTTGAAGAGCAAGGTTTAAACAGTGGGGAAAAAAAATAGTACCTGTAGGAAAAGCACAACACCCTTAAAAGTTTATTACAAATTCCAAGGGAGCAGGCAGCTAAATAAATACTTGGATGACTTTTCTTACTCTCTTTTCCTGATAAAGTTTTACAAATCCTTCAAATTCCAACTCAAATGCACCTTTCTCAATGATTGTCTCCCCAACTTCCAGGTATACTTAATCACTCCATTTACTTGCTGTCACAGCGCTCCCACCATGTTCTAGAACAGGGGCTCTCTACCTTTAGTGAGGTCAGAATCTCCTGGGGGAGCTTGTTATAACAGATTTCTGGCCCCTCCCTAGATTCTTACTCAGAGATTCTGGAGTGAAGCCCATGAACTTGTATTTCTAACCACTTCCCAGATGCTGTCAGCTCATGGGTCACCCTTAGAGTAGCACTGTCAGAGTTCACTCTGCATGTGGCCGTCTCTCACAAGATGGAGAGCTTCTTTTTAGTAAGTGGACTTGAAGATCTTACTTTTTTCTGCTTTTTAAAAATAAGCCTCTTCCTATAAGTTTTGAAGGACCCATGAGCTCATCTCTGTGTTCCTGCTGAACACACTCTATGTTCTTTTGGAGGGCTTTTTGCAAAAAGGCTCTAATTTCCTGCTTTGTCTCGTGTTTCTTTAGTGTAACCTGTTCATTCTCAAGTTTAACCTGTGCACTGTCATTTTCCACAAGGCGCGCCGCCTCTTCCTTCAGCCGCTGCGCTGCCTGCTTTAGCGCCTGCATGGTGGTGATCTGGGCATTCCATCCCAGGCGAGTGCTCTCCACCAGCTCTTTCTGCCTCCACGTCTCTTGGGCTGCTCGCTTTTTCTTGGCTAATTGGTCTTCTTCCCAAAGTTTTAAGAACGTTTGCTCTGCCACCGGTTTCTGCTTCTTCAGCGCCTCATTAAAGGCAACCAGTGCTTTCTGCTCCTTTGTAACTCTGATAGATACAAAGCAAGTCAACTCCCAGCTCCTCTCCTCCTTCCCTGAATATTTGGTCTAACTTTCCAGTTACAAAAGCCTGTCTCTTCTTTCTTCTCTTCAAATAATTTGGTTTTCCCTCTCATTCGGCCTTTCTTCTCCTCAATTGTTTCTTCTTTCAATTACATTTCAGTAAAATACTCATATTCTTCTGATGCTGAAAGTTCATATAGTTTCTTTCTTCTTTCTTCAGTTTTAATCATAAGCCCTTGCATGGCATACTTGATTCTTGCTTGCACAAGGCTGTGCAAAAACCTGCGGTCATTGTGCTGGTCCCACTCAACTTTCAAGCGATCTGTTCATTTGACTCAGTAGAAGCCAAAATAGCATGATGCTCCAGATGGCTGCGTTGGATTCTCTCCAGATGTCGCTCAATCCCTTGACCTTTGGGAGACTTGGCTCTCACGATCACCACTTTGGGAGTGGGACCCTTAACCTCCCGCTATATGATGTCAAAACGTTGGCTGTCCAATTCCCGGTCCCCTCCAGATGAGGGCAGCGTCTGCCGGGGTCCCCCAACTGTGGCGACCTGCGGAACCTACTTTAGCGACGTGGGGGTCTGATTGCCACGGGCTGAGAGGCCCAAATAAGATGCTTTTATTCCTTACGTTACTTGGCTTATTGGCAGTCATCTCCACAGCTGACTTCCTCATTTTTAAAAACATTCTCTGCCTTTGGTTTCTATGACAGAAAGCTCTATTTTCTTCTCAGACTTCTTTGCAGATTCTCATCTATGCTCATCCCTTAAATGCTAGTATTTCTCTGGTCTCCTAAGTGCTTTTTGTTCCTATTGTTACATGCCCTCCCTTGATTCTCTCTTCCTTACTCAGAACATTCAATGATTACCCTATTAAATAGACCTCTCTTCTTACTTTAGAGTCTAGAACAAAAGATCCAAAATTCACTGGATACTATTCCTTATATGTTTTGTTGGCATCTCCAAGTCCACAAATCAAAATTGAACCGATCATTTTTCCCACCACATCTACTCTTCCTTGTATGTCCACTAGGATGCTTAAGCCAGAAACCTGGACACCATCCTTTTCTCTTCTCTCACTCCCACACCCAGCTCTATTATTACTACCTGATAAAATGACTCTTGGCTCCTTTCACTTCTCTTTTCATTGCCGTGGCCCTATCCAATCCATTCTTTTAGAATCCTTTTTAAAACTATAATATGTATACAACAATAGCACATAAAACAAAGCATTTAGTTTAACAATTTATTATAAACCCATGTTCTCACCATCCAAATCAAGAAATAGGCCATTACCAGACAACATTTATTGTGAATAGTTCTGGAAATAGGAGGCTGTGTAAGGCTCCTAGGAATAGAGTTGTTCATCAAGAAACAGGATATTACCCTAGAAGTCCTTTGGGTGCCCCTTCCCCATCACATCTACCATTTCCTATATGGCTTTTGCCTTTATGGTAATCACTTGTTTACTTTGTTTTATAGTTTTACTTCCCTTTAAGCCTCCCTAAACAATATTGCTTAGCTTTGCATATTTTTGAGCTTTATTTTAGTTCAAACTGTCTGTAATCTTTTGTGTCTTAATTTTTTTTTTTTTTTTTTTTTTTTTTTTTTGAGTTACTGGGGGCAGAGATTGAACCCCGGTGGGAAGCAGGTGCTCAACCACTTGAGCCACATCCACTCCTTTACTTTTTATATATATATATATACTTTTTTTTTTTTTAATCAAACAATATATACACAATATATTTGGTTCATAGTAATGCATTCATACAGTATTTGTCCTTTTGTGTCTGGCTTGCTTCACTCAACATAATGTCTTCCAGGTTCATCCCTGTTGCCATATGCTTTATGACTTCAATTCTTCTTACAGCTGCATAATATTCCATCGTATGAATAGACCACATTTTGTTTATCCATTCATTTGTTGATGGACACCTGGGTTGTATCCAACTTTTGGCAATGGTGAATAATGTGGCTATGAACATCGGTGTGCAGATGTCTGTTCGTGTCACTGCTCTCAGTTCTTCTGGGTTATATATATACTTTTTGTTTTCAAAAAGATACTTAGATTACATAAATGTTTGATTTTTTATATTCTTTTTAGTTTTTTAAAAGATACTTAGATTATGTAAATGTTACCTCACTTATTTTGTTCAATATTTCGTTAATTAGATTTATCCATGATTCTAGGTTTCATTTTTATTGCTGTATAGTATTCTGTTGTAGGAATATGTCATGGTTTTATTTATTCATTCTACTGTTTATGACCATTTGTATAATTTCAAATTTTTGGCTATCCAATTGTATTATGGAAATTATGAGCATTTTTACTATACACATACATTTATAGGCTATATAACCAGGAAATGAATTGCTAGGTCACAGGGTGTATTGGGGTTCTCTAGGGAAACAAAACCAAGAGGAGATATCCATAAATATTGAGGTTTTATAAAATTGTCTCACACAACTGTGGGGATGCTTAAGTCCAAATTCCATAATGCAGGCTGCAAGCTGGGAAGTCAGATGAAGGTTTTTGATGAATTCACCAGAAGAAGCTGGCTGGCTGAAAATCTGTTTCAGTCTGCTAGACTGCTGAAATGCAATATACCAGAATGGGTTGGCTTTTACAATGGAGATTTATTTGCTTGCAAGCTTACAGTTCTGAGGTGGTGAAAATTTCCATATCAAGGCATCATTAGACAATGCTTTTTCCCCAAAGACTGGCTGCTGGCAATCCTGGGTTCCTCTGTCATATGGCCAGGCACATGGAGGTGCCTGCTGTTCTCTCCTTTTTCTTCTGGGCTTCATTGCTTTCATCTTCTGGCTTCTGTAGCTATCTAACTCTCCATCTGAATTTTGTTCTCTTATAAAGGACTCCAGTAAGAGGATTAAGATCCACCCTCAGTTTCCCAGACCTTTATAGACCCTGGACTTTGATTGTTGTCACAAGCCTTACAAGACCACCTCAAGAGCAGCCTTACCAACTTTTTTCATGTTGGATTTTTTTTTTTTTTTTTTTTTTTCATTTTATCCTAAGGAAAAAAAACCCCAAATGCTGGGCTTCTTTCTTTGCATTCCTGATCTTTCCCAGATCTCATCCCAGTATTTCCTTATTGTTTTGCTAGCATATCGATGCTTTTAAGTTTATAGAATTTTGCCTTTTTTCAGTTATCTTCCACAGGAACTTTAGTTCAAGTTACCTAGCCTTCCATTATGGGAAGCAGAAGACCCTGATCTATTCTTCATACTTCAACCAAAGAGCTATTACTTTAGCATAATTTCATGTAAATCCCCATTTTATTTTAATGGCCAAATCTCAATAACTCAAGACCATTTCCTTTTTAACTGCTTTATAAAGTCATTCTTTGATCAGGTTTCTTAGCCCCAAGTATTTCCATTTGTCCATGGGAAATATTTGATTTGTCCACAAACCCAGCTTTATCGTCACTCCATTTGAATCAGGCATCTGGTTTTGTATGCTATCCACTCCTCCCACAGCCCTCTGCTTGTCACACTCTAGATCTCCTCCTGCCTCCTTGAGCTACTGCCATCTTTTCCTGTATTACTTTCTCCAAACTTCAGTCCAGACCTTTAATCCCTACAAGAATGGCTTAGACCAAAATACAACATAATACAAATATGCTGACAACTTGGAGGATAAAAGAACAGGCACAATCATAGTTAACTTAAAAATGATACTAGATATGGCTATTCCCAATTCCTTTCAAAGGAGTCCCAGTCCCAGGATTCTTTCATGTTGCAAAGACCAGCTTACCTCTGTCCAACGATAGGCCCTTGAAAATATTTTCTTTATCTAGATCCAACACTTAAAGGGACATAGTTTTTCTTCTCAGGATAAGGCCAGTCTCTGAGTCATCATATCCTGTTTCAAGCCTGAACTTTTCACAGGATGATTGCAGTGATGACATCAGCTTCTTCATAAGAAACTCGATCCCCACTGACAGGGGTACGATCTTGCCCTTGGTCCTAAAAGTAGATCTGAATCCAGTAGCCCAGCTTTAATACATTTCTGAAGTAGAGATTATTTGGTCTTACATTTATGATGTGTGAGACATCAACAATCATTAAATTTCCTAGTCTTCTTCCTTTTTATATCTTCTTCCCCGCTGAAAAATAAGGAGGTTTGTAATTCATCCAGGATTCTAGTCCCTGATTCCTTATAGACAACTGATTGAAGACTAATGCAAACTAATATTTCAAGAAAAGCAGCCATAGGGTAGTCTAGATCCACATTTAGGAAAAAAATATTTATTCAAAATAATGTGTTGAGTTGAAACTTTTCCCATCAAAGGACAACCGTTTATATTGTTGTGAAGAATGGTTTAGCTTCCTGAAGCCACAACCTACTAAACCTCTCCATTCAAAAGGAGGACTTTATTTTCCGAAGTCCAGTAAGGCAGATGTTCTCAGAATGAATGGATGGTTTGATTTGAAAATAAGATTAAGGTAAAGTGGTAATAGGTATAAAGTCTAGATCCATTTCCTAGGCTGGTTCATGTCTCACTGGAAGAATTGTTTAGGTATCTCAAACCTTGGATCCTTGGGAAGCGGCTGTGGCTCAATCAGTAGGGCTCCCGTTTACCATATGGGGGGCCCCGGGTTCGGTTCCCGGGGCCTCCTGGTGAAGGCAAGCCCGCCCGCACGGCGTGGTTAGCTGACCCAGCGAGCACAAGCAGCAAGGGGGGGATAAATGAATAAATAAATAAATAATCTTAAAAAAAAAAAAAAAAAAAAAAAAAAAACCTTGGATCCTGAGACAAACTCCTGGCTCCAGAAAGTGGGTGAAAGCCCAATATTCTCCCAAGACTAGCCCCTTCCCAGACTGACTTAGAGTGGACTTTTCTTTATCTTTCAGTATTACGGTCATGTACTATTGGCCCTACCAAATCATTCATCCAAAAGCGGTATATTTCCTAAAGGCTGGCTGAGTTCAACACCACAAAATAGGCATCAGTAGCCCAATCACAGTTGTACTGCACCAAGCTTAATCAATTCCTCCTCTCTCTTTATAGCAAAGCTTTGGGTTAAGCCCAAACCAAGATCTTAGTTGTATTTTCTGTAGTAACTTAAAAGTAGCATAACTTCTCTTCTTTAATCTGCTTGATTGTCCTCATCTGAAACCTATTGGGACAATTATTTGCTGTACTCAGTCCATGATTCCTGTTAAGTGTGGCTGGGCACCATGGGCATGGGCTCCATACCTTGACATCTGTAGCTTATCTTAAGTTTAATTGTACATTTGAAACGAATGCCATCCTGCCAATGGTTTATGAAATTCTCTACATTTTCCATGCTTAGAGCTTAGTAATTTTTTTTTTTTTATTCTGCCAAGGATGCTGTTCGGGATTGAATCATGCCCCTTAAAGAAAAAGACATGTTCAAGTCCTAACCTCTGGGCCTGTGGGTGTGAACCCATTTATAAATAAGACCTTTAAAGATGCTATTATTAGTTAAGGTGTGAACTCATTTAAGAATAAGCTCTTCAAAGATTCTATTTAGATGAGACCAAAATGAATGAGGAACTTAATCCAATATGGCTGATATCCTTGTAAGCAAAAGAAGTTGGACACAGTAGTAGAAGCCAAGTAAGAGAAACCAGAGAGAAAATTGCCATGTGATGGAGAATTGCCATCACCAGAAAACCACCTCTTTGGAGAAAGCATGGCCTTGCCCATCTAGTTTTATCCTGAGTGTGGATGGAACCTGTGAAGATGGTGCGCCCACTAACATGATTCTGTTACATTATATGCCAAAAAGGAAATTATCTGAGTGGACTTAATCTAATCACATAAGCCCTTAAAAAGAGAGTTTTCTCAGGCTGGTAGCAGAAGAAGTCAGTGAGATTTGAAGCATGATAAGGACTTGATATGCCATTGCTGGTTTGAAGATTGAGGCCACGTGAGAAGGAATATATAGCACCTTTAAGGAGATGAGAGAGGTTGCTGGCTGCCAGTGAGCAAGGAAATGGGACCCCAAGTCCTACAATTATAAGGAACTGAATTTGGCCAACACCATGGATGATCTTGGATTGGACACTATCTCAGAACTTCCATACAACAACTGGCCTGGCCAACATTTTGGTTTTGGCTTTGAGAAACCTTAAGCAGAGAACCCAGTAGAGACCATCAGGACCTACAGAACTGTGAGGCAATTATAAGCAGACATTGTTTTAGCAGCTAAGTTTGTGGTCAACAACAGGTAACAGTTATGTTGAAGGATGTAAAATCCATACAGTATGTAGCAATTTGATATTGTTTATGAATTCCAAAAATAGATATTGGATTATGTTTGTAAACTGGTCTGTTCCTCTGGGTGTATTAGATTATATTAGATTCAGAGGTTTCACTTTTACTTTGTTAAATCAAGATTAGGACTTTTATTTCACCATGTTATTAGGGCGTGCAGGGTTGAGTCCCCACCCCCTTGGTGGGAATAAAACAGACTCTAACATGGAAGTAGATGCACTGAGAAGGAGAACACAGAGGAAGATAGGCAGCTCATTAGACAGGATCCTGTGGCTGCGGGAAGAGAGATGAGCCTGATGTCTACAACTGACCTTATGAAAAGAACAGAGCATCTGGACCCAGAAAGAAATGAGCTCTGGGGAGAGAGACAAGCCTTACACCAGCCTATAGCTGAGCTCAGAAGAAGCTGGGACCACAGAGCCTTAAGAGGAAAGAAGAAAGCTGAACATTGCCTGCCATCTTGCATCAACACATGGCAACAGACTTTGGGTGAGAAAGTACCTCTTAAGTAACCTTGAGTTGGACTCTTTAGGGCCTTGTGACTGGAAGATTCTACCCCAAATAAATACCCTTTATAAAAACCAACATAGTTCTAGTATATTGCATCAGCACACCTTTGGCTGACTAATCCATAGTATATCAGAACACACTTTTGTTTCCTTATCTGTCACTGATTGTTCAGACCATCTCTATAGTGAATGTTTTTCCTTGCCTTTTAAATGAAATCTAAGAAAAATCCCATGACATTTATTACTTTCCAATACTAGAAAATTTTTAAATTTTAAAAGCCCTTATTTAAAGTGTTCAAAAATGCTAGGTATAATGTAATAGTCCTAAACTTCATTTTAAGTTAAATCTTCTCTTCTGCACAGTTTGGGCCTGTCTCAAGCTGGAAGCCTGAAGTGGAATAAAGGATATATTTGTTTTTAGTAAACAATTTAACCTTGCCCAAAGAGAGGTCTAGTCTTTGCCCTTAGAGCACCATGCCTATGGGAGTGTCATTATTTGCCTAGGGCCCTTAGGTCGCATTGGATAGTCTAACAATGTGATTTAGGGTGGGAGCTGGCCACACCAGGGAATGGAATGTGGTTTAGGATGGGGCTTTGGGTCACTCAGTATTAGTCAGCCACTTGGAAACCAATCCTGCCTACATAATGGAGGGAATAAAACACCCCACAAAACTGAGCACCAGGCTGGGGTAAGCTTCCTGGTTGGCAATACTCCATGCATATTGTCACAAATAGATGCTGGAATAGTAATACTGTCCTTACTCCATGGGGAGAGACAACTGGAAGCCCATGTGTGGAACCCTCCTGGACTCTGCCCTATGCATTTCTCCCCTCAGCTGATCTTTACTCTGTATCCTTTCCCTATAATAAACCATAACCATGAATATAACATCTTTCAGTAAGTTCTGTGAGCCTTTCTAGTGAATTATCAAAACTGAGGGTGTTTTTGGGAACTCCCAACTTTGCAATTGGTGTCAGAAATGAGGATAGTCTTTTAAAGAACTTTGTAGTTCTTTAAAGGACTATCCTAAACCTAGCTTTGCAGTTGGCCAGTTGACTAGTTTTCACAAGTTGTCTTTGCTGTTGCCTCACTGGATGCTAATAAAGGTGGTTTCTGGCCCATTCAAGGTTGGGGGTGGGGGAAGGAGGAAAGAAAGAAGGAGAAAGAGTCTGAACTTTGCAAGAATTTGATGTGTCACTGCTGCTTTCTGGGCTTGATGTTGTTTAAAGCTGACTTTTTTTAATGGTAAAATTTTAGAAGAAATCTCTTTAAATTAATGAATGAGGCAAGGTACCTACTATCACAGCCCCTTTTATTACTATAATACTGGAGGAATTAATCTAGATAATAAGACAAGAAGATATATAGAATTAGAAAGAAACAACAACTCATTATTCTTAGGTTAGCTACATAAAAAACCAAATACAAATTATTAGAACTCATAATACAGCTCTGCAAATTTGCTGGGCATAAACTCAACATAAAAGAAAACTAATAACATTCCAGTTATAAATGTAAATTGTGTACTATTAATAAACAAAATATAATTTTAAAATTTGCTCTTTACCAGAACAATAAAAATAAAGGTACCCTAGAAATAAACTTAAGAAAAATATGTAAGATATTTATGGAGAAAATCTCTTCATAAGAGAAGAGCTAAATAATTGAGGAGCTGTAACATATTTATGTTTAGGAACACTCAATATCATAAATATGTCAATTCCTCCCAAATTAGTCTATAAATTCGACATAAATCCCAACAAAATAAACATTCCACTGTTTGTGTGTGTGTGTCAGTGTGTAATGTGACAAACTGTGAAATTGGCATAACTGGACCACCTTTATGTAGTAGACAGAATAATGGTCCCCAAAGATGTCCATGTCCTAAATCCTGATAACTGTGAATATATTTTAGATAGCAAAAGGGATGTTGAAGCTGTAATTAAGTTAAGGTTGTTGAGATAGGGAAATTATTCTGGATTGCTCAGGTGATCTTAATGTAATAAAATCAAGATCCTTATAAGGAGTTAGGAGGAAGGGAGGCAGAGAGCGGCAGAGTGATGATGGAAGAAGAGGTTGGAATAATGTGATAGCTGGTTTTGAAGATAAAAGGAGACCACAAGCTAAGTAATGTGGACAATTTTTAGAAATTGGAAAAGGCAAAGAATGGATTCTCCTCTAGGGCCTCCAGGAAGGAATGTAACCTTGCTGACACCTTGATTTTAGCCAAATGAAACATCTAACCTCCAGAACTATAAAATAAAAAAATTGTATTGTTTAAGCAACTACATTTATTTGTTGCAGCATCAATAGGGAACTAATCCACATATAATACCATAATGTGCCCTTTTTTTGCCTGTTAGGGTCCTTTCTTTCCTTTTAAGGAGTTCTCAATAGGACAATACACTACAGGGAGGGGAAAGAGAGTTCCTGCTAGTTAACTGGTGGCAGATCAATTACAAAGCACCCTTTCCATCAGGGAGGAGAAGAAATTTGTCCTCACTGAAATGGATATTTGTTCTGGATATGGACTTGCCTTCTGTTTGCTCTGCTTCTGCCAGCAGCAGCATCGATAGATTGACTAAGTGACTTATACATAATATCACTTTTTAAAAAATAATAATTTTTTTTATTTTTTAAAAAATAGATTACATAAATGTTACACAAAAATATAGGGATTCCCATATGCCCCACTCCCCACACCTCCCACACCCTCCCACAAAAACATCCTTCATTAGTGTGGCACATTCATTGCAGTTTATAAACGCATCCTGGGGCTTTGCCATTCAGCATGGACCACAGTTCACATTGTAGTCTACACTCTATCCACACAGTTCTGCATGCTATGTGATGATATAAAATGGCCTATATCTGTCATTGCAACATCACTCAGGATGATTCCCAAGTCTGGAAAAAATCCCCATATTACAACTGTTTTCTCACTCCCTGCCCCCAGAGCCTCCAGTGGCCACTGGCCCCACGTCAATGGAATTTCTTCCATTGCTAGAATCACAATATGTCTATAGTAGAATACCAGTAAGTCCAATCTAGTCCATAGCTCTTCCCCCAATCCCAAGGATTCTGGGATGGTGACATCCACTCCACCTCCAATTGAGAGGGGGCTTAGATCCCACGGGGAAGATGGATGGGACTATCCTGCCTGCAGCTGCAGACTCTTTCCGTTCCCTGGGACGGCCGTTGTCCATCATTATCTCCCTGCCAGTTGTCCTGGGTGAGTCCAATGAGCTGTAGAGGAGGTGTTGCAACTCCACTGAGATTCCGGGCCCAGCTGGCACATGGACAGCCCAAAGACTTGTGTCTCTGGATGTACACCTACAAACTCCAGCACCAAATATAGGTTTAAACAGAAGGGACAGGTGAGCCATGTGCAGGGAAGACATAATTGAGTCCAACTCTGTCACTCTCAGGAGCACAAACTCCAAAGTAGGACCCACTGGCAAGGCACCAAACTCTGGAGCTATCTGCCCTGACTATAGGACCTGGATGTCTCCAGAGTCCTCAGGAGCCCCACTATTTGGGGTAGTATCCACTTTGGAAGTCTATGAGATCCTGCTGAGATGTGCGTAAGCATGACCTCTGGGATGACCTTCCAACTCACTTTGAAGTCTCTTAGGCATATACACTCATTTTCTTTACATTTTCCCCCTTTTATTCAAGGTCTTTTTCCAGTTGTATTGCTAGTTCGTGCTTGGTAGCAATCCCTCAGTGCCAGGAAGGCTCATCCCCGGGAATCATATCACATGCTGGAGGGAAGGTAATGCATTCATATGCTGAGTTTGGCTTAGAGAGAGGCCACATTTGAGCAATAAGGAGGCTCTCAGGAGGCAACCCTTAGACACCACATAACAATAGGCTGAGTTTCAATTTCAAGAGCAAAGGCTCATAAGCTTAATCATAAATATCAAGGGCCCATCAGTGGATCATCCTCCTTTGTCAGTCACTGCCCCTGCACTTGGGGGACGGTTGCTGCTCCATTAGAGAATGTGGCAGAGCTCTCTAGGGTGGGAATTCAGTATTCTCTTATTTATTGAGTGATTCTCCACCCACTGTGACAATGCTCAGTAAATATCTGAACATTTTTATATACCTTATATGTATGCTCAGATGAACTTCCTCCCATGGATCCCCCATCACTGACACCCCACACCAACTATCCTCCCCTGCCCCAGTTGTAATCCTTCTGTGACCCAAAGCTTCTTCAAAAATGAAGCCATTACAAGAGCCAAATACAATTAATAGGAAAATGAAAGAATAATGATAAGTTTAAATGTAAGAAATAAAATACATAAAAATTAAAAAAAAAAACTAAAAATACAATAAAATTTAAAGATTGGGATATTTTAAAAAATGAAAAATATTTAAAAAAAAATTTTTTGGACATTTTGCCTTTCATCACCACAATATCTAGTGTCCTGTCTGTACTGTAGCACCTTCCCCCACTCATTCCCCAGTGTCTCACTAAATTTTTCATTTTATTTTCAAAGAAGTTTTAGGTCACAGCAAAGTCACACATAGAATACAGGAGACTCTCATATACACAACATCCTCTCCCTTTCCTCCCCCCAATATTAATACCTTTTTATCCATGGGTGGTACCTTTGTTATAACTGATATACAAATAGTGAAATACAGATACTAAACATGGTCAATAGTTTACATTATGGTTTACATTTTAGACCGTACATTTTTCTAAATTTTGATGATATTTACCATGTCCTGTGTCCATTCTTGTAAGATCTTGTAAAACACTTTCACTGCCCATTAAATACCCCCTATTCGATCTATTCTATTCCTCCCTCCCCCTCCCCTCGGGGTCCACGGCGACTCCCTGGCTTCACTCCTTGGATGACAAGATTCATAGTTACATGCAACAAGACTGAGATCTTGACACACTGGTTTGTCCTTCCCTGTTAGGAATCGCCCATGCTCTCGAAAGACTCCTGCCAGTCTATTTGTGAGCAAATCAGTCCTCCCAAGGATGGGAGTCCAACTCCTTCCCACTCATCATGTGGGTCTCTACCCACTGATACAACACATTATGACAGAATGATCACTCACACACTCCTTAGAAGCCTGCTCCAGGTGCACCCTGTCCTGACTGTCCCCCCATCCAACACCCTAAACCAGTAACCCTTCCTTGTCATATTGCCATAAAAGCATACCCAACTTTGTACTTTCAACTACATATCTGCCAATCCCCAGTGTTCACCTGGTCCTTCTCCCAACTCTCCCCACAGTACCCTGGACCTTCAAACTCACCATCCCCAATCTACCCACCTGTCAAACCTGCACCACCCAACCCAATAATATCACTACCCTCCTGTCATATCCCTTCAATACGCAACTACACACTTTCAACTTACCATAGATTACGTCCATATGGGTGCTGGCTCACAACCTTCTTCTCCCTTTCTGTTTCTTGTAAACCTATCTTCCAGACAATAGCTCTCTGAGTCTGCTCAATTTGCTTAATTTATATCAGTGAGGTCATGTACTGTTCATCCTACAATGCCTGGCTTGCTTCACTCAACATAAGGCCCTCAAGATTCATCCATGTTATCCAGTGTGTTAGCACTGTATTCCTTCTTACAGCTGAGTAATATTCCATTGTATGTATGTACCACATTTTGTTTATCCATTCATCTGTTGATGGACACTTGGGTTGATTCCAACTTTTGGCAATAGTGAATGGTACCGCTATGAACATTGGTGTGCATATATCTGTTTGTGTCTTTGCTTTCAATTCTTCTGGGTATATACCCAGCAGTGGAATTGCTGGATCATATGGAAGTTCTATAGTTAGTTTTTTAAGGAACCACCGAACTGTCCTCCACAATGGCTGGACCATTCTACATTCCCATCAGCAGTGGATGAGGGTTCCCATTCCTCCACATCCTCTCCAACACACATAGTCTGCTGTTTTTTTAATAGCCTCCATTCTAATGGGTGTAAGATGATATCTCACTGTAGTTTTGATTTGCATTTCCCTAATAGCTAGCGATGATGAGCATCTTTTCATGTGCTTTTTAGCCATTTGTATTTCTTCCTTGGAGAAGTGTCTTTTCCAGTCGCTTGTTCATTTTTAAATGGGCTGTTTGTCTTTTTATTTTCAAGGTGTAGGATTTCTTTATATATGCAGGATATTAGGCTCCTGTCAGATATATGGTTGCCAAATATTTTCTTCCATTGGGTAGGCTGCCTTTTTACTTTCTTGATAACATCCTTTGAAGTGCAAAAGTTTTTAATTTTGAGGAGATCCCATTTATCTTTCTTTTCTTTCACTACTCGTGCTTTGGGTGTGAAGTTCATGAAACCATTTCCTATGACAAGGTCCCGTAGATGCTTCCTTACATTACCTTCCAAGGTCTTTATGGTCTTGGTTCTTATATTTAGATCTTTGATCCATCTTGATTTGATTTTTGTATAAGGTGTGAGATGGTGTTCCTTTCTCATTCTTTTGGATATGGATATCCAGTTCTCCAAGTACTATTTGTTGAAGAGGCCATTCTTTCCCAATTGAGTGAGCTTCATGACCTTGTCGAATATCAGATGACTATATACATGACAATCTCTAACAGAACTCTCAAGTCGGTTTCATTGGTCAGTATGTCCATCCTTGTGCCAATACCATGCAGTTTTGACACTGTAGCTTTGTAGCATGTTTTAAAGTTAGGTAGTGTGATTCCTTCAATTTTTCTTTTCAACATGTTTTTGGTGATTCAGGGCCTCTTATCCTTCAAAATAAATTTTGCAGTTAGTTTTTCCAATTCATTAAAAAAAGCTGTGTTGATTTTTATTGGGATTGCAGTAAATCTGTAGATTAGTTTGGGTAGGATAGACATCTTAATGTCTTCCTATCCATAACATGGAATATTCTTCCATTAATTTAAGTCTTCTTTGATTTTCTTTAACAGTGTTGTGCAGTTTTCTGTATCTAAGTCCTTTACATCTTTAGTTAAATTTATTCCTAGATATTTGATTCTTTTAGTTATTATTATAAATTGTATTTTTTCTTGATTTCCTCCTCAGATTGCTCATTATTGGTGTACAGAAATGCTACTGATTTTTGAGCATTGATCTTATGGCCTGCGACTTTACTGAACTCATTTATAAGTTCTAGAAGCTTTGCTGTAGATTTCTCAGGGCTTTCTATGTATAGGATCATGTTGTCTGCAAATAGTGAGATTTTTACTTCTTCCTTTCAAATTTGGATGCCTTTTATATCTTTTTCTTGTCTCAGTGCTTGAGCAAGTACTTCTAAGACAATGTCAAATAGGAGTGATGATAGTGGGCATCCTTGTCTTGTTCCCGATCTTAGAGGGAAAGCTTTTAGGATTTCACCATTGAAGATGATGGTAGCTGTGGGTTTTTCATATATACCCTTTATCATGTTCAGAAAGTTTCCTTCTATTCCTGTCTTTTGCAGTTTTTATCAGGAAAGTGTGCTATATTTTGTCAAATGTTTTTTCTGCATCTATAGAGATGATCATGTGATGTTTCTCTTTCAAACTGTTTATGTGGTGTATTACACTGATTGATTTTCTTATGTTGAACCATCCTTGCATAATACCTGGGATGAAACCCACTTGGTCATGGTGTATAATTCATTTGATATGTTGTTGAATGCAATTAGCAAGTATTTTGTTGAGGATTTTAGCATCTAGGTTCATTAGAGAGATTGGTCTGTAATTTTCCTTTCTTGAGGCATCTTTGTTTGGCTTTGGTATTAGGGTAATGTTGGCATCAGAGAATGAGTTAGGCAAGTTCCTTCTACTTCCATTTTTTGGAAGAGCTTAAGCAAGATTGGTGTTAGTTCTTTCTGGAATGTTTGGTAGAATTGACCTGTGAGGCCATCTGGCCCTGGGCTCTTCTTAGCTGGGAGGTTTTTGATGACTGAGTCTATCTCTTTACTTGTAATTGGACTGTTGAGTTCATCAATTTCTTCTTTCATCAATGTAGGTTGCTTGTGAGTTTCTAAGAATTTGTCCATTTCCTCTAAATTATCATTCTTGCTGGCATATAATTTTTCAAGTATCCTCTTATGATACTCTTTATTTCTATGGGGTCAGTGGTGATATCCCCTTCCTCATTTCTTATTTTGTGTATTTGCATCTGCTTTCTTTTTTCCTTTGTTAGTCTGGCTAAGGGTTTGTCAATTTTATTGATCTTCTTGAAGAACCAGCTTTTGGTTTTGTTTATTTTTTCTATTGCTTTCTTATTTTCTATTTTGTTTAGTTCTCCTCTAATCTTTGTTATTTCCTTCTTTCTAGTTCCTTTGGGGTTAGTTTGTTGTTGTTTTTCCAATTCCTTCAGGTGTGCAGTTAGGTCTTCAATTTTAGCTCTTTCTTCTTTTTTGGTGTATGCATTTATGGCTATGAATTTCCCTCTCAGTGCAGCTTTTGCTGCAGTCCATAGGTTTTGATATGTTGTGTTGTCATTTTCATTCATTTCAAGGTAGTTACTGACTTCTTTTGAGATTTCCTCCTTGACCGACTGTTTGTCTAAGAGTATATTGTTTAACTTCTATATCCTTGTGCCTAATCTGTTTCTCTGGTCCTTACTGATTTCCAATTTTATTCCATTGTGGTCAGAGAAATTACTTTGTATAACCTCAATCCTTATGAATTAATTGAGATTCTTTCTGTGGCCCAGCATGTGCTCTATCTTGGAGTATGATCCATGTGCACCCAAGAAGAATGTATATGAAAGTTTTCTCTTTGACACTTTATTCTTCTTATTCTATTTTGTTGCTTTGTCTATGTTCCCTTGGAGGAAAAAATTAGGGCCAGAGAAAGTGAAAGAGGTAAGAAAAGTGAAAGGATAATAGTAATAATAATAGTAATTGTTAGAAGATGAACCATTTAAGACCTTGGAAAATGAATATTTAACTCATGTAAGTAGTGTAGAGTAATAGGAATAGAAAAGTGGGGCACCAACAATGAAGTGGGAAACCTAATAGAGAAAAATATATAGACTGAATTAAAAGACCAGTATGATGAGGAGAGAGGGAAAGAGAAAAGAAAAGAAAAAAAGTCAATAAAAGAAAGAAGACAGGATAGATGAGGTAGAAATAAAAACCAGAAAAACTGGGGACTAAACAAAGAGAGGTGGAATGCAAGAAAAACAACAGAAAGAAGAAGATAGAATGATGAGGGAAGGAAAAGAGATAGCCTGGTATACAAAATCAGTATACACAGAAAAGGGGAAATCAAGGAAGAGGAAACACAGTAACCAAGAATCAAGCCAGCAACACCTTGAGGAATTTATCTCTTCATCCAGGTCCCTCCAGATTGATGCCCTGAGAAGCCTCCTACTCTGTGAGTTCCCAAAACAGCTCACTCGGGCAGGATCTTGCCCTGACTCAGCTGTTTTTTGTGAGAGAGATTTGCCTGTGTTCAATTACTTGTTTTGGCTTCTTCGTGTCTCTGAACCTCACTCTTCTGGGAGTTGGTATGCAGTGTCCTTGTTTGCTGTGCCCCAAAGCAGGTCCCCATGGCAGCCTCTGGCTTTTTCTTTGTTTTAATGAGAGCTAAGATTTATAGTCTAACCCATCAGCCATGTTCCCACAATCCCTCCATAATATCACTTCTGAGATCATATCACAAGCAATTCATTTTATAATGAAATAAGCACAGCATGGGATGATTCTTATCAGATTTTCTGGTTCTATTACTTATGCTATTACCCAGAAACCATTATGACATATTGAAAACTTGGAGGGACAGCTAGGAGCACACCAAGGAAGACTAGTTACTGTCCAAATTTATACGTAGAATCTGTATATGATTCTATCTCTTCCAGAGTCCGAATGCATGAGTCTGAATACTAAGAAGTGGAAGTGAGAGTGACAACTCTCACTAATATGATTTATGATCCACTTTCAACATTTTTTCTTCCCATCCCTATGACTTTGGGTTCTACTTAGAGGGTATAGTACTTAAGAGAGAATGATTCCACTGAAAGATACCACAAGGACGGTTCCATTGATGTGGAAATTGAAACTGTGGTCTGCCAAGTTGGGGTTCTTCATGCCAATGGACCAGCAGGCAAAAATAAAAAAAGAGGTTGACTGTGTTGACTGGGATGACTCCTTATTGTCAAAAGGATATAGAGTTGTTAATGTTGTAAATATACTATGGAGATGGACAAGAGTGGGTCTGGACTTTCAGCCATCTTCTAGAGTGTCTCCTAGTACTGCCATGTCCAGTAGTAAAAATAGAAATGTATTAGCATGTCAATATTCATTGTATCATTAATTTTGTTAAATCGCCATATGATGTAGCTACTTCCCCTTTAACATTCTGCACTTTTATTTTCATTTTCTCTTTTCTTTTTTTCTTAACCAGTCTTCATACAAGTTTATCTCAGTGCTTTTATAGAAACATCTAATGGTTTTACTGGTTCTCTTTCTCTCTCTGTTGTTTTTCATTATTCTATATTTTTTTGTCTTTTTTTTTTCTTCTTCTTTTTGTGTGGGATTCTGCTGCTTGTTTTCTAGCTTTTTAAATTTAATGTTAGCTCACTTGACTTTAATCTTTCTTTTATGATTAATTCAAAATAATTATTAATTAATTCAATAAAACTTCCTCTAATTGTTCGAGCTATGTTCTACATTTTTCACATTATGCTTTTCATTCTCATCCTGTTGTAAATATTTCATACTTTTCTTTATAATTTACCCTTTCAGAGAAATATTATTTTAAGTTTTTTCTTTCCCAGATAATGAGACTGCTTTCACTATCCTTTTAAATCAATTTTAAATTTTATTGCATTATGTTTTGAAAACATGATGTTGGCCTTTTTGTCAAAGATGTGGTTAATTCATTTGAATTTTCTGTAAGTACTTCCTCCTGCCAAAGTGAATTTTAAGTTCCACCTATATCTATCTATGATTTAACCCATTATCCAAATCTTCTATGATTTTGCTTAATTTTTATCTGTTTTATCTACTGATTTTCAGAGCATTGTGTTAAAATCTTCAACTACAATTGTTGATTTTTCTTACCTTCCTCTAAAATTCTGACATTTGTTGCTTTAAATATTTTGAGGCTATATTTTTTTGTGAATATATGGACATGAGAGTTATATGTTTTTGATTTTTTACCAATATTTACTTGAAGTATCTGACACTTTTCCTTTATTTTAAACTTTTCTGATTTGCATAATGATGTTATAGCTTATTAGAATAAAATTAATCATGATTCGATAGCATGAAATTACAAAATGAAATGCCAAACCACTCTATATGACTTCTAAAGAAAGTTCTGAGAACACATTCCATGATTCTTAAACCCTATCATCTACCCAGGAAATGTAAAAGAGTTGGGAGAGAGAGAGGAGAAGATTGATGAATATATTTCAATGGGTAAAGCTGTTGAGCTGGATATCTCCCCCAAGTCTCCACTTTGGGAGGACAGAAAAGTTTGGGGTCATACATCCTTTGCCTTGGTCTGATGAGGAAGTTTTTTGTTTTTTTGAAAGACCTCAGAGAACTTTGAAATGTGTTCCTTCCTATCATGAAATCTAGAAGGAAAGAGAGGGCAGACTAAGTACTTTGATGATTGGCTGGGAAAGAGCTTTCCCAGAGTTTTTCAGAAGAGGGTCTCATAGGAGAGGGAAAGAAGCAGAGACGGAGTCAACATGTGATTATCTTACTCCTGCCCAATAAGGATCTAGAGGTATAGAGAGACCCTAGCAATAAGAGGCTGGAAGTGAATGTCCAAAGCTGTAGAAAACATCATAAGTTACCACCTAGATTAGAGATGCATTTGTGTGGGTCATGGAAGCTGGAAAGGGAAGTACCTAGCAGACAACCACTGAATAACCAATGAGCCCCGCAAAAGAGAACAAGAACATCTAAAGGCCTGTATGCCTAGAAGTCTTTTCCTTTATAATCTTCCTTTCCCACATGCCAGCTCCAAAGTTGTCAATGACACCATTAGCTCCTAGAGAGACATGGAGAAAAAGAGATGAAACTAAACACATTTCACCCTCTCTTCTCACTATAGGTTTTCAGCATGAAATAGACCCATGCTGAGAAAAGGGGGATGGTTTGATACTAACTCAAATTTTGAATTTTGATTCATATCTGGCACTGGAACATCCTAGTTAATAAATTGAGAATTAAATATGCAACTTATCTATTGAGTGAGAAGAAAAACCATGGGAACTACTTGAATTTTCTCTTAGAAGAAGAATTTTATCACCATAAAATGCTTTTTAACGGTAAAATGGGAGACAAAAATAGTTTTGTTCTGAACAAGGTATTATCATTCTTTTAGTTATTCAGTTATAAATATATTTCTGAATGCATTGTTAGATTGTTCTTTAAAAAATCCAGTCTGAGCGTCCATGTCTTTTAGGTTAAGTTTAACTCATTTACAATTCTTATAATTAGTGTTCTAAGGGACCTAATTTCTAATGTTTTATTTTGTTTATTCTGTTTGCCCTATTTTCTTTTTATTGCTTCCCCCCTCCTTATCATTTTAGAGGTTGAAGTTTCTTATGCTGCTTTGAAATACATTCTGTTTTTAATTATTATTATTATATATATATTTTAAGAGGTAACTGGAATTGAACCCAGGACCTCATACATGGGAAGCAGGCACTCAATCCCTGAGCTATATCCACTCTGCAATGAGATTTGTTTTTTGTTTGTTTTGCTTTTAGGAGGTAGCAGCAATCAAACCCAGTACCTTGTATATGGGAAGCAGGCACTCAACCACTTGAGCTACATCCACTCCGTCATTCTGTTTTTATTTTCTGGCAGTATTCCCTAACTTTCTAAGATAGGTAAGAGTGTCCATTTACATTCCTTTGCAACAACTCCCTCCTGACATCTCAATTATATTTTCATAATTTCATTAATAAAATTTTACTTACATTTTATTTTTCTTTATATTTTGTCCTTGCGTATTTAAACAAAAGTATTTTACTATTTTATTTACTCTAACTCACTTCTCATATTTTGTGGTATATTCTTGCATGTATTTTTCTTCTCAGTGGAGAATTTCCTCTAAGAATATTTTTAGAGGGCTGTGTGTGTGTGTGTGTGTGTGTGTGTTTAAAACTTTGAGGTCTGTTATATCAGTAAGTACCTTTATTCACCCTCACAGTCAAATAAACATTTAGATAGTTATAAAATTTTAAGTTTGAATTTTTCCTTGAACACTTTGAAAATATAATTTTTCCTGTGTCTTAATTTGCTTTTAGTGTTATTGTTAAGATGTCTGTGGTCAATCTGATTCCAGCGCCTTATATATAATGCCTTTATATTTGTGAATATTTCAAAATTTTCCCTTTGTCTTTGATATTCTTAAATTTTACTTTACTTTTTCTATGTATGGGTTTCCCCCATATATCCATCAAAACAAATTTTGACACATTTAATTTGAAATCTTTCATCTTTCTCAGATTCTGTAATATTCTTGGTTATTATTTTCCATAACCTATAGAGGAGAATAGTTTTCTCCTCTTATTTTATATTTAAAACACACATAATGCAAATATTAACATTTCTGTTTCCATCTTCCATGTCTTTTAATTCTCCATTTATGCTTTTAATCTCTTTATCCCTTCTTGATGTTTTTAGGAGAATTTCTACTGAACTTCCAGCTCACTATCTTTCTCTTATATTTATTCTTTCTGCTCATCAATCCACCTTTGACCTATTTTTTTACTATTATAATTTTCATACTTATTAACTCTAGTTGGTTATTATCGAACTTTTAAACAATTTTGTATGTTTAGAGAGTGGTGAGCAGTATGTCTCAGGCAGAGAACCTCTACTGTTTTAACTGGATGCAATCATTTCCTATTTTCTCACCCCACACCAGAGGATATCTCTGTACCTCTACCTTGGTTATTATTCTTTTCCAAGTGATTTCTTCTTCTTTCAGGATAATCATCTAATCCTTGGGCTGGCAATGGGGAAACAGAAAGTCTCAGGTGCCAAACAGTACACCTGTACTTATTATCTACTTCCTTTATTGGCTGGGATCCAGAGCTGCCCTGATAATTACTCCACTGCCACTGGCTGATGTAGATATTGTCCTGATATTTTTTCTGCTCTGCATAGGTGATGAGGTGGGCAATGACCAGTTTAAAACAATATGGAAGAAAGAAAGATCTAATCCAGAAAGCTCTCCTTCACCTCCAGTCAGCTTCTTCCTCTCTGAGTAAGTTTTACTTCCCTATATTTCTGTCTCCCCATGAATTTATTAAAGTTTTTACATTAGATTTAGGCAGGCACCAACTTATTTCTTCTTTATGCAGCATCTCCAGTGTACAGTTTAGGAGGCAGAGCCTGATGGCATGTAGGGTTGTTCTTTTTTTTTTTTAAATGCAGGCAAAACCTAACAGCTCTGTGTGCTAGGTACAGGTGACTCTTTACCCTTTAAGCCTCTGCTATAAAGGGTAAAGAATTGGAGAGCTCTAAAAGGTCAGATAGCATCTGCCCAGCCAGCAAAACATGCATAACAGAGTAGATATCATGCGACACCAACCCAGTCTCGGCCTGAGAAAACCACTAAGCATTTGTATATCTAGCAGTCCTCAACTTCATATGTGTCTGCGACAGCATCTATAGACCTCCTATAGCAGTGAACAACAAATTGTTCATTGACTGTAGCTGCAAGAGAGAGAAGAATGAAAAATGAACACAAAGCAGTATTTGCATCCCTCTTCTATCTAATTCTAAAGACTTTCTCCAAGCTAGTTCACCTTTCCTCCCTCTTTCCTTCTTCTTTTCATAATTCTTTCAACCTATATTCCACATCTCCCCAAAGCCATGCCTCTACCAACAACATTTTATGCCACACTTCCTTCTACACCCACACAGAAAGTTCTAATGCATAGCTTGCTTGATGTTAAGAGCTGTTTCCTTTTTCAAGATGTTCAGCATCTCTAGGGTTTATTCCTTTCGTCACTACTTCCACTTTTCCAAGGCTTTGATATAGTTTGAGATCCAGAGCCGGGTGATAACCTTGAGAAGGAGAGGGATTTTCCCCATGTTTTGTGTAATGTACATGTCTCTTTTTCCAACTTCAGATCGAGTTTTTTTAAGAGTTCCTTCTAAAATTGTGCACAGAATGCACACTAAGTACAGAGAAAGGAATCATCTTTCCTAGCAGAAATTCTCATCTTCCCTTGTCCAAAATTACATAGTGATATATCATCAAAGGCTCTCGTTACATCATGTGAGCTTTAATCTGTTATCTAAATAATTTTTATTTTGATTCAGTATGGGTACATCACTGGGGTTTAATATTGAAAAAATTTCCAATGACATCATTTCAAAACAGATCATAACAGAAATTCATGACAAAGAACAAAGTGTGTTTTCCTGATAGAAAGTGAAATTCATTACCATCTAGGTTTTCTTAGAAATTTAAGTGTGCTTATTTCCTCAAGTCCCAGATATCTCTGGTGATCAAAATGGAAGCAGAAACCCAGTCTTCCTGCTAGTCTCTGGCCAGAGACTTGGGATCCAAGAAAGCTTCATAAGTTTGTAGTAGCCAAGGTCTCCAACCTCTTGGTGCCCCAGATCTCATTCTAAGTCGTCCAATTCACCAAAAGCCAGCAGCAATAGCCATGGCAGCAGGAGAGCCTCCTCATTCAACTCTTTGAGAGGAGACTGTCTTAGCAACTGGTCTTCGAGGGCTTGTAAAAAAGTAACAGGACGCCAGGACCAGAAGCTACTCAGCAGAATGTTTTTTGTGTGACTAGAAAACAAGTAAGTAAAAGACTCCTCCGATGTTTAACCTCTGTTTCTTCACATAGAATGCTGATAAACTGGGTGTTTCTCTTTTCTATAAGGTTGTTTCAATTCTGTATTTTGATAGTAATGCATCATAAACTGGTAGGTCCTTCATACAACTACTGGAATTTCTCAGGGGAAATGTCACCAGGTTATTGTCTCACTCTGCATAAAAGGGCAGAGAAAGACACAAAGCCCCACTGCAGGGTCTGGACTAAAGGAGGCTTGCTTACACCAATATTTCCAATTGTTTTTGTTGTTGTGGTGGTGGTGGTTTGGTGCACTAGAGATTATTAGAAGCTAGAGCAACGTGCCATAGTAAATTCAGGATGGGTGAAGGGTATGCCTTTATTCTGTAAAATGGAAGAAGACTGACTGTAAAAGGAGAAGTGCAAAAGAAAAACTAGCATGATATAAGAACCCTTTTGGGCAGATCATTTTGAGGAAAGAATACTAATATTATTCCGTTAAAACTGTCTATGACCAGGTAAGCCTTGGAAAATCTATGAGTACCTTCAGAACAATGGGTTATCCAGCTTAAAGATGTCTAATTGCAGTGGACATTGACCTCTCTATCCAAATGATTCTCATTTCCTGAAAGTCCACTAGGACACTGCTCAGAGTAAAAACTTGGAAGTATACTGGAGAGCTTGTCTTTTACTCATTCTTACTTTGGCAGATATGGTTGGAGGGCACTAGATGTCCATGACTTAAAAACTTAAAACTTTATTTATTTATTCAAAAATTATTTACCTGAATGCCCACTACAAGCTAAATATTGTTTTAGGATGCACGGTAAACCAAAGAGACCAACATCTCTGTCTTCATGTTGCTTACTTTCTAGTTCTGGAGGCACATAAAGTAAACAGATAATGCACAGTGTGCCAGATGGTGAGAAGTACTTTGGGGGGAAACAAAGCAGGGAAAGGAGACAGGAAGTTCAAGCAGGAAGTGTAGCAATGTTTAAAGGGTGGTCAGTGAAGATGTCACTGAGAAGATGAAATCTGAGATAAGATCTGAAGGGAGTGAGCAAGTGTCATATGAATATCTGGGGGGAAACTGGACCAGGGAGAGAGAGCAACAAGTGCAAAGACCCTGAGGTGGAAACAAGGAAGTACAAGATGCTGAGAATAGTCAAAGTAGAGTTAGCAAGAAGGAGAAGACATCAGAGAGTCAACAGGATCCGAAACACTCAGCGCTGTGTAGGTCATGAGGAGGACTTTGGCTCATACTTTGCATGAGATGAGAAGCCTCTGGAGGATTTTGAGCAGAAAATCAACATGATCTGACTTGTAACCAAATTTCTCTGGCTTCTATTTTGAGAATAGAGTAAAGGGGGGTAAGAACAGAAGTGGGGAGGCCATTAGGAGGCTCCTGCAGTAACCTAGGCAAAAGGTGATGGGCTTGGGCATGGGGACAGCAGTGGAAGCAGTGGGAAGTGATCAGAAAAGTAACATATCTTTCAGGAAGCACAATGGTAATTGCTGAAAGATAATGAAAGATAAGAGTAAAGGATAAAAAAAAAGCCCCTAAAACTTTCATTATGCTTATTTTGTGCTAGGCATTTTTCTAAGATTTGTATACATATTATCGCTTCTGATCTGTACATTGGTACTTATGAGGTAGGTAGTATTACTATTCCCACTTTATAGATAAAGAAAAGGGGACACAGAGAGGTTAAAAAACTTGACCAAAATCATACAGGTTTAGTCTTTAGACGTTAAGCAGTATAACTCCTGAGTTTGTGCTTTTAGTCATGAAACTGTCTTGTATCTCTTTTTTTTTTTTTTTTTTAACCGGGAGGTACCGGGGATCGAACCCCGGTCTCTCCATATGGTAGACGGATGCCGAACCTCTTGAGCCACATCCGTTTCCCAAGTCTTGTATCTCTTAAGTAAAGAAGGCCTGCACTAAAGCAGTGGCAATGGGGAAGGGAAGGTGGGACTAAATGTAAGAAATAGAAGGCATAAAATCAGCAGGAAGTGGTGACTGACCAGATGTGGGACTGAAGGAAAACAAAGAATTCAGGATTATTTGTCGATTGCAGGGGCATTCTTGTCACTGAGTAACCAAAACCAAGTGGTGAGATTGGGTCTTTCTTGACCATCTGCTCTCCTGTTTTCCTCCTGCATCCATGGCACTTCTCCTTAGAAGTCCCTCACGCACAGCCTGTGCATCAGTCTCTTGGGATCTCACCACAGAAACCCTGCAGTCAGTGCCCTGGGCATTCCTAGCCTTTAGAGCCAAGTATTCTGTGTCTCGCAGGGAATATTTCTCTACAGGGTGAAATAATTCACCCTCTGCCATCTACCTACTCACACTGGAATGACAACTTTGAGTGGATATAGCATTCTAGATGCAAAGTCTGTTTCTCTCAGACATGTGTAGACATTGGTTCATTGCCTGAATAGCAGATTAAACCAAAATGAGAATCAAATCAATACTTGAAGGATTAAATAAAACTATCTCCCTGGAATATAAAGACAGAGGATAATGGGATATAAATTTTGAAAGAAAACTTAAAAGACTATCAATTAGGGAAATTCATTATCTATTTTTTTAAAGGAACTGAGAAAAAAAAGAGTAGAGAGAGATTATAAGGAAAAAGTAATAAAAATATGATAGAAGAGAATCTTCCTGGACTGAAGAAAGATTTACGTCTTCAGAATTAAAATGCCTACCACATCCTAGCAGTCATATTCTAACAAAAGGTCATAATTCTAAGATCAAAACATGAAAGGAAGGAAGGGAGGGAGAGGGGGAAGGAAGGAGGGAAGGAGGGAAAAAGAAAGACGGAGAGAGAGAGGAAAGAAAGAAAGAGAGAGAGAAAAGAAAGAGAAAAAGAGGAGGGAAGGGGGCGGAGGGAGGAAGGAAGGAAAGAAGGGGTCCTATAAGCCTTCAGACAGTGTGAGCCATTGGGAGGAAGTGAAAGTGAAAGCAATTTAACAAGAATTACTTAATTAGAGTGAAGTGAATTAGACTGGCATCAGCCACCTCATCTGTAAGTAAAATGGAAGAAGGCAATGTAGCAGAGTTTATAAACTGGGGTGGCAAACAAATTATAAAATTAGAATTTTATTCCTAGACAAATTGTTATGATTCTGAAAGGAGAGAATAACACTATTTCTAGATACAAAAGATACAGAAAGCATGTTATTCAAATATTCTTACTGCAAACACAAAAAGGCAAACCTCATAGATACGTTTCAGCAACTCCAAAAAATTAATTCAAGAAAATAAGAAAACACAGACCACAAGAAACATTGGGGACCATAGAAATCAATATAACATACAACCAAGTTTAAATAATTGCTGACAAAGCAGATTAACTCTTGATTTTGATAGAAATGTATATATTTTTAATAATTAGAATTACCCTTGAGTAAAATAAATAGAGGATAAAAAGCTTTCAATTACTAGGCAAAAAAAAAAAAAAATAGAGTGAAATATCAAATCAAATAGGTAAAATCCAGAAATAAAAAAAGAAAACATGGTAAATAGAAATTTAAAAAATAAGATGATAGGAATAAAAATAAATATATCATTATTGGCAACTTATCCTAGTTAGTACAGTAAACCTTTCTGTAAATAGACAGAAATTCTTGGTTTAAAACACACCTCGAGACATGAAATGCAATCCACACTGTTTAAAAAAAATTGTAAAATAAAATTGTGCTTAAATGGTTTAAAAGGAAATTACTATGCATACAAACAAGCAGGAAAATATGAGTCATAACAGAGGGGAAAATAATCAGAACTGACCAGAATGACAAAGATGATACAATTCGTAGACAAGGACTTTAAAATAGTTGTTCTAACTGTATTCAGTATGTTCAAGAAGCTAGAGGAAAGGCTGAACATGTTAAATAAAATCATGAAAGATATTTTTAAAAACTCAATCAAAGCTAAGTGTCTGAGGTAGAAATTATACTGCATGAGACTAATGGCAGATTAGATATTGAAAACAAAAAGATGAGTGAACTTGAAAATATAGCAATAGAAGTTATTCAAATGAAACCAAACATAAAAAGATTGAGAAAACACGAACACTGCATCAGTGGGCTATGGGATAACTTTAAGTAGCTTAGTATATGTGTAATTAAAGTCCCTACAAGAAAGGTTAGGAGGACAGAAGAAATATTTGAAGAAAAAAATGATTAAAAACTTCCAAATTTGGTTGAAACTATAAAATCATAAATCTAAGAATCCAACAGATCCCAAACACATAGAGTAGGAAGAAAACTACACCAAGTTACAGCACAATCAAATTGCTTTAAAGCAGTAATAATAATTGAATAATTATTATTTCAAAATAAGAATTTAAATAATAATTGTTGATTATTTTTCTGATGACTAAAAATTATTCTATGTAGTTTATAAAACACATTAAGTTCTTTCTGGGTAGAAATAATTCTACCAGTCACCTATGGCCTTTTTATTGCTATGGCAAGACAAAGAATTATATAAAATGGTGTATAAAAGGAGTGCCGTGGTAAAAATTCTGATAGTTGTCATTTGATCAGAGAGTCTCATTGCTTGTTTTTTGAACTTTCTTAGTACAGAGTTTGAGGTGGAGTGATAATTATGTATATTTTATATAATGTACACTTATGCAGTGCTAGCTATATGCTAGACATGGTCCCAGGCAATTTAAAATACTTATTTAGTCCTCACAATAATCCTGTGACTTTAAATGGTTTACCTCCATTTAAAGGTGAGGATACTGAGGCACAGAGAGGTTAAGTAGTTTGCTTAGGACTAGTGGGAGTGGAGTTGGGACACCACCCCAGGCAGTTAGCTCCAGAAGCCCATGCTCCTAATCCCAATACTATCCTTCCAATCAATGTGAAAATACTTAGCATTTCCAAGAAGACACGAAATCCCTTGTTAATTTGTTTAAATTGATGTAAATGCAAACATTCTTAATGCCTGGACAACATGGCAAGTTCACTCAGGCTGCTGTTCCTTCCCTCAAACCCAACCCTAAAGTTCTCACAAAAGCAAGAGGGGAATTCCATTTTGAAACTTTGAGGTACATGGGGAGGCAAAAGATGATTAATCGCCATGTGGGAGGGAAAGAACTTCCCAGAAATGGGTTCTATTCTCATTACCTCAGAGTAGGTGAAGGTGAGATCTTGTCTCTTTTGTTCATTCTTATTATCTCAGGTCTTTGCACATTGATAGCTTAAGATATGATGTCAGAAATAATTTCCTTGCACCTCGCCTGGGATGTTGAAGCAGTTCAATAAATATTGAATAGATAAAAGAAAATATTGAAGAAAGAACATAATGAGAACAGAAATTATGGCACAACATGGTTTGTCTAGAGTCCCTGAAACACATCCTGGCTATGAAATGTTATGAGAGTTGTGCATTTTCATAAAGTTAATGGCAGTTCTTATTACTGGTCTTCCATTGTTCATTCATTATTATTAGTCTTCCCCTCTGATTCCTCCAAGTGTTATCTTCTTCACATCAGAGTAGATCACTGAGGAGTCCTGAGAGAGATACACAGGAGTAAGCACCTAAATGGGCTAGAGAAGGAATATGGTTGAGAGAGGTGAGATGAAGAACTTCCAAGGAGTCTAGCTCACCTCATTCTCCAGAAATGTCCTTCCAGTGTTTGCTGTGGAAAGAAAAAACATACTGAGCTCTCAACTCCTATTTAGATGCCATGCTCAGACTTTATGTCCCAAGGCATAGAATTACTCTGCCAAATATGTAGATTTCCATTTTCTTGGTGTCTTTCTGTAAAGTCTATCCATTAATTTTGCCTACTCTGATGTCCTCTCAGACACCACCTATCCTCTAAGTCCTCCACTAACACTTACTACCAAACCCTTCCACTTTCTGATGTGACTTCCATGGATTTTTTTACTTTTTTGGCTTTTCTGACCCTTACAATATCCTGCCAGGGCTTACTTTCCTGTCATTCTTCTATGTTTCTGTAGATAACCAACCACGTATGGTTCACCACTCTATACAGAAGAAAACTGGAGGCACAGACAAGAGTGGATGGACCCTCAGTCACACAGCAGTTTCCCACAGAATCCAAGTCTGTCAGAAGAGGCTTCTCAGTGATATTTGCTTCTTTCTCCCTTCTTCCCAGGTGGGCATAATGAGACTGAATCCTCTTCCCTTCTCCTAACTGAAAATCTCTACCTAGAGTATGCTGGAAGATGAGCGTCCACTGGTACAGCAAGGATGTTTATATCTTTTCAATTCTGCTGGGCAGTCACAAGTAGAGAAGAATGATGGGAGCTGCAGCAGTACAACCCTGAGCAGGCTTGCAGAAGACCCAGCTCCAGAGGCTGAGAGGAGTGTCTGGCTGACCATTGACCAGAAAATTGGTTAGGTTTTCGGCAGCCACTGGCTCCCTAGGAGACAGCCCCATAACACAGACCATGTGCTGGTTTGAAGCTGTATGTACCCCAGAAAAATATGTTCTTAAATCAAATCCATTCCTGTGGGTGTGAGCCCATTGTAAGTAGGACCTTTTGATGAGGTTACTTCTGTTAAGGTATGGCCCAGCCCAATCAGGTTGGGTCTTAATACTATTACTGGAGCCCTTTATAAGTGGAATAAAATTCAGACAGAGAGAAAGTCACAAGAAGCAAGAAACTGAAATTCACCAGAAGCAGGAAGAGGCCGGAGAGGCCAGGAGAGGCCACCACCTGCATTGCCACGTGACAGAGGATCCAAGGACCATTGCTGGCAGCCAGCCCCGGAATGCCACAGTATTCAGGGGGAAAGCATAGCCTTGATGATCCCTCCTTGGGACTTTCTTTTAACCTCAAAACTGTAAGCTATTAAATTCCTATTGTTTAACCTGACCCATTTCATGGTATTTGCTTGAGCAGACCAGAAAACTATACAGGCTGAAGGCAGGTTTCAGGACTTCAAGGGCACTGGGGCAGCTTCTTGAAGGACATGGCTCTGCCTGCTGCAGAACTATCATCTCAGTTCTTGCAAAGTTACATGTTAAAGTGAAAATTCTCTAGATGCATCTAGATGCATTCAGTGACTCTTCCCATCATACCCAAGACAGCAGGTTCTTTTAAAAGTACCACAATGACTCCAACTCAGGGAATTCCTGGCTCAATAATCCTCCCTTAACTTTAGATATTCTCACTCTTGCCTGTTTTCCCTGATTTTCCTCCCTTTGCCTTGTTTCCTAGATCTTCCCTGACTGTCTAGTCCTATCACAAAGAAGATTCAATGGACCTTTTATCTATTTTTTTTTTTAATTCAGCTTCTCCACAAGTACTGTCTCCAGATATCTCTTGCTCCCTCTTAGATTCACAGATTCCACATCAAGGCAAGTGATGTGATGAAGCCTCTATTGTACATGTGGAACTACAGGCTTCCATTTCCCTGGAAAGAGGTATCTGACAAGAACCAGTTTGCAGTTTCTCACCTGAGTCTTCTGTCTGTTGGATGCTCCAGACCTGGGAATAAGTCACATCCTCACCTACAGGACCCACTGGAGGGAGAAGACAAGTTCACAGTTATCTGTGGCCAAGGGCTCAAATAAGGGCTCAAACTTCTTGATAACCATTCTCCCAATCCCAGCGTGATTCTAGGGGAGTTATTATTTATTGGGAGTGACTGAACCCCATGAGCTTGGGGTGGCTAGGAAACCAACCGAGCATCATTCATCTCATGGCCTTTCCCGCTGCTCAGTTCCAAAGCAGACTCACCATTGACATACTCTGGCTGCAGCTCTTCGAGCACTGTGAGTGGAGTGGGCTGGGTGTCCTCTTGAGGGTCTGGGCTGGGAAAGCCTCTATGAAAAGTGAACTAACTACATGATAATCCCAAGGGCAGTGAGTGAGAGCAGAGAGAAGAGACTGTGAAAGGAGGGTGTAAGAAACCAGCCTGGTACCATTCTGCTTGGGCACTTTTATTGTCCTTTGTATAGACTGTCTGTGCTCTTTCAGGGTGTTACAAGATGAAACCAATTTTTCACTAAGGTGGGAGCCAGAGGTAAGTCACATAGCCACAAAGTATTTTCTTAATAGGGCAGCGACTGTGGTTTGGCAAATATTTTCTGTTCCTCATCTTTGTTTTTTTTGAAAGTTGTAAATAATACAATAATATTGTCCTAAGTTAATTTTTTTTCTCTTATAAACTCTCATAAAACTTCCCCTGCATCTTTCTCATTACGTTATATCTCTCTATCTTTTGTGTATTCTGTACATATTTTATATCCCCTTTAAGACAGTATATCCCTTGAGGAAATAAACTCCATTCTATGGATATTTTACCCCTTTAATATCTAACAAAAACTTACTCTCATACATTTTGGATGACCAATAAATAATTCTGAATATATGAATTAGTAAGTAATTAAAACATATTTGCTACTATTCAAGATAACACCTAAGGCTGTGTGGATCATCCTGACAGTATCCTGACAGCACAAATATAAGGAAGTAGAGATATGAATAAGTATAATGGAAAGATACCACATAATCAAATAGCCTTGAACTCTATGTACAAGTGGAGTAGAAATAAATATTTAAAGTTGTGAATAAGGGAGGTTTCTAGAGTTTGCAATTTTGAATAGGAAAAGTTCTCACCTGGGTGCATTAGTGGCAGAACTTCTTCCTGAAAAGCATATAAAGGAACATTCATTTCAGCAGAAGGTGCTTTATATCTCAAAACTTATACCTGACTTAACCTTGTGCAATCAGCTGGTAAGATACAAGACACAGAATAGGAATCCAACTGCATTTCATCCAAATGGATACCTCTTTATTCCAAAGTTTTTTGTTGAGTGTTCCATCCTCTTTTCCTATTGATTTGAAATTCCACTTGAAGCAGCAAACCCCACATGTATTGGTCTCTGTTTCTTGGTTTTCTATTCTGGTCTATTATCTCTTTGTTTATTCATGCTGTTTTAATCATTATAAAATATAATATCTTTTCATAGCTAGTGGCTCTAGTTCTATTTTACTGTTCTTTTATAGACTTAACATGGCCATTCTTAATTCTTTAATGTTTTGATATCTGCAACACCCACTTTCTAGCAGTAGTCTTGGGTTTAGCTTGATGTTGACATTCACAACCCAATAGTTAACCCCTTGTACCACTTAGCTTTGCAGACAGATGCATGAAAAAAACAGCACATCAGCATGGATATATCAGATGTGTCAGCAGAGGTAGTTTTCATAGTGGTCCAGGAGCTCTTTTTTAACCCTCCCACTGACAGCTCAAGGAACATTAGATCATAGAGGGTCCACCCTGGTTCAAAAGACTCATTCTCCATAGGAATCACTACCTTTCATAACACCACGAACCTCTGAGTGTGGCTTCCAGAGGTCACCACTTCAAGGGAAATATACAAGGTAAGAGTCACATCACACTCAGGAATGTTCCAGCTGTGCTTCCCATCAAACTTTATTATCCTGCTCAGAGTTCTTTCCATTTATATGTAGTTTATCAATCAGTCATAAATAATGTTGTTTGATAACACAGCCAATATTCCAACTTTATCAGGCTTTCCAGTCAACAGTTCTAAAAAAGTTAACACAAGTTTATTTTCCCAAGGAGAAGGAGAAACTTTAGAATTAGCTTGTTTAGTCTACAAGGAAAGAAGAATGACCTCAGAATTTTCTACCATGCTGAAGTGTCATTCAGGCATAAAGGTAAGGGACAGACATTATCAAACATGTATCAAATCAGTATCTATAATTCTAAAACTCCCTCTTGAAGAAAGCCTTTCTAAGGGCTCTCGAACAACAACAAAAATCAATATGTTGGCTCAAAAGAAATGTTCAAAGCTATTCCAAAAAGTAGATATGGTACAAATAATATTCACTGATCACAATGCAACAAACTGGAAATACATCATGCTTAATGGCAAAGCCCCAGGATATGTTTATCAATTGCAATTAAGGTGCCATACTAATGAAGGATG
This sequence comes from Tolypeutes matacus, assembly GCA_026826555.1. Taxonomy (NCBI): domain Eukaryota; kingdom Metazoa; phylum Chordata; class Mammalia; order Cingulata; family Chlamyphoridae; genus Tolypeutes; species Tolypeutes matacus. The sequence continues at coordinate 5,361,579 of JAKSZT010054308.1, forward strand.
TTTATGTGGGAGATTGTGGGAGGTATGGGAGGTGGGGTGTATGGGAATCCCTATATTTTTTGCGTAACATGTATGTAATCTAAGTATCTTTAAAAAAAATAAAAAATTAAAAAATTAAATTAAATTGAATTAAAAAGTGACGGTTGTACAAGTGGAAAAAACTGGAAATTCATAACAAAACTAAGAAAAAAATCTTGATATGCCTATCACTTATAATTTAAGGGAATTAAGTCTCAAACTGTTGATTACATATAAAAACATGTCATAAAAATTAAAACAAATGAATTAAATATCCAATTCATTTGAAAGAATGAGACTAATAAAAACAGAAGAAAGTAATAAAAATAAAAGCAGAAATTCTAGAATGAGAAAGCAAAGCTGGCAGATCAAATAAATAATTCTAAGAGCTTTATTTTTTAATCAAAAGAATAAACCATTTGCCATACTATTTAAGGAAAAAAAAAAAAAAAGGAGCAAGCATGGAGCAATACCCACAGCACATGGGAGGTTAAAAGAGTCAGAAAAGACCACTTTGCTCAACTCTAAGTAAATCAATTTGGATTCCTAGATAAATAGATGCTTTTCTAGGAAAATACACCAGAAAAAGAAAGAAGATATAAACAGTTTGTAACAGGCAGAATAGAGCATGTTAAGTTGAATTAACAAAAAAAGGCTCGAATTACAGTGATTTAAAAAACCACAAAGGTTTATTTCCCACCCATGCTAAACATCCATCATACATCTCCTAGGAGACGAGTCACCGTGGTTACTAACAAGGCTGCACCATGTGCAGATGCCCTCACCTCAGCAAGCATTTCCACCATCATCAGCACTTGGGAAAATGACCTGGAAGATCAAGCCTTGACTCTTAAGTGCTTCCACCAGGAAATGATACAAAGCACTTCTGCTAACATTTCACGGACACATCGAACTTCAAGAAGACAAAAATGCAAACTTCCCATGTGCTCAGAAGCAAAGAAAAACTGGATATAGGTGAACATTAGCAATATCTCTCACAAGATTAGTTACAAGGGCAGAAATAGGGAAAGTTGTTTGAAGAGTTGCTCCTTCAAAACCCTGCCAGGCACTGACAATTTCACTGGGGAGTTCCAAAAAATCTTTAAAGAACAGGAAATTATATTGCTATGTAAAGTGATTAAGAACATATTAAAAGAAGGAAAAATTTGAACTTCATTTTGTGACGATAGAATAACATTGAATACAAACTCCCACAAAAAGCATAACAGAAAACCAGGCAAATCCCACACATAAATATTGATGCAAATATTTTCAATAAAATGCTAGCTTATATTTAAAGAATGCATCACAAAAATTGGAGTTTTATCCAGAATGCAAAGATTAGTCAATATTAGGTATTCTAGTAATATAATTCACTGATTTGATAGATGAAAAATAGAAATATTATATTATATGATATATGATTATCTCCACTTGTAGTAACAAGATATTTAGCAAAAATTGAATTATCCTGAAGGATAGTCTTAATAAAATAAGAATTGCTAGAACTTTATTAAAAAGGAGTATTTGAATATATTATATAGTAGTCAAACACTAGGAGAATTTCCCTTAAAATAATGACAAGGATATCCACTGAACTACTATTATTTAACAATATATTGAAGGCCCTAGAAAATGTAATTTAACACAAAAAATAATTTGCCTAAAAATTAGAAAGGAGAAAGTAAATGTTTTTGTGTTTTGTAGATTATTTACTTCTATTCTTGAAAAAATCAATATAATGCAAAAAATGAAAGAATTCATCAAAGTGAATGGATTCAAAGTTATTTTACATAAATAAATACCCTCTCTTTTTGCATACATACTTTTTGTTTTTTGGTACTGGGTCCAGGGATTGAATCTGGAGCCTCGTATATGGGAGACCAGCACTCAACCACTGAGCCACATTGGCTCCCCTCAGTTGGTCTTTTTGTCTGTTTGCTTTTGTTTTTCTCTAAGAAGCGCTGGGAACCAAACCCAGGACCTCCCATGTGGGAGGCAGGCACTCAAGTGCTTGAGCCACATCTGCTTCGTGCATACATACTATTTTATCAATTAGAATCTATAATGGAAGAAAAAAAATTTCTAGTAATGTTTAATGAGACTCTTTTTGTTTCCATTTTGGCTGAAGCATAAAGACAGTAAGTTACATCCACATTTCAAAGTGAGACATTAAAACCCCCCTGAGTAGCAAATACAAAGAAAGGCTCAGGACTAGTTTTCTGATCCTTAGCTGACCACTTTTCTGTGTAAGAGGTTGGCAAAAGAGAACTGGAAATTGGAGAATTTATTTGAAGAGAGTAGTCACTGTGCTCTGAACTGGAGAGCTGGAGATGCAACCCTTGGTGGGGAGGCGAGCATGGGGAATGGATACTGCCTAAGGAGTCTCAAGGAGAGAATCTGCAGCCAATGCCTGAGGCAGCAGGACAGGGACAGAGAAAGCCAAAGCAAGAGCTGAGCATCTGCAGGCGGGGACAAGGCTGTGGGAATGTTTCTTGTGGACCACATGTAAGCCCTGGAAGAGAAAGATGGCTTGGAGCAATTTCAAAATCTGGCCAACGGGGTGTCAAGGTGGAAAGTGGACCTTCAGATTCTCAAGAACTGACATCTTGTGTCCAACTGAAGGAAAATGAATCACCTGCATTAGAGGAAGTGCAGTCAAGTGTTCCCAGTTGGAAGGCCTTGGAGAATCCATAAACACAGCCCTAAAATAAGAGTCAGCTTTGCTCAGCTTGTCAAATCTGGAGAATCAGTTTTAACTGCTGGCCACAGCAGGGAGAAATCAGAGCCAACCACGGAGGCTTCACGAGCAGAAGCAAGTTGAGGAAACAGAGAAACATCTGACCACAGACCCTTTCATACCACAGAAGGGCAGCCTGAACAGGGCCCGCGCTTGGGTGAGGGGTGGGAGGAGGAGGAAGAGCTTTACCTCAGAATGAGATTCAGAGTTTTGGTTTTTTTTTTTAACATTTTATTTTTCTTTGTTTTTAAAGGAGCTTTAGATTACATAAATGTTACACAGAAAATATCGGGGATTCCCATACACCCCAGCCCCTACCCTCCCACACTTTCCCCTATTAACATCTTTCATTAGTGTGGTACATTTGTTAAAATCCATCATGGGAATGAACACATTAATCACCAAACAAGCACTCTTTGGGAAACTACGTTTTTGTTTTTGTTGCTGTTGTTGTTTTGTCTGTTTAAAATTATCTAAGAATAAGCGGATAGACTATGGGCTGGCCTGAGATTTCTTCCAGAGGCAGGAATAAGGCAAGCTCCACAGTGTGAGTGTGAATGAGCAGTGGGAAGAAGGAGATAAATAATTAAGTTTTATGATTGCACACTAAGAGTCCCCGTGTTCAGAATCAATTGCAATAGAAATAAATGAAAACAAACAAATATCTTAGGGCTAAACTTAATAAGAAAGGAGGATAGCTTATATATATAGAAAACTCTAAAATACTATGACCCCAAATATACCTAAAGAAAATGAAAACATACCCTTGAGGGGAAAATTCCACATCAAAAATGTGTCAATTCTTCTTTAATTAATCTAAAAATTTAATAGGAGCCTAATAAATGTACTAACTTTTTTGAAAGAAGCTCATTATATTATTTTGTAGAGAAAAAATAAACAATAATATCCAGAAAAGTTCTGGGAGAAAAACACAGTCATGATATGGAATAATCTCATTGGAAGAAAAAAATATTGTAAAGTTAAGGCATACAAGTCAAAGAAACAGATTATCTAAATTAGATAAAGTATCTAAATTAGAATATGTAAATTACCAGATATTTGGTATATTATAAAGGTATCATTATATTGAAGAAAAGATGAAACTATTAAATACATGGTATAGGAATCTGAAAAAAAAAGAAAAACTGTTTCTGACCACAGTACTTAGTCAAAATTAATTTCTTGGTGGATCAAAAATTCTTCACTACGAAGAATACCAAAATTCCAATAGAAAAATGGTGAAATAACATGAACAGAGAGCTCACAGAAAAGAAAGAAACACAAATTAAAACTAAATAGGGGAAGCGGCTATAGCTAAATTGGTTGGGCTCCTGTTTACCATACGGGAGGCCCCCGGTTCGATTCCTGGGGCCTCCTGGTGAAGGCAAGCTGGCCCGCGTGGCATGGTGAGCTGACAGCCCCGGCAGTGCGATGAGCTGGCATCAGCAAGATGATGCAACAAAGGAGACAAGCAGACAAATGCAAAGCAAATGGATACAGCAAGCACAAGCAGCAAGGGGCGGCAGGGGAGGGGAGGGGGGAATAAATTTTTAAAAAAGCAAAAACTAAATAGGGAGCAGATGTGGCTCAGGCAGTTGAGCGCTCACCTCCCACATGGGAGTCCCAGGTTCGGTTTCCAGTACCTCCTAGAAAGAAACAAAAGCAAACAACAAGCAAACAAATGAGAGCACATATGGCTCAGTGGTTGAGTGCCAGCCTCCCACATATGAGGTCTTGGGACAATGAAAAAGAAAACATTTCCTAGACCACACGATTTTTTTTTTTCCAAAAAAATTCATATGTAATATCGGACACTCAATTTAAAAAATAACCAGGAACAGGAAGAGATAAGAGTACATGTTTGAAAGCCAAAAAAAGAAAAAGAAAAAAGAAAGAAAATAAACAATAGACAGATGTACGGGGGATCCATATAATGGAGAAGATATTAACTATGCCCAATATGTTCATGGAAGTAAAATACATGGCTTAGAGTGTCAATAGAAAAATGGAAACCATGAAAACAACAAAGCAAATGGAAATGACAGAATTGAAAAAATATATAAAATAAGTGAAATTAAGAATGGTGGGGGGTGGATGTGGCTCAACTGGTTGGGCGTCCTTCTCCCATATGGAGGGACCTGGGTTCGATCCCCGGGACCTCCCGGTAAAAAAAAAAAAAAAAGAATGGTGGAATTAACAACAGATTAGACATAGCTGTAAACATAATTCTTGAAAGTTGGTGACAAGAAAGTATTCAGAATAAAACATGGAGTGAAAAAAGAATGGAAAACACAGAAGAGAGTATTAGAGATGAAGGAAGTACAGTGAGACAATCTCATGTATATGAAATTGGAGTTTTAGATAAAAAGGAAAGAAATAGAACAGATGTAATAGTTAAAGAGATAATGGCAAAGAACTTGCTAAAACTGAAGAAAGATTCAAGAATTTCTAGGGAAAGCCAGAAGTAATTCTTTTAACCAAACAGAACTACTGGATTTGAAGACCAAATAACTGAAATTAAAAATTCCCAGGAGGGTTTCAACAGCAGATGGGGCTGGCAGAAGAAAGAATAGGTGACTGCAAAGACAAGACAATTGAAATGAGTCAAGCTGAGGAATGGAAAGAAAACAAATTATAAAAAGCAAAGAGACCTCAGAGACACCATCAAGCATAGCAGTATATACATTATGGGATTCTCAGAAGTAGAAAACAAGATAAAGGAGCAGAAAGAATATTCAGTTAAATAATGACAGAAAACTTCCTAAAAATAAGTGCAAACAAACCCAAAGTAAGCAGAAGGAAAGAAATAACAAAGAGTTCGGTGGAGATAAATGAAATAGAGAAAAAAACAACAGCAACAACAATAGAGAGAATCAACAAAATCAAATGTTTGTTCTTCGAGAGGATCGATAAAGTTGATAAATGTTTAGCTATACTAACAAAATGAAAAAAGAGAGGAAACAAATAATGAAAATCAGAAATGAAAGGGGGGACACTGCTACCAACCCAATGAAATAAAAAGAACAGTCAGTGGATACTATGAATAACTGTACACCAATAAATTAGATAACTTAGATGAAATGGACAAATTCTTAGAAACACACAAATTAGCTCATTGGCTCAAGAAGAAACAGAAGATCCCAAGAAAACAAATACTAGTAAAAAGAGTAAATCAGTCATCAAAAATCCTCCCCACCCCCCAAAATAAAAGTCCAGAACCAGATGGCTTCTCAGAGGGATTTTACCAATGATTCCATGAAGAATTAACACCAATCTGTCTCAAACTCTTCCACAAAAAAAAAAAAAAAAGAAAGAGAGAGAGAGAGAGAAGAGGAGGAAACACTCCCCAACTCATTCTATGAGGCCAACATCACCCTCATTCCAAAGTCAGGTAAAGATACCACAAGATAAGAAAGTTACAGACCAATGTCTCTTATGAATATAGATGCAAAAATCCTCAGCAAAATAATAGCAAACCAAATCCAACAGCACATTATAAGAATTATACATCATGGTCATGTGGGATTTACCCCTGGTATGCAAGGGTGGCTCAACATAAGAAAATCCATTAATGTAATATACCACATTAACGAAGTGAAGGAAAAATACTACACGATCATCTCAATTGATGCAGAGAAGGCATTTGATAAAATCCAGTATGCATCAATGATAAAAACACATAGAAAACTAGGAATAGAAGGAAACTTCCTCAACATATATGAAAAACCTACAGCTAGCATGCTACTTAATGGTGAAGGACTGAAAGCTTTCCCTCTAAGATCAGGAGCAAGACAAGGATGCCCACTGTCATCACTGTTATTCAACATTGTACTGGACGTAAGAACCAGAACAATTAGGCAAGAAAAAAAAATAAAAGTCATCCAAATTGGAAAGGAAGACGTAAACTTCCCCTGTTTGCAGATGACATGATCCTATATACAGAAAGTCCTAAAAAATCCACAATAAAGCTTCTAGAGGTAATAAATGAATTCAGCAGAGTGGCAGGGTATGTGATCATCACCTAAAAAGCAATAGTGTTCCTATACACAAGCAATGAACAATCAGAAGAAGAAATCAAGAAAAAAATTCCATTTGCAAAAGCAACTAAAAGAATCAAATATCTGGGAATAAATCCAACCAAGGATATAAAGGACTTGTACACAGAAAACTCCAAAACATTGGTAAAAGGAAACTCCAAAACATTGGTAAAAGAAATCAAAGAAGACCTAAACAATGGAAGGACATTCTGTGTTCATGGACTGGAAGACTGCATATTGTTAAGGGGCCAATTCTAACCAAATTGGTTTACAGAGTCAATGCAATCCCAATGAAAACTTTATTTGCAGAAATGGAAAAGCCAATTATCAAGTTTATATGGAAGAGTAAAGGGCTCCAAATAACCAAAGCCATCTTTAAAAAGAAGAATGAATTTGGAGGACTCACACTTTCTGATCTTAAAACTTATTACAAAGCCAGAATAATCAAAACAGCATGGTACTGGCACAGGGACAGACCTATCCAATGGAATTGAATTGAGAACCCAGAAATAAATGATCACATTTATGGCCAACTAATTTTTGACAAGTGGACAAAGATCACTCAATTGGTAAAGAATCATCTCTTCAACAAAACTGGGAAAACTGGATCTCTAATTGCAAAAGAAGAAAAGGGGACCCTACCTCATGCCTTATACAAAAAAAAAAAAACTGAAAATGATCTTAAATATAAGAGCCAGAACTACCAAGCTCCTAGAAGATAACATTGGGAATCATCTGAGGACATTTTGTTAAGCAATGGTTTCTAAGACTTTACACCAGAAACACAAGCAGCAAAAGAAAAAATAATCGATGGGACCTCATCAAAATTTAAAACTTTTGTGCCTCAAAGGGCTTCATCATGAAAGTAAAATGACAACCTACACAAGGGAGAAAATATTTGAAAACCACACATCCAATAAAGGTTTAATAAGCAGAATATATAAATAAATCCTTCAACTTAACAATAAAAGGACAAACAACCCAATTAAAAAATGGGCAGAAGAGCTGAATAGACATCTCTCCAAAGAAGATATACAAATCACCAGAAAGCATATGAAAATATGTTCAACATCATTAGCCATCAGAGAAATGCAAATCAAAACCACAATGAGATATCATTTCTCACCCACTAGAATGGCTACTATTTAAAGAATTACTTGTGGTAGAGAGGATGAGGAGAAATAGGAACACTCATTCATTGCTGGTGGAAGTCTAAAATGGTGCAGCCCTTGTGGAAGATAGTTTGGTGGTTCCTCAGAAAGTTAAGTATCAAATTACCATATGACCTAACTGTATTAGTCAGCCAAAGAGGTGCTGATGCAAAGTACCAGAAATCTGTTGGCTTTTCTAAAAGGTATTTATTTGGGGTAAAAGCTTATAGTTACAGGGAAGCGGCTGTGGCTCAATCAGTGGGGCTCCCGTTTACCATATGGGAGGCCCCAGGTTCTGTTCCCGGGGCCTCCTGGTGAAGGCAGGCCCGCCCGCACGGTGTGGTTGGCTGACCCAGCGAGCACAAGCAGCAAGGGGGGGATAAATGAATAAATAAATAAAATCTTTAAAAAAAAAAGCTTATAGTTACAAGGCCCTAAAGAGTACAACTCAAGGCTGATTTCTCACCCAAAGTCATTTCCTACATGTTGAAGCAAGATGGCAGGCAATGTCTGTGAGGGTTCAGCCTTCCTCTTTCCTCTTGAGGCTCCATGGGCTCAGCTTCTTCCAATCTCAGCTGTAGGCTGGCATAGGGCTCAGTTGCTCTTTTCTCTTCAGCAGCAAACTATCAGATGAATGGCTCATCTCTCTTCCTGGGGCCACAGGATCAAAGTTTTCTCATCTTCCCTGACTATGGAGTTCTCTCTCTTCCTCTGTATATCTTTTTCTGTGAACTTCTTGAGTGAGTGTCCATTTATATAGCCCACCAAGGGGGTGGGGACTCAACCCTGCACGCCCTAATGATGTGGTTGAATCAAAGCCCTAATCTTACCATAATCAAGTAAACGTAAAACCTTTGAATTTAATACAATCAAAGGGTATTATACCCAGAGGAATAGACCAGTTTACAACCATAATCAATATCTCTTTTTGGAATTCATAAATAATATCAAACTGCTACACCAACAATTCCACTTTTAGGTACACACCCAAAATAATTAAAAGCAAGGACTCGAACAGATATTTGCACACTAATATTCATAGCAGCATTATTCACAACTGTCAAAAGATGGAAGCAACCCAGGTGTTCATCAGTCGAGTGGATAAACAAAATGTGGTGTATACATACAATGGAATATTATTTAGTCATAAAAAGAAATGAAGTCCTGATACACGTGACAACATGGAGGAAACTTGAAGACCTCATGTTGTGTAAAATAAGCCAGACCCAAAAGGATAAATATTATATGATCTCACTGATAGTAAATAATTAGAATATCCAACTCGTACAGTCAGAATCTACAATGTAAGTTACCAGTGGAAGGGCTGGGGATAGGGAATAGGGATCTAAAATGAACAGAATTCTGTTTGAATTCTGTTTGATGGAAATGTTTTGGTGATGGATTTTGGTGAGGGAGGCACAGCATTGTGAACATAATTGACAGCATTAAAATGTATATCTGAATGTGTTTTGGTGAGTAAGAGCTAGATTATATACATGGTAATAGAATAAAATTTTTTTTTAAATTAAGTGATATTTAATGGTTATACTTTTTAATTTAAAAGTCCAACATGGAAGATTTTAATCTACTTAAAATGGCTTTTAATCTGAACTGATTACACCCAGAGGAAAATAACATATTGTAAAATTAGAATTATGGTAATGTTGCCTGCTGCATGGAAGCTTTCAGAATTGAGATGCATAGGAAGAAATTATTGGAGTTTGGAAGGTTTTCTTTGCAAATCCAATCCATACTGGTTATGGAAAAGGTCATAGCAGTAAAGGGGAAACATCAATTAGTAGATACCAACCTGATGTCTTGTGGAACCAGCAATAAAGCAGCAGAGTGACAGCAATGGAGCCAAGGACACTAAACAGCCCCCCAAGAGCTCCGGCTGTGGCAAGGCCTCTTCTGTAGCCATCAGATCCTGAGGAAAGAAACCAGTGCCTCAGCCTCAGAGAATAAAATCTTGGGCCCTGGGATCCTTGCAGATACTGTACAGGAATAGTAAATAAAAATTCACTTAAATATAGTCTATACTTTTCAAGTTAATATGGGCAGAAGAGTAGCAACCAGACACTGAGACAACCCTCTCTAGCTCCCCATGTGCAGGAGACATCACCTAGGGCACCACTTATCTTCTGAAACCCTATTATGGTATCCCTAAAGACTGGCTGGACAGACATTGATCATAATGCTGCTGTATCCAGTTACCACCAACTTACCTGTGATGTTGAGTGGCACGGCCTCACTGTGCTGGACCCCCAGGCCATTGTCAGCCTCACAGGAGTAGTTTCCAGAATGTTCTTCAGTCAGGGAGAGGTTGAAGGACACTCCTCCTCCAGAGGGGGCCGAGCTGTTTTCCAGGGTGACATCCTCATGATAAAACCAGTACAGGATCGGGGGCGAGCCTCTCTGGGCCTCACAGTGAAGCTCCACCACGTCCCCCACCACAGCCTGGGCCCTGGGGGCCCTGAGGGTGAAGACAGGGCGAGACACTGGAACTGACAGAGACAGCGTAGTTATGAGAGAGGATTTTGGTTGCTGCAGTAGACTCAGAAATGCCCACACTGAGGCTCTCCTCACAGGGCCGAGCCTTTAGTCATTCTGTATTCCTTCCATATTTACATCCCCACAAGAACAATCAGAGGTAATTTTCTCAATGCTTTGGAAATTTAATGGATTGTCAATTCTGGGGCATTGCCTAGAGACCTGGTCATTTGTTGTCATCTTAATTTTTCCTTATGCCAATCCAGCCCTTTTTATGTTTCCCTCCACAAAATGTCAGCCGTTTCACTTGCAAGGGTAACCCATTCTCAAATTTCTGTTGGTTCTCTATAGCACTGATTCCGGGAAGCAACTGCAATTTCCCATAACCTCTGTTTTGGAAATTCTGCCTGGGATGAATGAGAGTGGAACTCACTTTTCACGGGGATATTCACCACGTTGCTCTGGAGGGGATCACGGCCATTGTCAGCTCTACAGTAATAGTGCCCAGCGTCGCTCTCCTTCACAGCTGGGATCTCCACCTCTGCTGACAGGGAGTGCTGGGTCTTCTGTCCCAGGCTGGTTCCTGTGGCCTCTTTGTGCCAGGAGAATGTGATGTTTCCTGTGCCCTCAGCCACTGAGCAGATAAGGACCAGCTTCCCTCCTTCAATCACCTGCTCCCCAGGGGCCAGGATCTCTAAACTTACATTAGAGACAGGGACTCCTGGATGAATATAAGATAACATTTGAGAACCCTGACTAGGGAAGACTACAAGAAAAAGATTTCACTCCCTAATGCAGGGAGTGGAAATATGAGTTGCATATGTAAACCCTTATAAGTATTCCTACAGAGGTATCAAATTCATTATAATTTTCATTAAATACTTTCATGCCCTAGCCCTGATCCTGGCTAATTTCATGGATAGCAGTCACTAAAGAATTTGTGATGGATCTGCTCTGCAAGACAGAAGGCCTTTTTTTTTTTTTTGATGCAGACAAATGTCATTTGTGCAAATGAAGAGGGACACCAGTAGCATCAGCCCTGCCTTGGAAAAGACATTCTTAATAACGATCCCAATAACAATTCTCCATCATTGTCTCCATACAAATTTCAATTCCTCCACCCCAAAGGCCCCTCTGACCCCTCCAGTTCACTCTGATCTCTGTTTTCTCAGATGCTTCATTCAATCCCATATACTGTAGTCCCACATTGCCTTCGAGTAAGTCAATGTGTGTTGTGATTCCTGTAGCTCAGCCACCTGGAGGCAGAGACCATGCTAAGTGCCAGGCACAACCAGTGATCAGTGTATATTTGATTATTTGACTGATAAAGAAAAGAAAGTTTGTAGGGAGCTCCATCCATTTTTTTATTCTTATGAAGAGCAACGTCAAAAGCAATTTGGAGAACTTCTCTAGCCCAGTTCCCACTTTCCACAAGGGCAGACGTTGCACAAAGAAACAAAAGACTAGCGGAACAAGCTGCAGCTGCAGCACTCTTTTTCTCCAAGGCTTAGCCTTACTGATACTTACGCTGCACATGAATATGGGATCGGAGGCTCTGTTTTCTGACCCTATGAGTCACTGCCACTGCCTCCGCCTCACACCAGTAAGACCCTGAGTCTTTGCTCCATCTGGTGGGGGTCTGGAGTTCTGGAGACCTGCTCCAGCCTGGACCCAGGACTTGGCCATCTTTGAAGAAGCAGAACTGGAACTGGGCATATTGCCTCTGTGGAGTGAGCCAGGTCTCACAGGTCAGGGTGACTGGGCTCCCCTCTGTGGGCTGGGAGGGGCTGGCTCTCAGAACAGGATGTGGAAACAGCTCTAAAAGAAGGATCACAACAGTCCCCAGAGCCGTGAGAATCAAGGTTCCTGAAGGAACCCCAGTAAACAAGACCCTCAGAAGCAGACCCATATCTCCCATCACATCTCCCTAGCATGGTCAAGCCACAAGCATTCCAGTCCACGCTGGCCCATGGGCAGCTTGCCTTTACCAGGCACCCACCCTGCTCTGCTACTACAGGCTCCTGCCCAGCTCCAGTCCCCACAGGAGTAAAAATTCTACCTTGGACTTTAATGTTTACTGTGTTTGAAGTTTCTTTCCATGAGCGAAAAATAGATTTCCCAGAAGCGATACAGTAATATTGGCCACTGTCGTGCAAAACCGCCCTCTGGATAAGGAAGCTTGAGACTTTATTTGAAAGAATCAACTTTCTTCCATTCTTGTAGTAAGACATGGTCTTTATTGCCTCATCATCTTCTCCCTTGCATCTCAGAACCACTCTGTCTCCTTCAAAGACAGGAGAAGGGGCCAGAAGTGTCAGCCAGCCTGCAAGAGGGAAACTGGGTTTACCATTTCTGCAGAGAACCCAAGTGTCTGATTTGCTCTCTTGCTCTTGGGCAGTAAGCTCTACCAGGAGATGGTGTCAGGTGCAGCCTCTACATGTTTAGACAAGATGGTGGCTCCAACCCAGGTCTTAATTACTAAGGGCTGCATCTTATTTTTTCATGTGGAAAGGGGTAGGTAAGCAAAACTTTTTATATGGATGAAGGAGTGTTCTGCCAAAACTCCTTCCCCTTAGTGTTACCCGTTAGTGGCATTGTGCCAGCAATCACCACCCTTGGTGGGAACGTTATTTTCCCATCCCTCCACGTATTCACTGCCGCCCCCATGCACTACCCAGTGTTATAAAAGTTCAAGTCCTGTCCCTCCTTCTTGCATCACCAGATGAAACCACCAAATGGCCTAGGTAACTGAGGAATAAGCCAGGTACTGGAATAAGGTGCAGTATCTCTAATTCTTGTGATTTTTCTGCTTGAATGTTCCTTTCAGAATTTTTTTCTTATCCATTCAATGTATAATGAGGTGGAGATTAATTTTAATCCAAGGTTCCTAGGGGACTTATTGTAGTGAGAAAAAACTCATGCCAAAGACAAATGCCCTCCCCAGGAGCTGCTCTTCTTCGATGGGTCACAGACATTCTAACTTCTGCCCTGACACTTCACTTGTCTATGGTACTGGACTGTGTTCTGTGTTTGTGACCTCTCTGTTATATTTTAGTATTATATTCCACAATTTTGACTTCAAGGTGAGGTATTAAGTCATATTTCAGATAAAAATCATCCCTTTACCACTATTCAATCATACCATGACTGCCAGAACTTGGATGTGTGGTGTTAGGAAGCGGAGGTCAGTCACACAAGAGATGCGATGCCTCCTAAAACAACTGCACAGCCAGAGTGTGAGGCTTGTGGATCTTGGAATTATAATTTTTGGAAAATGTATGGTTTGCTACAGGTAGTTCCAGGTAGAAACCCAGATTTCCCAGTTGGAAATGGAAGGTAACCTTTGACAATGATGATGATGATTCTTAATGAAATTAGAAGGGCAGAGAAGGTGGGTTGCAGAAACAATTAGATTCATTCAAGATTGTTGCCCTGCTCTGCACCTGGAGATTAGATCCCACGGGGACTTGGCTACTGCTGAGGGACTTGCAATCAAGCCAACTTCTAAACCACTGGGGCAGTCTTCATCCAGAAACTGGATCAGAATAGTGTTTGTGTTAGAGTTTATATAATTTGCTCCCAGGATTGCTGTGACCACCTGGCCATTTGGAGACCTCAGCAGAAAGTTCAGCTGTTCCTAGTCGGCTGTCACTGTGGTGGGGTCGGCAACGTTGAGGGTTTTAATCTGTGTGCACCATCTCTTAACCAAAGGCCCTAAAAAGGCAGGGGACCAAGCCCTAATGCTGACTTGCTCATCCTCAGTAGGTTCCAAGTCCTCTAGCACCTAGATTTGATCAGAGGAACCAACCATCCACAATCAGGCTGAGGGTGTCTGCACCTACAAAATTGCTCAATAAGAATCCTGCTGACCCTGGAGAGTCAAGAAGAGAATTGTGTCGGGAGGGGTGGGATGGGAAGGACAATAGTAGGAGGCAGGGAGAAGATTAGGTGGTGAATGGAGGGATCTTTGGGTAGAGCCAATAAATGTGACCACGAAAATTTAACTAGGGTCAAGTTGTATTGATTTGAAGTTGTTGTTTTTTTTCACAAGAATTCTATTGAAAAATATTTTCACCAGAACAGCAGCAAGAGCAGAAGGCGGGCAAAGTATTATTTTTTCAGGGAGATGCGTGCCTGAGAAAGGTCACAAACTGTGAGGGCAGTGGGTAGGTGGAGCTGGACAGAGGAAATGGGAGAGAAGACTGCCCTGAGGGAATGGGTGGAGAGAGAAAGACATTTTCAGCTCTCACATTTCATACCCTGCAGGGCAGTGTTATTCCCTAAGTGCCAGAGACATTTTCAGGGAGCCCAAGTGACCCCCGCGCCCCCCTGCCATGCCACACAGCTGGTATATAGTAAAGACAGGGTTTGAATCTGGGTTTTTCAGGGATATAGTGCCTCTTTTTTTTTACTACATCATGATGAACTAAGTTCTTTTTAATTTGTTTTTTTTTTTTAAGGGAAAGACTTTGGTTCTGAGGAGGATTCCAGATTTCTGAGAAGCTCTTAAGCAGAGAAAAGAAAGAAAGAAAAAAGTGGCCATTGTCCTGTAATGGCCGTGGTGATTCACCTCTGGGAGACTGCCCCACAGCACCCGAGACTGGGATGGAGTTGTAGCCTGATTTCCATTTATGGTCAGAAGCCACGGGAGCATTGACTGAGATTTCCTCAAATTTCCACCCAGACAAGAAGTGAAATGATAGGTATTCCGGGGTAGGGCTCAGGGACCTTATGTGGGTGAGAATGAATACAAGAGATGAGATAAGTTCCTGGCCAAGGCTCTGTAGGTGTCCCTGGACCTTCCTGTTCCATTAAAGGTGAGATAGGGAACTTCTTATCCCAGCACAGCTCCTGAGAGCCCAAAGAGCCCTTTCCCACTTGATGGTGAGCACTGAACAAACTAGAGATCAGTTTTCCCTTTCTTTAGATTTAGTCTTGACTCATATGGAGGTCCTGTATGTAGAGTAGAACATTTTTCTCATTTACTTCCTTGGCTGAGCACAGCATTAAATCAAGAAGACAGGAAATTAGTTTTTTTTTTTCACACAACTTTAGAAAAGTAATATATGTATAAAAATAATCAGAACTATATAATGGGTCTAGATCAGGTGTCAGCAAATGATGCCTGTGAGCCAGTCAGCCACCTGTTTTTGTAAATAAAGTATTATTGGAATACAGAGGCACTGATTCGTCTACATATGGCCATTAATAACATTCCTGTTACAAGGACAAAGTTGAGTAATTATGACAAAGACCCATAAAGCCTAAAATATGAACTATCTGGACTCTTACAGAAAAAATTTGCTGACCCCTGACCGAGAGCTAAAGAAGCAATGACCAAGTTTTTAGTGCTTAGATGTTCCTCTAAGAATAACTTTTCAGAGCTATGAGAATGTTCAACCAGAAAATACTGAGCCAGATAATATTGAGTCCTATGGCCAGGAAAACAAATTCTCCCCAATCAACTTCTGTCCAGTCTGCATGTCCTCTTTCAGATGTCATTTCCCTCCTTATCCCTTGGGCTTTGTGCAAAGAAACAAACATCTGTGGCCTTGAGAAGGCTGAGCAGGCGGAGACTGCGAGACTTCAGAACAGCTTGGCCCTTGGGGACAGTGTCTTTTGAATATGTCAACAGACCTTCTAGGGCCACCTCTACAGGACTCTGTGGTGGTCAGTGACTGATACACCAGAGACAGAGGAGAACAAAGATAAGGGGGACTCACCTGACTGTACACTGACTGGAGCTGTGAGGGGGTCAAAAGTCAGAGGTTAGCACAGAGCATTAGCCCCCACAATTTAGAAACTTGTATTACTCTGATAAATCCCTCAAAAACTTCTATCTCTCCCTCCTTTTCTATCTGCTCCCCTCCTCCATTATCACCAACACCTCAACATCCCTCCAACATACAACTAACCCTCATTCATTTTACAATCACAAGGCAAATGGCAAATCCATCCCTTGACTAAAGGGATTGCCAGTAGCAAGTCCCATGAATGTTGGATATTTAGTGACTCTCTCCTTCATTTCATTTTCTCCCTCCACCCCTGACCATGCTTTTCAAGTGGTAGACACCCTGCTACAGGAGAACACAGTTATAAGTCACAGAGGGGTTCCTCAGGAAATGAGAGCTGTGGGGGTTACGAGTTGAACCCATTCTATATCCTCTCCTCAGGTCATATTTTATGTTAGAGTCCTTTTACTCAACAAATATTTATTTAATGTCTGTCAAGTGTAGAGAAAGGAATCTTTTCTCCCAGCAGTAGCCCTCCTCTCCCTCATGGCCTACAATTAAACTGAAAAACATTAGCAAAGGGTCTCAATGCATCTTCTGAACCCAAATCTTACAGATAACTGATTTAATAATTGGGTTTTTGGGTTTTTTTCATGGAGATTAAAGGGAGTATTAAGCATTGGAATTATGAAAATTTTATTTATAATAACATCCTATTACTCTATGAGATCTAAGAGATAAAAATAGGAATTCATGACCAACAAGTGGTGCAGTGGCCCCCTTTGAAAATTAAGGATTGGGGTGTGCTGGCTCTGGCCAGTCCCTGCTCCTTTTCCTCTGCCTCTGAAGCCTAAGCTGGAAGCAGAGCCCTGAACTTTCGTGCTAGTCCTTAGGCTTTGACAAAACCTCTTGACTAGCAGGAGCTGGAGACCTCATCCTGTTGCCAGCTCAGTTCTACCTCAGAGTGTCAGACTCACCAAAGACGACTAGCAATGACCACAGCAGCATGAGGGTCTGGTCCAGCTACCTGAGAAGAGATGTTCTCACAGCCATCAACTGGGACTTGTGGGCAGGGAAGGGAATCTGCCTTTCAGAATAGATTTTGTATAATTAGTAAAAGGGGAAGTGAAAGAGCCCTGCCGAGTCTGATTGCGTTTTCTGCCTGGTAGGCAGGTGCTAAGAGAATTAAAGGTAATCCTTTTTTAATGCCAGAGACATTAATGATACATTTTTCCTGACACTCATGAAGATACCTTGATACTAGTGGTCCAGATACTACGTCTTGACACTAATGATGAGAGTTAACACTAACGTATAGTTCTTAATGAGTCAACACGGTCCTAAGTGCCTTATGCTAGCAAAGTTATTTAATCCTCACAGCAGGTTTCTGATGTCGGCGCTTTTATCATCTCCTTTACACTGAGGAAACTGAGGTAGCAGAAAAGGTAAGTAAGTTGACTAAGGCCAGTGTGGTCAATTTCTAGTAGTAGCAGAGTGAGGATTCAAACCCAGGCAGTCCAAATCCACAGTTTCTCTTACACACTGTGATATATTACTACAATAAATTGCTTCTCAAATGTTCGGTAAGACAGCAGGACCATTGTCCAAATAGCTCTGGTTTTTTAGCTGAAATTTTCCTTAGTCAGTTTGTGACTTTCTACAATGGGATTTTACTAAGATTCAAAACATATTCTCTATATCCATGAAAACATTGTTGTCTCCTTCACTGCTTCTAATCCATTTTTCTTTCTACCTCAGGTTGGTCTTAATATAGCCAAACCTTGCAAACATTCACACATGTTTTACCTATTCGGACTTTCATCCCGATTAGATACAATCCTTATAATGTTGTATGTAGCAACCTGCTCAGGATCAGGCCGTCTAGACCTCAGGCAGCATGAAACTTTCAACCACAAAATCATAGGTAGTTGTAACCTAGGGACGGGCTGATAGTGAAGTAATCATAGAATCAATGTCAGCAGTTCAGGTGAATAGGTAACATAAAATACTCACTATAAATGTAGTTTTGCTTTAGGGAATGCTAATGTATGTATGTGATATTCATCAAAGCACTGCTTATAATAGTGAAAAAAGAAAATACTAAAAATACCCAACAAAGACAGATTAAAAAATAAATGATATGTCAAACAATGGAATACCAAGCAGCCATTAAAATTATTCTCGGGAAGAATATTTAATGGCAATAAATATGTTTATGATATATTGTTAATGGAAAAGTAGTTGCAGAATGCAACTTATCTGCTGTATATCACCCCCATCCTGCCATAAAAAGTGTCTGAGATGATAAATACCAAATAAAGTGTAATTATATCTGAATCCAGGGATTAAAGGTGATTTTTGTTTTCTTTATATTGCTTATCAGTGTTTTCTAATATTCCTAAAATAAACATGCTATTTATGTATTTTTCAAAGATTCATAAAAAAAGACAACCTGGGTTTTATGACCTATCTTGCTACTTTCACTTTCTGCCTAGGCAAATGGTTTGTATGTGTTTGGAAGAGAGAGAGATTCTCTCCCTGGGACCAGAGCTGTCACTGAGCTTCTTGGCAAGTCTTTATCTGCTGGATGTGTTTCTAACTGCCCTGCATTTCCTATCCATCCTGGCGAGACAGAAGGCATAGGGTTTGGAGGGATGTAAGGGAATTAAGGAGGAGAGTAGAGAGGGATGTATGCAAATAGTAGTGGAGGAGTTGGTGGTGGGTATAAGTTTTTCACATACATCTGAGAAACTTTTTTAAAAAATACTAGTCCTTTCTTAATTCTGACATACATTCTATGGAAATGTGCCTTCTTTAGTGGAGAATTAATATTTCCTAAGGCCTTACCAAATAAGGAATGGAATTCATGGTGTGAAAGTGAGTGCTACAGGTAGAGAAGAATAGCAAATTGTTAGAGACAAATGCTGTGGGAGTGAGGCGTATGGGCCACAACGGCTGCAGCAAGTCCTCTAAGTTGATTGACAGGCTAAATCTGAGCCCTGCACTGTATTTGACAGATAGTAGACAGTTAACATGAGAATAGACATAACCTTGGAGCATACCTAAATATGGATGGAAGCCAGGCGCCACAAACAGAAATTAGGAGGCTTAGCTGTTCGATGGAGGAGAAGCAACTCAATAGTTATAGTTATAGTGGTGGCAGTGAAATTTTGTGTGTATAGTTTTGGCTAAAGTGAGAAATAAAACTACTCCTCATGCAAGAGAATTTAACCACCAGCAGGATGTATCAGGGAAGCAGGGTTAGGCATACACATAAAAGGCCCTTGGACCAGCCAGGCAGACCCTTGACTTGGAGATTCCACAGGTGTAGCACACAGAAAAATACTCTGTCGATGCAGAGCAGCACCTGTCCCTGTGGAGCACGTTTGATGTCTTGAATGGGACACACCGCACAATGCCAAGTTGGTGCGTGCCAGGAACGAGACCAAGACAAATAAAAGTCAGAACAAAACAAATCCCATCTCCCACTTGAGGAGGTTGAATACTAGGGCAGTTAGAGTGGGAAAATGAGGCTGATAAAGTACACAGATCTCTGGATATCTTCAGTCGAGGATGGGGCTCCAAGGTCACAATTAAATATGACATATATAAATTAAATGTTGTAACATATATAAATTGTTGCATAAATGACAGTAGTAGTAGTCATGGCCATGGTCGTCATTGTTGTAGTGGTAGTGGTAGAAGTAATTTCAGCTGAACAACATGATGTGTCTTTGTTGAATGGAAGTTGACCTAAGAATTTCATGTCCGGTGTTATAAACATACCCTTTTGGGGTTGCTACAGTGGTGATGCTATTTGTTGTAGACCTCCTAGAACAGAACGGGCTAGTGGAAATCCAGTTGTTGTCCATGTAGACACTCTCCAAATGTTGTTTAGATAGACCCAGACACCTCTGCACAGAAACTTCAGTGCAATTCAATTCATTAATTGCTATAAATCCGCTGGGCCCTACATAGGCCAAATAGTGTGACAGGGAATTCAGATTGGGTAAGAATGCCTAGAAGCTGTTATTCATTACCTCCCTGGCAGATCCAAAGGTGGAGGTTTCTGCTTTAGTTTCCTTCATTGCTCAAGCCAATACCATGCAATGGGTCAGTTTAAACAGTTGGAATTTATTCACTCACAGTTTTGAAGTTAGAAAAAAGTATAAATCAAGGCATGATCAAGGTGATGTTTTCTCCCCCAAAAGTGTGGCATTCTGAGGCTGGCTGCTGCTGATCCTTGGTCCTTAGTTTGACACATTGAAAGGCACATGATGGTGTTTCCTGGTCTCCCCCTTCTCTTCTTGGTTCCATTGAGGTTCAGCTTCTGGGTGCTACCTCTAGTTTTCTCTCTGTATGTCTGCTTATAAAAGACTCTAGTTAATAGGATTAAGACCCATCCTGGGCCATAACTTAACTGATGTAACTTCATCAAAAAGTTCTACTTACAATGGGTTAAGTTTAAGAATGTGGTTTTCTGGAGGACATAGAGCTCCAAACCACCACAGTACCCCAGGGATCCAGTTTCTGAAAGACTTATATCCATGTGTTTTTTCTAGGCAATCACAGAAGGGCCATAGTAGGATGCAATCTAAGATAATAACTGCTTCAGGGGACTGGAGTTTTGTAGAGTTCAATTTTTTTCTTTTTCATGAATCATACCAGTTCTTTCAGTAACAGTAGAAGGTCTGATAAGTCCTTGTGGAGAAGACATTGCTATCCCTGTAGTGTAGCAATAGTGGAAGAGAACCTAGTCTTGGAGTCTGAGGGGAGTCAGGGACACAGGAACACTTAGTGAGGCTCTAGAAAGACATCAGTGCAGGATCTGCAACAGGAAGCCATCCTCCGTCTGTGTAAGTGCCCCCGGGTAAGTAGCCCGGGCTCCCTGGGGACGGCAGGTGGAGATGGGCCCCAGCAGTCAGAGACAATTCAATCCGAAGCTTTCTGCTTTCTGTTTTAATTGTGAGTGTGTGGGTTTTCCAGCAGGTGGAAGGGACCATGGGGAACTGTAAACCATGGGTCATTGACTGTGCCAATCCTTAAGAGCCACCCACAGCAGCTTCCTGTGTGTGTCTTCCTAGCAGGTGAGCATCAGTTATGTTGTAGCATGAGAATAGCCAAGAACCAGAGATCTACATTATATTTCTGAGTTTCAAATTTGTTTCCACCCAGGGTTGTTTGTTCATTCTCATTATAGCCTCCACTAACAACCCTTTCTCCATTTACGCAAGTCTGATTTCCAAGCAGGGAGAGAATACATTCATGCATGCATACATTCAGTCATTCAATAGAGTTTTTTTAAAAAACAAATCAATTTTATTGATACATATTAATAAAGCATACAATTTATACAAAGTGTACAATCAGTGATATTTGGTACAATCACAGTTGTGCGTTCATCATTTCAATCATTATTAAAGCATTTTCATTATTACAATAATAATAATAAACAAAAAAACAGACAAACAAACAAGAAAATTCCTCATCTTTCAATCTCTCTGTTTCCCCTGTGGGTACATAGCTACTATTTTTGGCTATTCTTGTACAATTATTCATTTGTTTATTAAGTAGTTTTATTGAGATGTATTCACATACCATATAACCTACCCAAACTGTGTAATCAATGGCCTTTTTTTTTAGCTGTTAACAAGTTATTTATTGAAAATTGTAAAATAAATGGAAAAGTAGATTGAAAGAAATTACAAATTTTAAAAGAGAGTGCAAGGCCAGATTAGATTTAATATAATCAATTATTTAAAAAATAGATAGCATAGCAACAAACATATAAATGTGGATAATAGTTCAAATATAATAGAAATTAATTATAACATAATTCTAATTTTTATATTACAGCTCTAACAATTGGACACATTAATCTCTAAGAATGAAATAAATTATTGGTTTAATTATTTAATTTCCATTTAGGCCATAATTCTTTCTAGATAATCAAATTTTTATTTGGGAATTCTTCACATCTTATTAGAATGAATTACAGCAGATAACAATTTGCCATCTCATAATTTTATGAGACAGAAAAACTCATGCTAAATCATTATTGATCTATATAGATTATTTTAATTAAAGAGTATGAATAAGAAAGAGTTAAAGAAAAATGAAGTATCCAAAAATATTTCTCTTCTCCAGCCCTCCTCAATTAAAAGCAAGCGTTTATTTTGTATGAAAAAAATTACAGAATACTGACCACAGGAACAGTTTGCCAGTTGCACTGAGTAAAAATAATGTTGTTATTTTACATTTATCTGGTTTACTACAGTTCCTTTTTGGTTACTATTTGCATGGAATAACTTTTTCCAACCTTTCCCTTTTAATCTGGTTGTGTCCTTACGTCTGAGGTGGATCTCTTGTAGACAACATATAGATGGCTCATATTTTTTTAATCCATTCTATCAGTTTATGTCTTTTGATTGGGGAGTTCAATCCATTACATTCAGTGTTATTACTGTGAAGGCATTACTTAATTCATCCATTTTTGTTTGTGGGCTCTCTGTTGTCATTTTGTTGTATTGTCTGTCTTCTTATCCTTTAGTTTACCCTACCTAATAATCTTCATTTCTAAATTCTTCTCCAAATCTTACATCCTTGTTTTTTTCCTTTCCTGCTGCAGCACCCCCTTTGGTATCTCTTGCAAATCTGGTCTTTTGGTAACATTTTCTATCAGTTTTTGTTTGTCTGTGAAGACTTTGAACTCACCCTCATTTTTTTCCACTTTTTAAATTTTTTAAAAATATACTTCGATTACATGAATGTTAAAGAGTATATAGAGGATTCCCATACACCCTGCTCCCCACACCTCCCACATTTTCCCACATTTGCAACATCTTTCATCAGTGTGGTACATTCATTGCAATTGATAAACACATTTTGGAGCATTGCCACTAAGCATAGATTATAGTTTACATTGTACTTTACGCTCTCTCCCATTTGACTCTGTAGGTTATGACCGGGTATATAGTGGCAATTGTAATCTGTCATTGTAATGTCATTCAGATGATTCCCAAGTCCCAACAATGCCCCCCTGCCACACCTGCTTTTCCCTCTCCCTAACTCCAGAACACCCATGGGTAATTGCCTCCATAACAATGATATTTCTTCCATTGCTATAATCACAAGTATTCTATAGTAGAATGCTAGTAAGTTTATTTTAGTCCATACTTCGTTTCCCAATCCTGAGGACTCTGAGATGGTGATGCCCACTCCACCATTAATTGAGGGGGGCTTCGATCCCATACATCCGATAGATGGGACCCTCCTGCTTGTAGTTGTAGGCACTCTCGGTTCCTTGGTATGCTGTTTGTCCATTATCTCCTCCCCGTTAATTGTCCTTGGTGAGTCCATTGAACTGGAGAGTAGGTGTTGCAACTCTGTTGAGATTCAGTGCTCAGCTGGCACATGGACAGCCCAAAGATTTAAGTCTCTTGAATGTACACCTACCAACTCCAGTGCTAATTATAGGTTAAAATGGAAGGACAGAAGAGTCATGCATCAGGAAACCACTGCTAAGTCTAACTCAGTCACACTGGGGAGCATAAATACCAGATTAGAGCCCACTGGCAAGGGGCCAAATTCTTGAGCTGGCTGCCCTGATTCAAGAATGGATGTCTGATATCTCCATATTCCTGAGGAGCTTCGCTATTTGGATCCTATCGTCTCTGGTTGTCAATGAGATCCTGTTGAGATGTGCATAAGCACTACCTCTGGGATGGCCTCCGGACTCACTTTGAATTCTTTTAGCCATACAAACTAATTTGTCTTTAGCTTTTCCCCCTTTTGGTAAAGGTATTTTTTGGTTTTTATTTTTTTTCCAGATGCATTGCACGTTGGTACTTGATAGCAATCCCTTGGTGCCAGGGAGGCTCATCCCCATCACCCTCATTTTTGAAGGACAGCTTTGCCAGATGCAGAATTCTTGGCTGGCAGTTTTTCTCTTCCAGTACCTTAAATGCATCATACTGCTTTCTTCTCTCCTCCATGGTTTCTGATGAGAGGTCAGCATTTAATCTTATCTAGTTTCCCTTGTGTGTGATGCTTTGCTTTTCTCTTGCTGCTTTCAGAATCCTCTGTTTATCTCTGATATTTGTCATTCTGAAAGGTAGGTGTCTCGGGGTAGGTCTATTCGGATTTACTCTATTTGGAGTGCGTTGTCCTTCTTGAATATTGATATTTATGTACTTCATAAGGGTTGGGAAGTTTTGGGTCATTATTTCCTCAAATATTATTTTTACCATTCTCTTCTCCTTCTGGGAAACCAATAATGTGAATGTTTGTGCATTTCATGTTGTCATTCAATTCCCTGAGACTCTGTTCCATTTTTTCCGTTCTCTTCTCCTGTCTTTCCCAGTTCAGATGTTCTGTCTTTGAAGTCACTAATTCTGTCTTCAAGCAATTCAAATCTGTTTTATATATACCGCTAATATATATATATATATATATTTTTTTTTTTTTTTTTAAAGATTTTATTTATTTACTTTATCCATTTTAAACCCCCCCTTCCCCATTTGCTGTTTTTGTGTCCATTTGCTGGGCAATTCTCTGTGTCTGTTTCCTGCCATCTCTTCTCATCCTCCTCCTCGAGTCTTCACCAGGATTCGATCCTGGAGACCTCCAATGTAGGAGAGAGGTATTCTGCTGCCTGCGCCACCTCAGCTCCTGGCTTCTGGAGCTTTCGGAGCATCTCGTCTTGTCTCTCCTCTGTTACGTCATCATCCTGCTGCATGGCTCCCGGGCCCGACAGCTCAGCGGCACACAGAGCCTGGCAGCCCATGCGCTTTCTATATATATATTTTTTATTTTACCGGGAGGTCCCGGGGATCGAACCCAGGTACCTCCATATGGCAGACGGACGCCCAACCATTTGAGCCACATCCGCCCCCCCGCTAATATATTTTTAATCTCATCCACTGTGTCTTTCATTCCCAAAAGGTCTGTTATTTTCTTTGCAGTCTTTCAAATTGTTCTTTATGCTCTCCTGATGTCTTCTTAATATCTTTTAATTCTTTAGTCATATTTTCTTTAAATTCTTTGAAGTGATTTAGAAGAGTTGTGTGGTTATCACTGATTAATTGTCTTATATCCTGTATCTCTTTAGGATATTTGGTTTGTTCTTTTGCCTGGGCCATCTCTTCCTGTGTCTTAGTATGGCTTGTAATTTTTTGTTGATGTCTAGGCATCTGAATATGTTGGTGTATTTACTCTGATGGCTAATTTCTCTCTCTTGCCTATTGTTTTTTTTTTTTTTTTTTTTTTTTACAGCTCTTCTTTGATATTTGGTTCAACCTATCCTCAGTCTTTAAAATTGCCCAGCTCAAACATTATTTTTACCATTCTCTTCTCCTTCTGGGAAACCAATATCCAAATTTCAAAATCGGGCCCAGGACTCACTAGCGGGGCACAGATTTTTTCCCAGGGGTTGGATAAAAGGAGATTGAACAATTTTTGAAAATGCCATTTCCAGACTGGCGAGCAGATGGCGCTAGTCAGCACACCTTTCCACGGAGGTGTTTCGGTCTCAGTTTCCTGTGTTCTGTGTTGAATCTCCAGATTGGAGATTCAAAGCGGGCTCTGCTGGCTGAATTCACTGAAGAAAAGTAACCCTACCTCCCCTTCCTTTTCCCCTGAAACAGCTGACACGGGGGAAGATGTCTGTTCCCCCTGAGTGAGCCAGGTGTTTTACACCAGCTTAATATCTTGAGGTGGGGCAGGGAAGCCCTTCTGGGCCACCACGGGGGCCTGTTAACTCATTGTCATTTCGGTTTCTTTGTCTCTCTGTCCCTCACCCTTCTGGGAGATGTGTAGCACTGTCTTGGTCCCTCACAAAGTTTTTGGCTCTTTCTCCATTGTTTTTGTGAGAACATTCAGCTCTGCTTGTTAGTCCATCACCATCTTCCCACAATCCTCAATAGAGTTTTATTTGATGTTCCCTCCGTACTATCTGGGGACTACGCTAGACACCAGATATATGCAGATGAAAAGATATTGTCCCTACCCTTATGGGAACTACTCTAGCATCAGAAGACTAACATGAAAAAGTAAGCACCCTAATGTGGCTTGTGCTCTGGTGGAGTTCTGTACAGCATATGAAATAGGCACAGTGGAGATTGAGGAGTGTGGGGAAAGGCTTCCAGAGGGAATGAATATTGAGAGATGGGTAGGTTCTCATCAAACAGATAAGACTGGGGAAGAAGGAAGGATTCCAGGTCCAGTGAGAAGCAAAAGCAAGGTAAGAAAGTAGGGACAATTTGGCTGCTCAGGGATTCACAGGTACCTTAGAATGGCAGATGCTTAGGAGCAAGAAGGAGCATCACAAGAGATAAGGTCCAAAAGTGGGTAGTGGCAAGATCAAAGAGAACATATATTCCTCCCACCCCTCATATTTTCATAGTGTGGAGGAGATGGCCACTCCATTCCCCAGCAAAGAACAGTATTAGATAAAATACTTCTGGTCCTTTTACCATTGCTCACTCGTCCTTGCCACTTGTTCCTCATCACAGGATGACAGACTTATATGGTTGGTGAGTTGGGGTGAAGATCCCAGCTTATGGCATCTTGATCTCTGTTTTCTTTGTCCTCAAGTAGAGGTGACCTATTCCCACTCATCTTCCCGTGTGGAATTATTGCAATGAACTGTCAGAGGAGCCAGGATCCTCCATTTTCTTACTGGACCAAACTCTTCTAAGAGAAAGGTTCCAAAGTCTATTGAGAGAAAAGTAGAGACTGCCCTCATTTGGCTCTGATCTAAGTTACATAATCCAGTCCAGTTTTGCCATTAATAAAGCTGATATTTTGTCTTTTATCTGAATTTCATTTCTCAACTTGGTTCAGAACCTGGAGGGGACATGTGGGTTGAAAACATCCATAAACCCCTACCTATTCCAAGATTAATGGAAGAGTAAATGGCATTTTAACCATGATCATAACATGATCATTTTGGTTTTGAGAGCAGGGAATGTGATGGACTGGAGTGGGTACAACTAGAGAGAAGAAGAACAGGTGGGTAGCCAGTGATAGAATCCAGGATAGAAAAGCTGAAGGCCTGAACTAAGGCAGTGTCAGTGGTGATGGAGAAAAGGGATATGAGGCATCAGAAACAGGAAGCTAAGAAGAAAAAGAAGGTTCAAAATACTATTATGAGATGAGTGGAGATGCTACTGTAAGAGTGGAAAATGTGTTGGCTGCACGGTAAATACAATCATAAAATCAGACAACCCTTAGAGAACTTTAAGGGTCATCAATATTGTTGGAAAGCCCTAGACATATTTTAGGGTCATTTATTATGTTAAGTATAATATGCATGTTTTCTATTACAAAAATAATTAATGATCCAAGATAGTAAATAGAGCAGTGTATTTAAATTTCTTTATTCTCAAAGTCCCATTAAATGATAGGAAATTGGGGGGCGGATGTAGCTCGCTCAAGTGGTTAAGCGCCTTCTTCCCATGTACAAGGTCCCAGATTCGATCCCCCGTACCTCCTAAAAACAAAAGAAACAAACAAAAACGAAAACAGCAAATCTCATTGGGGCGCAGAAGTAACTCAGTGGTTGAGCACCTGCTTCTCATGTATAAGGTCCTGATTACTCCTAAAAATATATATATATGGGAAAAATTTTTTAATCAAAATAAAATCACATCCCCACTAGAAAACAGAAAGTGAAGTATACTGCTTCAGGCAAGTTGTGGTAGACCAAAAATCCTGAAAACTCTCCTAACTTTAAATGCCTATAAATACTGGATGAATACTAGATAATGTTTTTATTTTTTTATTTTTTTACTTTATTAGAGAAGTTGTGGGTTACAGAACAATCATGCATAAAATACAGGATTCCCATATACCACCCTATTATTAACAGCTTGCATTGGGGTGGAACATTCGTTACAGTTGATGAAAGCACATGTTTATATTTGTACTATTAACTACAATCCATGGTTTAACTTAGGGTTCACTGTCTGTGTTGTGCAGTTCCATAGATTGTTTAAAAATTTGTATTCCAGGACTATATATAAAACACAAATTTTCTATTTTAACCATATTCAAATGTATAATTCAGAGCTGTTAATTATATTCAGAATGTTGTGCTACAATCATCACCACCATTACCAAAACTTTTCCATCATGCCAAATAGAAACTCTATATTTCAAGCCTTAACTCCTTATTCCCGGCCCCTCCACCTTGTGCCCTGGTAATCTAAATTCTAGATTATGACCCTACAAGTTTGCTTATTCCAATTATTTCATATCAGTGCGATCATACAATATTTGTCCTTTGGTGTCTCACTTATTTCACTCAGCATGAGGACTTCAAGGTTCATCCATACTGTCATATATATCAGAACTTCATTCCTTCTTACAGCTGAATAATATTCCATTGTGTGTATAAAACACATTTTGTTTGGCCATTCATCAGTTGATGGACATGTAGATTGCTTCCATCTTTTGGCAATTGTAAATAATGCCACTGTGAATACTGATGTGCAAATATATGTTCGAGTCCCTACTTTCAGATATTTTGGATATATACCTAGTAGTGAGAGTGCCTAGTCATATGGTAATTCTATACTTAACTTTCTGGGGAACCACCAAACTGTCTTCCACAGTGGCTACACCATTTCACCTTGCCACCAGCAAAGTGAATGAGTATTTCTATCTTTCTATATCCTCCCAACACTTCTATTTTATGCTTTTTTAATAATAGCCATTTAAGTGGGTTTGAAGTGGTATCTCATTGTGGTTTTGATTTGCATTTCCCTAATGGCTAATGACATTGAACATCTTTTCATGCGCTTTTTAGATATTTTTATATCTTTTTTGGAGAAATGACTACTCAAGTCTTTTGTGCATTTTTTAAATTGGGTTGTGTGTCTTTTTTATTTTGAGTTGAAGGATTTCTTTATATATCCTAGATATTAGACTCTTATTGAAATGTAATTTCTAAATATTTTCTCCCATTGTGTAGGTTGTCATTTTACTTTTATAATAAAGTCCTTTGAAACACAAAGGTTTTTAATGTTCATGAGATCCCATTTATCTATTTTTTTCTTTTGTTGTTTGTGCTTGGGTATAAAGCTTAAGAAACCATTGCCTAACACAAGATCTTGAATATGCTTCCCTATGTTTTCTTCTAAGAGTTTTATAGTTCTGACTCTAAAATTTAGGTCTGATCCATTTTCAGATGATTTTTGTACATTTTGTGGGGTAGTGGTCCACCTTTGTTCTTTTGCAAATGGAGATCCAGTTTCCTAGCAACATTTATTGAAGAGACTATTCTTTCTCAATTGAGTTGTCTTTGCCCCACATCAAAAATCAGTCGGTCAGAGTTCCAAGAAGATAGAGGCAGCATAGAGAACAGCAGGGCTCACCTCTCTTCTGAAAACAAAAGGAAAGGCAGAAACTGTCTGAAACAACTGTTCTAGAGATTTGCAAACCAGGGAGTACTTTTGTCTATCCAGGAGGGGGCAGGATGGGGAGACAGAGATGCTGAAGCAAAAGCTGTGAGTGAATCACTCCAAGTGAGGCAGGTTAGTATAGTGAAAGGGGGAAGGTGTCTGGCCTGGCAAACAACATGGCTAACAGACACCTGGCTGACAGACCACATGGCCGTGAGACACTGCCCGGAAATCTCCTGAGAAGACTGTTGGAAAGACACTGCAAGATCATGGACATGAGAATATCATTTAGAATGAGAGGGAAAGCCCCGGATATTCTCAAAAGGCCTCACCATTGGCCCCCTGAGAAATGAGAGGTGGGGCAACCAATCACAACAGCAAACAGACTTTAAAAAGCCCTGACCTGGGACCCCACCTGCACAACTCTCCCTGCAATAGGCCTGCAGTCCATGCCTCAGACCAGGTACTTTTCTTGTTTTCTTGTTTCTTAATAAACTCTTTACTCCCATGCCTACCCTATGTTGTGTCCTTAAATTCTTTTATGCGACATAAGCCAAGAACCTAGAAGCTCAGAAACCAGAGTCATCCAGTAACATGAGGGAACAGCACCCATCCCCCAAACTCACGGCACCCTCAGTACAGCCTCGAACCAGCTGCCATTGACAGAGAGAGGATCAAGGAGCAGGGGTCTTCCTCTCTGGGAAACGGGAGGACATGGCCAAGGGCCAAGCATGGAGTCTGATAGGCAACTTTGGTCTGCTAGGCCCAGCTCTGAATTGTGGTTCTAGCTAGCCTGGAGGTGAGATTCCTATGGACATTGTTTCAACACTGCCTGGTGGATTTTGGAGAAAATGCAGTCCCCCGCTTAACCTGTGGCAAAAGGTTTTCCAAAGTGCGCCATCTGCTGACAGGCCAGGAAAGTACACCTCTGGAAATTCAAAAGGAGAAAAAAAAAAAAGCATTTTTGGCGTCTTTCCTGTCCGGCTCCCTGGGGCTCTTTGGAACTGGCCTGTACCCCATTAGTGGGTCACTGGCCCCGTTTTAATCAGTTAGACATGGGCAATTTTAAAGATCTAGAATAAGTTGAACCAAGAATCAAAGGAGAGCCATAACAAAGTCAATCAACAATAAACCCTAAGCAAGAGAGAGAAACTGACCATCAGAGTAAACTCATCATCATAACCATTTGCCTAGATATCAGCAAAAAATTACAATCTACCTAAGAAACAGGAAGATATGGCCCAGTCAAAGGAACAAATTAAAATGTGAGGCAAGACACAGAATTTGAAACAACTAATAAATGATGTTCAAGCAAATCTCCTAAATCAATTCAAGGAGTTGAAGGAAAATATGGCTAAAGAAATAATGGATATTAAGAAGACACTGGGTAAGCATAATGAAGAATGTAAAAGCTTGCACAAAAAAATAACAGAATTTATGGGAATGAAAGACACAGTGAATGAGGTTAAAAATACATTACAGGGGAGCAAATGTAGCTCAGTGGTTTAGTACCTGCTTCCCATGTATGAGGTCCTGGGTTCAATCCCTGGTACCTCCTAAAACAAACAAACAAACAAACAAAGATTACAGGTATACAACAGCAGATTTGAACTGGCAGAAAAAGGATTGATGAGACTTCGACTGGCAGTTTTGGAGCTGCCTCTTTTAAGGGATTCTGAATCTCAGAACTCTTGCCAATCTTGCAACTTGTGCATGGGGAAGTTTTGACATAGCTACCTGTGCGCCTGTAGGCATTGCCTTCTAGCACATCCTCCCACCGACCAGACCCCAGTTAGCATTCCTTGGTGCCTGTGGGAAGAAGACTCCAAGCACCTGCACATTCTTTGCTGTTGGTTCACAATTCTTTTTTTACTCCCAATTATTTGAATTTATTTATTTATTTATTTATTTATTCGTTTATTTATTTATTTATTTATTTATTTTTACCGGGAGGTCCCGGGAATCGAACCCAGGTCCCTCCATATGGGAGACAGACTCCCAACCATTGGAGCCACATCCACCCCCTGGTTCACAATTCTTAACCCATTCCTTACTTACATTTATATATCTATATCAGCATCCAACCAGGGTACCCCAAAATACATGAGGCTAACACTGGCAAAACTGAAGGGAGAAATAGACGTCTCTACAATAAGAGTTGGGGACTTCAATATACCACTTTCATCAACAGATAGACCATCTATTCAGAGGATCAGTAAGGAAACAAAGAACTTGAACAATGTGATCAACAAACTAGACCTAACAGAAATATACAGAACATTGCACTCCAAAAGAGCAGGATCTATGTTCTTCTCAAATGCACATGGATCATTCTCCAAGATAGACCGTATGTTCGGTAACAAAGCAAGTCTCAATAAATTTTAAAAGATTGAAATTATACCAAGCACTTTCTCTGATCATAATGGAATGAAACTGGAAATCAATACTAGGTGGAGAACTGAAAAGTTTTGCAAATATATGGAGATTAAGCAACACATTCTTAAACAATCAATGGGTCAAAGAAGAAATTGCAAGAGAAATCAGTAAATATCTCGAGATGAATGAAAATGAGAATACAATATATCAAAATTTATGAAATGTAGCAAAGGCCATGCTAAGAGGGAAATTTATAGCCCAAAATACCTACATTAAAAAGTAAGGAAGAGCTAAAATTAAAGACCGAACTGCACACCTTGAGGAATTAGATGAAGAAGAGCAAACTAATCCCAAAGCAAGCAGAAGGAAAGAAATAACAAAGATTAAAACAGAAATAAATGAAACCGAGAATGATAAAACAATAGAGAGAATCAAAAAAACCAAAAGCTGGTTTCTTATTGATCAAGAGGAACAATAAAATTGACCAAACCTCTAGCTAGACTAATGAAGAAAAAAGAGAGATGATGCAAATAAATAAAATCAGAAATGAGATATATATACACATACCATACAATCCATCTAAAATGTACAATCAATGGCTTCTGGTATAATCATAGAGTTATGCATTCATCACTGCAATCAATTTGAGAGCATTGTCTTTATTCCAGAAAGAAAAACTATCTGCCCCTTAGCAGTCACCTCTCATTCTATCCTTCCCTTGCCATATATAATCACTAATATTCCTCTATACATTTATTTATGTTTGCATTTTATATAAATGGAGTCAAACAATATGTAGCACTTTGTGTCTGGTTTCTTTCACTTAGCATAGTTTTTTTTCCCTCATCAGTGGGAAAATATTCATATATTACTATTCACTGCAGTCCATAGTTTGATTTAGGTGTACTATTGCCCAAATACCACCCTATGATTAATATCTTGTAATATTAACATACATTTGTTCTGATCATAGAAGAACATTATTATATTTGTATTATAGACCACACTCATAGTCCACAACAGGGTTCACTATGCTATTCAGTCTCATGTTTCATTTTTCAGCTTTCCTTCTAGTGACATACATGACCCTAAACTTTCCTTTTAAACCACAACAACACCCACATATTAGTATTGTTAATTACATTCACTATATTGTGCTAACATCACATCTGTCCATTTCTAAACATTTACAATTAACCTTATTACAAATTTTGCACAAATTAAGCCTTGGCCTCCTGTATTAGTCAGCTAAAGGGGGTACTGATGCAAAGTACCAGGGCTTTGTTGGCTTTTATAAGGGGTATTTATTTGGGGTAGAAGCTTACAGTCACAAGGCCATAAAGAGTAAATTACTTCCCTCACCAAAGTCTGTTGCCATGTGTTGGAGCAAGATGGCTGCCAACGTCTGCAAGGGTTCAGCCTTCCTCTTCAGGCTTCGTGGTCCCAGCTCCTTCTGGTCTCAGCTGTAGGCTGGTATAAGGCTTGTCTCTCTTCCCAGGGCTCATTTCTCTCCAGGATCAGCTGCTCTGTTCTCTCCACAAGGTCAGCTGCAGACTACCAGGCTTTTTCTTTTCCTGGGGTCTCTGCCATAGCCGTCTCTATTCTTCTGTCTTCTTCTCTGTGTATTTACTTCCTAGGGTTCCAGCAGAGGAGCTGAGAAATTCTCTCTGAATGCTGAAACCACTTCTCCTTGCGTTCAACTGATTGGATAAAACATCACTCATTGCTGATGGCAATATCCCTGGTTGATCATAGATGTAATCAACCATCTATGCAATAAACTCACTGATGACTAAAGTCCATAAATGTCCTTGTATTACAATTAGTCTGGTGTTTGCTTGACCAAATAACTGGGCACAATTACCTGGCTGAATTTACACATTAGCCTAACCACCACAGCTCCCCATTCTCTATCCTCATTCTATCTTCTGGCCACCTATGTTCTAGCTATTAACTCCATGAGTTTGCTCATTATATTTAGTTCATATAAGTGAGACACCATAAAATATTTGTCCTTTATGACTGGCTGATTTCATGCAATATAATGTCCTCAGGGTTCATCCATGTTGTCATATACATGAAGACTTCATTTCTTCCTACAGTGGAATAATATTCCATCATATGTATATACCACATTTTGCTTATCTATTCATCAGTTGATGGACACTTACATTGTTTCCATCTTTTGGCAATTGTCAATAATGCCACTATGAACATTGGTGTGCAAATGTCTGTTCACACTGCTTTCATTTCTTCCAAGTATTTGCCTAGTAGTGGGATTGTTGGATCATATAGCAGATCTATTTTTAACTGCCTGAGGAACTGCCAAACAATCTTCCACAGCAGCAGTACCATTCTACATTACCACTAACAGTGAGTAAGTGGTCCTATTTCTCCACATGCTTTCCAAAAATTGTAATTTTTGTTTTTTAGGAAGTACTGGGGATTGAACTCATGACCTCATACATGCAAAGCAAGTGCTCAACCTCTAACCTACAC
This sequence comes from Tolypeutes matacus, assembly GCA_026826555.1. Classification (NCBI taxonomy): domain Eukaryota; kingdom Metazoa; phylum Chordata; class Mammalia; order Cingulata; family Chlamyphoridae; genus Tolypeutes; species Tolypeutes matacus. The sequence goes on from JAKSZT010054308.1 coordinate 5,396,025, forward strand.
CCACTCTGCAACTTTTCTGTTTTTTTAATAGTGGCCATTCTAGTAGGTGTGAAATGATATCTCATTATAGTTTTGATTTGCATCAAAACTAGTGATGTTGCACATCTATTCATGTGCTTTTTTTTGTCATTTGTATTTCCTCTTTGGAAAAAAAGTATATTCAAGTATTTTGCCCATTTTTAAATTAGGTTGCTTGTCTTTTTTATCTTTGAGTTGTAGGACCTATTCATATACTATGGATATTAAACCCTTATTGAATATGTTGTTTCCAAATATTTTCTCCCATAGAGTAGGCTGCCTTTTCACCTTCTTGACAAAGTCTTTTGAAGAACAAACAATTTAATTTTGAGGAGGTCCCATTTATCTATTTTTTCTTTCATTGCTCATGCTTTGGGTGTAAGTTTTAAGAAACCACCTCCTATCACAAGATCTTGAAGATGCTTTTCTATATTTTCTCCCAGGAGTTTTATGGTCCTGGCTTTAATGTGTAGGTCTTTGATGCAGTTTTGAGTTAATTTTTGTATAATGTGTGAGATAAGGGTCCTCTTTCATTGTTTTGGCTATGGATATCTAGTTCTCCCATCACCATTTGTTGAAGAGACTATTCTGTCCCAGCTGAATGAACTTGGTAGCCTTGTCAAAAATCAATTGGCCATAAAGGTGAGAGTCTATTTCTGAACTCTCAATTCAATTCCCTTAATCAATATGTCTTTCTTTATGCCAATACCATGCTGTTTTGACCACTATAACTTTGTAATATGCCTTAAAGTTAGGAAATGTGAGTCCTCCAAATTTATTTTTGTTTTTCAGGATATTTTTGGCTATTCAAGGCCCCTTTCCCTTCCAAATAAATTTGGTAATTGACTTTTCCATTTCTTCAAAGTAGGCTGCTGGAATTTTGTTTGATACCAACTTAACTTTAACAGCATACATGAAGACTGTTTCTATATCACTCCATTCCCCCACCTTTTTGTTGTACTCATTACAAATTGTATCTTCATGTATTATATTTCCAAGACCATAAATTTATCATTACTTTTTATGCATTTGCCTTTTAGAGACTCTAAGAAGTAAAAAGCGGAGTTACATAACAAAAATACAATATAATAGCTATGGCATTTATAATTAGCCATATGGTTACCTTTATCAGAGGTCTTTATTTCATTATACCACTTTGATCCACTGTCTGGTGTCTTTTCCTTTCAGTCTGAAGAATTCCCTTTTGTTAGCATTGCTTATAGGGCAAGTATAGTGGTAACAAAATTCCTCAGGTTTTGCTTATCTAGGAATGTCTTAATCGCTCCCTCATTTTTGAAGGACAATTTCACTGGATATATAATTCTTGGTTGGCAATCATTTTCTTTCAGCACTTTAAATACTTTGTCCCAATGCCTTCTTGCCTCCATCGATTATGATAAGAAATCAGCACTTAATCTTATTGTGGTTCCCTTTTACACAACAAATTTCAGCCATCCTTCAGCAATCAGATCTCTCATTGTCTACTGCATTCAACCATTTGACTATTGTGTATCTGGGTGTGGTTGTCTTCATGTTTACCCTACTTGGGGTTCATTGGGATTCTCGAATGTATATATTCATGTTGTTTGTTAAATTTGGGAAATTTTCTATTATTTCTTTAAATATTCTTTCTGCCCCTTTCTCTCTTTCTTCTTCTGGGACTCCCATGATGTATATACTAGTTCACTTGATGCTGTTCACAGGTCTTTTAGGCTCTATTAATTTTCTTAATTATTTTTTCTTTCTGTTCCCCAGCAGGAATAATTTCAATTATTTTTTCTTGAGTTCACAGATTCTTTCTTCTGCCAGCTCCAATCTGCTGTTGAGATACTCATAGGAATTTTTTTTCAGTTAGTATGCTCTTCAACTTCAATTTTTTCATTTGATTTCTTTTTAAAATTTCTGTCTATTTATTGAAATTCTCATATCGTTCAGTCATCATCTTCCTGATATCCTTTAGTTCTTTCTCAATCATTTCATTTATCTACTTGATCACATTGAAGATCATTTTTTAAAGTATTTTTCTGGTATGTCCAAAATCTGGTCTTCTTCATTGATGGTTTTTTAATTTTTATCTTCTTGCTTTGGGTAAGCTATCATTTTATGTCTCATTGTTTTGTCTGTAATCATGTTGCACACTATACACTTTAACATTTTCATGTATTAACACTGAGATTTAGTCCTGAAGCTGTCTGTTCCTTAAATTTGAACACAACTAATCATATAACAAAAGTTCCTTTGAGTGCCAGGCCTAACAAAAACAAAGAAGTACAAAACAAAACACCTTTCACAGTCTTCACAAATTGGTTCTGCCTTGGCTGGTGCTATCCTTAGAGTTTAACCCTCTTACCAAGAAGATCAGTCTGAGGCAAAGTGAAGTACGGGGACCTCTTTGTCTTTTCTGCCTGTGTCTTGTCCTGGGTTGTGCTGGCACATAGCCTTAAGAATCCCCCCATTTATAGGAATCCACATGTCCCCCTACTGTCTCTGAAATAGACTTTATATCCCACCTGGGTGGACTATTGTATGTCTTAAAACCTATAGTCCTTGCCCCAGGTGGCTTTGACTTCACTGTTTCTTATACTGCTTTAGCTGTTCTCAAGCTGCTTCTGCCTGCAGAGCAAATTCTGGGAAGGTGAGCCAGAAATGAGTTTCCTGGTTTAGTCCCTCAGGCTGCCACCCCATAGACTGGCATCGACATACAGGTACCTGAATGTGTGCATAAGGTTTACTTTGCTCTCTCTGGACAGAGTCAGTGACCCATAGTGGGAGCACAGGCAGGCTCCCCTCCACTATAGGAGGGGGTTTAGGAGGGACCAGCAAGGATGCTATGAGCTTCTCCGGCCACTTTTAAAACTGTATTTTTCTTGATTTGGCACTTGCTCAGTTACTGTAACCCTTTAACTAATTGTTTCCTGTAATTTTGAGGAAAATGACTGCCAGTTTTTGTTAGTTGTTCAAAGATTCTGTTGGGTAATGGCACCCTGGAATGTCTTATACCACTATCATGGTCAAGTGGAATTTTCAGTGTTCACATATTATCAACCTTAATTTATATTTTTAGACTATTGATACAAGGCAATATACCACTCACAAACTTTAGGGGAAAAAAATTTAAACATTATAGTTCATTAAGAAAGAAATTGGTCAAAAAATAGAGCGGGCTATAAGAAGCAATGAAGAAGTTTAATTCAAGTATGAAGGTAAAGATTCCTAACATAGAAGAGAGATGATTATGTAAAGAAGTTCAAGCTTCTGGTTGTAACATGGTGCTCTAATTTAATCCTTTGAGTACCTGCCTGAACTCCAAATACATAACAGTGGAAGACAAAACATAAAATATAAAAAGTCATGTTTGGGGAAGCGGCTGTGGCTCAATCAGTAGGGCTCCTGTTTACCACATGGGAGGCCCCGGGTTTGGTTCCCGGGGCCTCCTGGTGAAGGCAAGCCCGCCTGCACGGCGTAGTTAGCTGACCCAGCGAGCACAAGCAGCAAGGGGGGGATAAATGAATAAATAAATAAAATCCTAAAAAAAAAAAAAAAAAGTCATGTTTGTCCTAAGAAAATAAGATAAAATTAGCATGGACCATAAACAAAAACTCAAAGTGAAAAATGCAACTGAATGTAGGAAATTATAGAGGAAGGGTTATCAGGAGAAAGAAAGTTCAAGGTACAGAAAATAGCAAGTACAGAGGCCCTGAGTTGGGACTGTTTTTGATTTGTTTGAGGAGCACCAACACTAAGGTGGCTAATGTGGATTCTGCAAGGAGAAGAGTGGTAGGAAGTTTTGCAGTATTAAACAGAATGTCCAAAAACATTTGGATGACATAAAGGTAGCATTGAAATAAAAGGAGAAAGAATAGATTATTTAATAAATAATAGTGTATAATTTATATCTGTTTGAAAAAGTAAAGTTATATCCCTATCTCACATAGCTAAATTTTTGCAAAAAGTAAAGACATAAATATAAAACCAAAATTGTAGAAGTTAGATCCTTATCTCATATCAAAAATTTATACAATATATTGAGTGAATATAAAACAAAATTATGATAGTATTATAAGAAATTATAGGATAATCAAATATTTTTATAACAAAGTTACATGTTCTGAGATAAGATGACAGAAAGACAAGAATTCCAAAAGCCAAGAAAGAAAAAATTGAGAGATTTAGCTGCACAAAAACTAAACTTCCATATCTTAAAGTTCATTTGAAACAAAAAAAGTAAAGTAAAAGATTGGAAAAAACATTTGCATCACATAAAATAGATAAATAGTAAAAATATATAACATTCAGTAACTGATTCTAGAGAAGCCAGAAATTGACTGGGAGGTGTAATGAAAGAATTTTCTAGGGTGATGAAAATATTCTATATCATGATAGGCGTTTAAGTTATTTGGGTACCTGTATTTGCCAAACTGATGGAACCGTGCACATAAAATCTGTGCATTTCACAATATATAAATTGTAACTCAATAAATAGTTCCTGTAAAAGCTATGAAAAAAAGACAAATGATCACATAGAAAAATAAGCAAAGGCTAAACACAGGAAACATAAAATAAATACAAATTAAGAATGAATTTATGGCAAGATGCTCAACTGCACTAGTAATTTCAAATATATAAATTTAAATAACAAGGATGCCTTTTCCAGAAGAATTCATTCTCTCACACATTGTTGGTTGTTGTGTAAATTGATACAACCTTACTGGAGAGCAATTTAAATATTTAATAAAAACATCTAATGTGCATAATCTAAAATGTAGTAATCCCAGATTTACAAATTTATCCTTCAGATAAACCAACAGGAGTGCATAAATATGATTATATAGTACATTTATTTTAGCACTGCTTAATAATATACAAACTTTGGAAGCCATTTTTATGTCTATTAATAGTGGAAAGGATTAAAATATATAACAATTATTACATATACAGCAGAATACAATGCAACCTTTTAAAATAGTATAAAATATCTACATACAGACCTGAAAATATTTCATGATATACCTTTAAATAGGGATCTTTCTAAATATCTATATATTTACATTTATATATATGTGCTTGTTCAAAAAGAGAAACCTATCTGGAGAGCTACATGTTGAGTTCTTAACAATGGTTATACCTCATGGTATTAGCTTATAACTTTTTACTTTATATGATAAATAATTTTAATTTGTGAGAGTGGGAATGTGGTTATTTTAAAATTAAAATATAGACCCCAAATCATATTACCATATGTTTTCAAGAAGTTTATGAATAAAAGAAGAAAAAATATTCATAAAACTTCAAAAAGTTGCAACAAATACAGAATTTTGGATGTGATAGAACCTATAGAGATCATTTCTCATTTAAATGTAGGGCATTTAGATTTCCCTGGAAAATATTCCACTAAAATTGAATGTAGGCATAATTACTTTTTATATAACTTGATTTTAATCCTAATTTGGTAACAGTGACCCAAAATGCACTGAATCATGTATTTCAGGCAGAAACAGAATGGTCAGTGTAAATGAGCTGCCTAGGGTCTGTTCTGTCTGTGCTGAGAAAGGACTTGGACAAAATGGTGGACACAGCTCTCTCTGTGGAGCAGTTCTGCAAAATCACTAACCTTGGGTCCGTGCACTCTAAGTTTCATTGTTCATCTACCTTGAGAGCCCAAGTTCTTTTATCCTGCCCTGTTTCCTCTTGGGAAAAAAAAAGGAGTACAGTTTGACCAGTCCCCAAGGAATTGGGCTCCAGTAACACAGTCCTTCCCACTCCTGTATCCATGGTAGTCCTTTAGGAAGATCTCTTCAGGGCTTATGCTGACTGCACATCATGGAAGATTAAGGAATAATCTCAGGGAGAAAAAGCACCTGGGTGGGGTGTATTGGAAAGCTGGATGCCCCAGGATCTCTGAAGAGCATATTGGGTCTGAGGCTTGGGGTCAGGCATGGTTTTGAAAGAGCAGAATATTCCATATCTTTACATAACATCATCATAGTCCATATCAGTAGCGCTTGTCTTCTTCAGCTTAGAATAGATGGCTGAGGATACCTGGAAGCAAAGGCATACAGATAGTATTAGAGCAGAGGAGCAAGTAGAACCTGCCTACCTCTAGTCCTCTTCCCCATTTAGGATGGGTGCATCCTCTCATGGCTCACCAGGCAGCACATAAATTAGAGCCTCTTTGAAGACTGTGGCCCAAGAGCAGCATTTTCAAAGGAGCTGCATCCCACTGGTAAGCTACAGAAATGCTTCTGATGAGCTGAAAAATGATCTAAACATACACGGCCTTCCTTCATTTTCACGGGCTGTTGTCAGGCAGTTCCATGGACTGTCATTTTTTTATTTTTAAAGAAACTTTAGATTACTAAATGTTACATAAAAAATAGAGGGGATTTCCATATACCTCACCCCCTCTCCTTCCCACACTTTCCCACATTAACAGCATCTTTCATTAGTGTGGTACATTTGCTACAATTGGTAGACATATATTGAAGCATTGCTACTAACCATAGACTACAGTTTACATTATATTTTATACTTTATCCCACACAATTTTATAAGTTTTGACAAAATGTATAATGGCCTGTATCTGTCATTGCAATGTCATGCAGGACAATTCCAATGTCCCAAAAATGTCCCCATGTTACACCTATTCTTCCCTCTCCTTTCCCTCAGAGCATCTGGTGGCCACTGCCTTTATATCAATGATACAAGTTCTTCTATTGCTAGAATAATAATAAGTCTATAATAGAATAATAATAAGACCACAGTGTGAACTGTGGTCTATGGTTGGTGGCAAGGCCCCAGGATGTGTAAGTCCATTGAGGGTGGTGGGCCACACTTGTGGGAGATGTTTGTGTGGGATGTGGTGGGAGATGTGGGAGGTGGGCAACATGGGAATCCCAGTGGGTTCCGTGTAATATTTTGGGTAATCCAAGCACCTCTTAAAATATATTTATATATATATATAAATAACATTTTTGTAAGCAAATGCACATATATGCATATATATTTATATATCATTTTGCATGTTGGTATGTATTGTGAAAATTTTGATTTTTACCCACAATAAAAAAAAAGGAAAAAACAATAATAATAAGTCTACTTTAGCCCATTGTTCATTCCCAAATCTTGAGGATTTTGGGATAGTGATGCCCACTCTGTTCCTGATTGAGAAGGGGCTTAGATCCCATGGGGCAGATGGATGCAACTGTTTTGCTTGCAGTTGCAGATACTCTTTGTTCTGGGGGATGGGCATTGTCCATCATCATCCTTTTGTTAGTTGTCCTGGGTGAGTTCAATGTACTGGAGAGTAGGTGTTACAACTCTGCTGAGATTCAGGGCTCAACCAGCATATGTATGAACAGACTGAAGATTTATGTCTCTGGGACATATAATTAACAAGTATAGTGCTAATTCTAGGTTCAAATAAAAGGGCAGAAGACCCAGGAGTAGGGAAATTTTAAATGAGTCTACCTCTGCTACATTGGGGAGCATATATTCCAAAGTAAGGCCCACTGACAGGGTGCCAAATTCCCGAGATTGTCTGCCCTGCTTATAGTGTATAGATGTCTCTAGAGCCCTCAGGAACCCTGTTGTTTGAAGCACTGTTTACTGTGGCGGTCAATAAGATCCTGCTGAGACATGCATAAGCATAACCTCTGGAATGCCCTCTCAACTCACTTTGAAATCTCTTAGCCATAAAAACTCATTTGTATTTAGTATTTCTCTCTTTTGGTCAAAGTCTTTTTCCAGATGCATCACTAATTGGGACTTGATAATAATCCCTTAGTGCCAGGGAGGCTCATGCCTGGGAGTCATGTCCTACACCAGGGAGAAGGTATTTGGACTGCCACTTTTTAAAGGTTGTTAGAATTTTACATTCATAAACCAAATTTAGGTGACACTGGAGTTTACCAAGGGCTTGAATTCTTTTCTGGGATATCTGGCTGTAGATAAAACTGCAAAATACCTACTGCCCTTGTACATAATCACAGAGCTGGAATACTGCAATTTTCAGAAAATATTTTTGTATCATCAGTGATATATTGAGTTGTTTAAGGTTTACAAATTACTGATTTTTAATGACACAAGTCACTAGTAGTTGAGCTTCATTCAATATTAATTTAGTTTGCTTTGGATTGTTTAATCTTATAGACAGAGCAATGTATGTATTGTTTGACAGTATTTCAGGTAAAAGATTTTCAAATAAATGGGCTTTTTAGACTAAGTATGCACTATGGTCCAATTATAAATCATCTAGATGCCTATTGCTAAAATAAATATATAGGGAAGCCTCCACAATTTCCATTAACAGTGAGAATCTGCTGTTATAACTGATTCTTTTTTTTTTACCCTTATTGTATGGGGAGATAGAAAAGGAGGTGAACCATTGGAGTCTTTTGTTTTTCTTATATGGCTATAATTTTCAAAGTTTGAGAACCAATTCCCAGCAGAAAGAGAGAAAGCACATGGAGGAAAGCAAAAAAAAAAAAAAAAGAAAAAAGAAAAAGACTCTAACTCACCTTATCCTCAATAAGTGTCCTCGGGGGTTCTGCTGTGGAGAAAAAGGCAAGTGCTGTAAGGCTCCACTTATATGTAAAGTCTTTCCCCAAGCAAGCATTAGTAATGGCTTCTTCCTCTCCCATCAGATTCCTGTGGGTTGGTTTCCATTAATATATTCTGTCTCACTATTTTGCCTATTGAAAAAAAGTATTCCCTTACTGTACAGAAGTAAATCAGCAGCCCAGGAGTGGAGAATGGGCCCTTCCTGCCATAGAAGGGGATATTTATACCACTCAGCTTTGCTGGGCCCATCACATGTGGGATGGGACAACAGCAAGATAACTAAGCAGCTGTGATGGGATGCTACAGGGAGGGGTGGGACTATTCAAAGGGGATGGGCAGAAGCTACTGACTTAGATGCTGCTGTAGGACTGGGGAGTGAGACATAAATAGGCCAAGTTAGCATCAGTACTTGGGGCTCTTTGCGACAGCTTCCAGACCAAAGGTCAGTCTTCAAATAGTACAGTAATGTTCACAGTCAGCTCCAACGGTAGAGACAGCAACTCTGAGGATCACTGCCATACTGCCATGCACAGCCATTGATTGTCCTCTTGGTTCCAGGAAAGATAATGTCAGTGACAAATTCACTCCCCCATGCCTCACCTGCTGTTGGTTCTTCTTCCTGCTGGACACAGTACACCAAAGAATAAACCTCATCCCCACTTACAATGTTCACTGAAAGAGAAGAAAGGAGGTATCATGACAGTCCTTTCTTCCTGCCATTTAACTTATTCCATACCTATCCACTCATCACAGCCATGAAGACAGATGAGTTATTTATTTGTAAAGGTGGCTGGCACATAGCAGGGTCATGTTTGGCTAGCACATGTCACTCTGTTGCCCCTTCCCCAGCTCTCTCTACCCACTTTGGGCCAGGTCTTTTGGGAAGCCTCACCATTTTCGTATACAGGCTGTAGCTGCACTGAGGAAGGTGTGTTGCGGTAAATGAATTCTTGGGGTACAGGACTGGGAGGGCTTCTGTAAACACAGAAACACATGTTATCTTTCTGGGTCAGCACCCAGTATCCCAGATATCCCAGATATAACTATCTGGCATAATGAGTGAGACATTGAGGAGAGAACCTTGTTAGAAAGGGCCCGAGTTGGGAAGCGGCTGTGGCTCAATTGGTTGGCCTCCCGTTTACCATATGGGAAGCCCTGGGCCCGGTTCCGGATTTAAATTAATTAGTTAATATATTAAATCTAAAACAAGAGAAATAGCAAGTGAATGTTCAAAGTTATCAGTGGGAGAATTCTGGAGTGACAGTTTAGATATAATAAGATATGAAAAAAAGTACACAAGAGAGGACAAGTCAAATGTTTAAAATGAATTTTTCTGAATTATCAGCACACACAGAGAAGGCAGAGGTCTCACCTGAGTGGATCCCTGGCAGAACGTTTTCCTGCAAGTCAAACAAATGAGCACACATGTCAATGGAGGGAGCCTTCTTTCTCAGCACCTTCCTACATCCTTCTGCAGGGAATGTGTCTTGTGTCAGCTTATCCATAGCTGGAACCCAGTGTGTGCCAGATGATATCTTGCTTTTTTTTTTTCCCCTTAGGGTAGGCAAGGGAGTAAAGAGTTTATTAAGAAGAAAAGTAAAAATGATATTAGTACACAATCCAAGACATGGATTGTGGGCATGCTTACAGGGTAAGGTGAGCATGTGGGGTCCCAAGTTAGGCCTTTTTTAAAGCAGTTCCTCCTCTCCCTTCCTAATGTTGGGGAGGGCACCAGCTGTTTGCTTTTTTGATTGGTTGTTTTATGATCCTTGCCTGTTAGCTCTCAGGGGACCAATGGGAAGTCTTTTGTTTGGAGGTATCCAGGGCTTCCCCTTGACCTCAGAAAGAGTTCCAAATGGGGTCTCATGGGGAGGGTCTTGATGGAGTCTCTCTGGCTTTGTCCTTAGTAGCAGGGGGTTTCCAGGCAGGGTCCCATAGCCATGTTCTCAGCCAGCCATGTTCTCTGCTGGGTCCCAGCTGTAACAAGATGTCTTGCTTCATCTTCCTTCATTCCCTATACTAACCTGCCTCAACTCTCCCCTCATTCTTAAGAGGGATCTGAAGGGCTATGGTCATTGTTCTGTAACTGCTTCCTGCTGGTTATGGGGAATAGGCTGTGCCTGACAGACTGTGAAACTGTCTTGCTATTCTATTGAGGCTGAGGGAAGATGGATCCAACACTGTGGTTAGAACTGGCTGAAATCCCCGCATGACTAATATCTTGTTCTCTTTGTCTCCTGGCTTGGCTTGCCAAATATGTTAGCAGAATGCTCTGGTTTCTGGGTGTCTAGGTTCTTGGCTATGTCATATAAAAGAATTTAAGGACATGCCATAGGGTAGGCAAGAGAGTAAAGAGTTTATTAAGAAACAAGAAAACTAGAAATGAGATAAGTACAAAATCTGAGACATGGATTGCATGCTATAGGATGAGGCGTGCCTCTTGCTGATAATTTAATTTAAGCAGAGCTTTTATTTCACAGATTAGGAGACAAGTGAGCCTCCCAAAGCCACAAATCCAATTAATAACAGAGCTAGAAATGGAACCCAAATCTCTGAACTGTCAAGTTAATTGTATTTTTTCTTTCTGTTTCTGCAACTGCACCACCTAATTTCATCATGACAAGAATCCCTGGAGGCAAGGGTTCCACAGCCATCTTATAGATGAGGTGAGATGCCCAAAAAGCTTGGAATTTAAATAAGAATCTCACATTGTCCTCTCTTGCCCAGCCTCCAACTTGCTCAGTAGAGAAGAGGAGACTAAGGTTAAATAAACAAATAAGTAATTACCAGTTGTGATAAAGTATGAAGTTAAAGAACTTGGTACTCTGATGAAGAATAGTAGAAAAGAACAATTGAAGTTATGTGGCCAGGTGAAGCCTCTGTGAGGAAATGACATTTAAGTTGAAAATTGAGAAAGATCCAGCAATGATTAGAAGGTATGGATGATTGAACTAGCATTGCTAGGAGAAGAAAAAGCATGAGGCATTTCATCCTCAGGTAAATAAGAACTTGATGCATTGTCTTTAGAATTGGGAGATGGTCAACATAGCTGGAGCTCTGTACTGTATTGCTCTTTTAGTGGCTGATTAATTATTTTAAATAGTTATATTTTTGTGTAAAATATTAAATCAGAGAAGCACAAGGTATCAATTGAACAGTAACAGATAGCACATGGGGATAGGGACTACTGAAAGCATTGTGTTATTTTAATAAGTACAGTTCCTACTCACTGGACGGTTGTGAACAGACCTGTAGGCAGGGTGGCTAGCAGGATATAACCATATTTTATGTTATATATATATATATATATATATATACATATATATCCAGCCTATTTCAGTGAAAATGAAGGTCACAGTAACAGAATCCTAATCTCTATAAATACTAACCTTTTTTTCTCTTGAGCCAGTAGCAAAATAATAGAGCCACAGTGGTGGTGCAAAAGATGCCAAGCAGTACCTCCAGGACTCCAGAAGTAAGAAAGTCTCTTCTCTCCTCGGGAGGCACTGAGGAGAGAGACCTGTGTGTGAGCCCCAAGGGAAGGGCTGGGGCCTCGGAGTGGAGAACTTGGGGTGGGTTGCAGTCCCAAGTCTGCACTTCCCAGGGGGCATTTACTTGCATATCTAAGGGCTTGTAACCTAACATGTTGATGAAAGGAGAAAGACATCCAGCCTTTGTGTCCTCTGTACCCCTTAGATTCATGGCCCAAGATAGCACCAACTACAGAAGCCCCACCTTTGGTATTAAATCCCTGGAAGCATTGTGGCCTCCACGAAACCCTCCCAGGGTACTGGAAAAGAGACGTTGACTAAGACTGGTCTATAGTCTGAGCGGTACCTCTGACGTTGAGTGTCACCTCCTCACTACGCTGGGCCTCCAGGCCATTGGAGGCCTCACAGGAGTAGTTTCCAGAATGTTCTGTAGTCAGGGAGAGGTTGAAGGATGCTCCTCCTCCAGAAAGGGTCGAGCTGCTCTCCAAGGTGACATTCTCATGATAAAACCGGTATAGGATCGGGGGAGAGCCTCTCTGGGCCTCACAGTGAAGCTCCACCATGTCCCCCACCACAGCCTGGGCCCCCAGGACCCTGAGGGTGAGGACAGGGCGAGACACTGGAACTGACAGAGACAGTGGGGCAGTCAGAGGGGGACTCTGATGATACAACTGACTCCTAATCCCTGCCCACAGAGGCTCAGCTCCATTTCAACTTCTTGTTCAGGGAGACGGTTGAGACCTGCTGACGGAGATGAAGAGGAGTAGAACTTACTTCTGACAGTGATGCTCACCAGCCCACTGAGACTGAGACCATAGCCATTGTCAGCTGCACAGTAATATCTCTCAGCATCGCTCTGCCTTGCAGTAAGGATCTCAAACTCTGCTGTCAGGGAACGCTGGGTCTTTGTTCCCAGGTTTAAACCCAGGGCCCCTTTGTACCAGAGGAAGGTGATGTCGCCTGTGCCTTTAGTAGCTGAGCAGACAAGGACCAGCTTCTTTCCCTCCATCACCTGTCCCTCTGGGGGCCGTGTCTTCAAGGTCACGTCAGAGACGGGGACTCCTGCGTGAATAGAAGATGGCATGGGTGGATCCTCAGTAGAGAAGATTTCAGGGGCAGGAAGTGGGTGTGACCAGTCCTGAAAGCAAAGGCCTTGGGTAAAGTTTGTGATTTATACCACTTAAAGGGGGAAAACAAGGCCTCTGCTGATATGGAATGGGCAATGGCTGGTTGGCATGGTAGAGTAAGAAGACAGAGTAGTATTGCGACACAGGATGTAGCATTACCATTTCCTCCCCAAGACAATGTGACTCCCAGGTCCTTCAGCTCCCAAACTCCTATTTTTCAAAGCACAGTAGTGTAGTGGTTACAAGCCCATTGTGCAAATCAAACTGCTTGGGTGTGAAGGTTGTTTCCAACTCTTACTTGCTATGTGTCCTTGATCAAATTATTTAAGTTCTCTGAGACTCAGTTTCCCACAAGGTCATTTCAACAAATGTTGCTGAAACAACTGGGCATCCACATGCAAAAAAAAATTTAATCTAGATGCAGACCTTACATCTTTCACAATAATTAACTTGAAATGGATTATAGAGCTAAATGTACAACACAAAACTATACAACTCTAGAAGATAGCATATGAGAAATCTAGGTGACCTTGGGCTTGGCAATGACTTGTTAACTACAACATCATGAAAGAAAAAAATGGTAAGCTGGACTTCATGAAAGTTTACCATCTGTAAAATGGAGATGGTAATGACAGTTAACTCATACAGTTATGAGGATTCAATTAGTGAGCACTAGAGTAAGGCCTGTTGCACTTAACTGTTCATGAAGGTAGCTATCATTTTTTTTTTTTTTTTTTTGCTGTTGTGATCTGTTTTCACCAGTGCTGAGTTTTGAGCAAATCTGGGAAAGCTCAGCCTTCTGGAGGTATTAGACATTTGTTTTATGGCACAATGTATACATCTTCATCTGAGAATGAGAGAGTGTCAACGCTGACATTAAACAACATGGTTCAGGATAACAAATACTCTCTTTTCTTTTTATCTTTCAAAACAAGCCCAACTACTGGGAATATATTTAGAACTGAAAGCAAGGATGTGAACAGACATTTACACACTGATGTTCATAGCGTCATTTTTCATAATTGCTAAAAGATGGAAACAACCCAAGTGTCCCTCAACCAATGAATGGATAAACAAAATGTAGTATATACATACGATGGAATACTATTCAGCTGAAAGAAGAGAGGAAGTCAGGATGTGTAAGACAACATGGATGAAATTTGGGGACATTATGATGAGTGAAATAAGTCAGACACAAAAGGACAAATATTGTATGGTCTCACTGATATGAATTAAACATGATGAGTAAACTTTTGGAGGTAAACACTAGAGTATAGGTCACTAAGATATAAAATGTGGATTGGGAAGGGGGAGCTGATGCTTAATGTATGTAGAATTTTTAATAAGGTTGATTGGAAATATATGGAAATGAGTGAGTACGACCAGCACTGCTGAGTTATAAATGTGATTGTGGCTGAAAGGGGTAGTATAGGGATGTAAATTCCAATTCAAAAACAGCTAGAGGATAATCTAGGGACCATATAACTTAATGATTTTGGTGGTGGATGAGGATTGTGGTTAATAGTACAAACACAAGAATGTTCTGTTACAAGGTGTTAAGAATATGGTGATACATGGAAAAAATACAACTAGAGTAACTTATGGACTATAGTTAATGGTAATATTGTAATATTTTTGCAGCAGTGGCAAAGAAGACTATATCAATTCTAAGGGTCAACCATAAGGGGCTAAAAGGGGACTTGGGATTTTTTCTTTTGGAGTAATGAAAATGCTCTAAAGTAGATTGAGGTGATGACAGCACAACTTTGTGATGAAACTGAAAGCCACTGAATGTACACTTTGGATGGATTGTACGAGGGTAGGACTATATAACACAGTGAACCCTGTGGTGGATGATGGACTATGGTTAACAGTACAAATATGAGGATGTTCTCTCATGAACTATAACAAATATACAATACTAATACATGGTGTTAATAAAAGGGTGGTATGGACTACAGTTAGCAGTAATATTTTGGCATGTTCTTTCATCATTTGTTACAAATATTCCACAATGCAAGGTGTTGGTGGTGAGGCGATGTATGGGAATCCTGTATGGTATGCAGGATTGTTTTGTCAACTCACAGTTTCTCTAACTAAAAAAAAAGTCTCTGTAAAAAGAAAGGCCCCAACTTGTCTTCCATTAGCTCTTCTTAGTGGATTCCACACCTTCTCCCACAAAGCTTTTTCTTACCACCTCATTCAGATTTCTCCCTTCTCTGCAGCCTGTTATTGGACAATCCTGTACAATGTATCACCACATATTCTACCTTAGTTTTTTAGAGTGCTGATTGAACATCAACTTCTCATAGTCAGGAACCATGTATTTATGCAGCTATTTCCGCATACTCTCCAGGCCACTGAGGACACACAGTACATGTCTCCTAAATTATCTTCTTTTCTAAATGAGAACAGCAAACATAAGGGAAGATCCCCAAGGGCCCTGATCAGGTACCTCTCTAGAACAGCTCCTCTTCCTGCAGGAGCTGAACACAGCAGACAGGGGGCACTGGCCTCACATCCCTGCTCTGACCTGCCCTGCCGTCCGCCGTCCTCCCTGGCAGACAGCCCCACTGGTACTCACTATGTACATATATCTGGTATTTCTGGCTCCAAAGGACTTTGAATTCACTGTTTGTGCCTCACACTAGTAAGACCCAAGACTTTCCTCTACCTGGCAGCAATCTGGAGCTCTGGGGACCTTCTCTGGACAGACCTCAGAGCTCAGCCATCTCTGAAGAAGCAGCACTGGAGCTGTGCATCTGCTCCTGTGAAGGAGCCCTCAGGGCAGGGTCACTGAGTTCGCCTCTGTGGGCCTGGAGGGGCTGTCAGAAAGAGCAGCTCTAGAGAGAAGCATTAGACACGTATTCTGGGGGCAGTGGTGCTTAGAGCTCCTGGTGGGGGCACTTTGTTTCTCAGTACTTGCAAAGAGGACTCAACACAGCCATCTGGACACAGAGACCCCCCCACACCGCTCTCCCCCACAGTCCTTTGATAGCCCACTCTACTCATCCCCTGTACATCCTGCCCCCATGCAGCAGCATCTCTTTCCGGAATACAACCATTACCTTTGACCTGGATCTTTACTCTTTTTGAACTTTCTATGCATGAGTAAAACACCTTTCCCAGACACAGTGCAGTGATATTGACCACTGTCATTGCAGGTGGCATTGGAGATGGTGAAGCCCAAAATTTTAGTAAAAGTAAATACATTTCTTTCATCCTTGTTGTAAGTCACATTGGTTATTTCCTTCTGTTCTCTTTCCCTTCACATCTCAGAACCATACTATCTCTTTCAAAGACATGTCTGAGAAAGATATAGGAGAACCCAATTCCCTCTTTGCTGAACCTCTTCTGCCCCTATTATTGCTTTTCTTAATGGCAAGAACAGGTGTGCACTTGCCTGCAAATGCCCTGTATACACACATCCTTATAGCCCAGCTCCCTTGCTCCAAAATGCCTCCACAGAAGCCATGACATAGAGAGAAAATTGAACCCCATACCTTAAGCCTCAGGGATATAGCTCTTCTTGTCTTAAAGGCTGTTTTCTGGATGAATAAATGTGGTTAACGTTGTGTTCTGCTCTCACCTCATCTCCTTATTTCCCCTGGCAGCCCATGAAACGTTGCAATGTCACAGCGACAGCACTGGCTCTTAGGGCATTTGTCTACCCAATGCATAGCCCCTGCACTTGGGGAAATTTTTAAGAATTTTCCTAAGACAAGCCTCTTTCTCCACTGACCAGATGAAAGTGCCAAGTGCTCTGGATGATGGGGCAATGAGTCCTGGTCAGGCATCTGTAATCTCCAAGTCTTCCTACAGGAATGCTTTTTCCTGGGATTTTAAAAAATTAATTCCCTCCATGGCATTAGAATGCTTGTTCTGTGCTGGACATGGGATACCCTGCACATTAGAGTCAATTTCTCTCTCTTTTTTTTTTTTTTTTTAAGATTTTTTATTTATTTATTCATTTATCCCCCCCTTGCTGCTTGTGCTCGCTGGGTCAGCTAACCACACCATGCAGGCGGGCTTGCCTTCACCAGGAGGCCCCGGGAACCGAACCCGGGTCCTCCCATATGGTAAACGGGAGCCCTACTGATTGAGCCACAGCCGCTTCCCTCAATTTCTCTCTTTGGAAAACCGTGCTCTCCAGAGGACTGAAAAGCAGCATGGCTTTTGGAGCTGAGCAGAGAAAGGAATAAAAAAGGCATTTAGCCTGAATCTCGGCAGAGTTGCAGCCAATACCTACTCTCTAGTTCATTGGACCCACCCAGGACAACTAACAAAAGGATGATGGACAACGCCCATCCCCCAAAAAACAGAATATCTACAACTGCAAGCAAGACAGTTCCACCCATCTGCCCCATAGGATCTAAGCCCCTTTTCAATCTGAAGCAGAGTGGGCATCACCATCCCCAAAATCCTCAAGCCTGAGGAATGAACAAACATAAGCGGGGATTGCAACTATGGACAAAAGCAGATTTATTATTATTCTAGCAAAGGAAGAACTTGCAACATTGATATAAAGGCAGTGGTCACCAGAGGTTCTGAGGGGAGGGAGAAGGAACAGAAGGTGTAACATGGAGCATTTTGGGGGCATTGGAATTGTCCTGCTTGACATTGCAATGACAGATACAGGCCATTATACATTTTGCCAAAACCTATAAAACTGCAGTGCAAAGTTTAAACCATAATGTAAACTATAGACCATGGTTAGTAGCAATACTTCAAAAAAGGGGGGGGTGGGGTGGGCATTTAGGCCCTTGTAACTTGCTCCTCTGAATGGGGCCGGTGGGGGTGGGGCAGAGTTTGGAGTCTAAAACTGGACAGGGCCTGCCACAAGGATCTGGAGCTCAGTCTTGCAGCTCAGAGGCTGTTTCACATGATTCCCAGGTGGAAGAGGCCACCTGGCAAATACCAGGTGGAAGAAACTTTGTTTCTGCATCTTTGGTGAGGCTTTTGACCTCTGCTTAGGTTAGGATTAGGCATGTGGTTTTATGGGGATAAAAGAGGAGCCAGAAGAAACATTCACAAGGCAGAGCTGGACTTGGACAAACATCAGGTAAGAAACCACGAAGGCTGGATTCGTACTGAATCTCTCTTGTTACAAGAATTCCTAATCTACAGAGCCTGCAGCCTGATGTCCCTAGTTCTTGAGGTCACGGGACAACCTCTTGTAACCCTGTAGTGAGTATTTTAAGCACAAGAGAGCAATTCTCACATTCGTCATGTTTCAACATACTTTAGTAAAACATTCTCTATAGGGGGAGAATTTTCTCCTCATCTAAGTAAAGTAGGACTTTGAATCAGACTGATGGAATGAGTTTGCATAAAACAGAGTCTGGAAGAAAAAAATTTGCTGGTGTAGCAGTGTGGCTGCAGAGTAGGGCTGAAGATGGGAAGGAGGCGGTGGTACGCCTTCCTTTCTCACGTGGACAGTGGGCTGACTGTGATACTGTTTTCCATGGATGTCCGGCATCCTGGTGGAGCACCCAGGTGGGGAACACACAGGTGTCTTAGAGCTGCAGAGGCTGGGAGGATAGAGAGTCTTCTAACACTGAACTTCAGCACCCTCTGCCTTCCTTGTGCAAATGACATCTCCCTCCCTACCCTGGACACACAGTGAATGAACACAGAGAGCAGACAACGAGGGGGAAGGGGAGGTAAATAAAGAAATCTTAAAAAAAAAAAAAAAAAAAAAAAAAAAGGAGAGAGAGAGACTCACTTAAAAAGAATAAAGATACATGCAACAATATGGATGAACACTGAAGATATCACATTGAGTGATATCTTATCTCAGAAATAAGGCTGTGGTCCTGAGAAGGTCCGAGCAAGCCCTGCTCACCCAGCAGAGCAGGCACGTGTCAGGTGCAGAGCCTGGTGTGAACACAGGGCAGCCCAGGCCCAATGGAGTCTCTGACATTCGTACATCTCAGCAGCTGCCACCTGGATGCGTCTTGGACCGGCACGGCCAGCTCAGTCAGCCGTCCCCAGGCCTTCTGTTGACTCGGGTGACAAGGTACCCACCATGAAGAAGAAAAGGAAGTGCAACTCACCGTTTGTTTCACAGAGTAGAGCTGGAAGAGAACCCAACAAAGGTCAGTACACTACAGCAGACCCTTAACTTAGGCAAAGTTTAACTCCTCCCAGAGCTTCCCGCAATCCACCCTCCTTCCTTCTTGCCCTCCCCACTCTAACCCCCTCCTCCTTCACTGTCTCTCCTTCCCTGCCTCTATCTCTTCAGCCCTCTCTTCCCCCCTCTTCTTTCCTCCCTTTCTTCCTTCTTTCCCTCTGTTCCTTTTCCTACACTCCACGTCATCTACAAATCACTTCCCCACAAAACAACAACACATGGTTCTTTTTTAGGATCATAAAGTAGTTTCCAAGAACTTTTCTCATCTGCTATTAGAAGATGCTGCCTGAATAGCAATGCTCATAGCAGCTTTACTCATAGCCAAAAGGTGTAAGCAATCCAAATGTCCATCAATAGATGAATGAATAAACAATGTGATGTATACATACAGTGGAATATTATTTAGCTGTAAAAAGGATACATGCAATGGGAAGCGGATGTGGCTCAAGCGATTGGGCTCCCGTCTACCATATAGTAGGCCCAGGGTTTGATTCCCGGGGCCTCCTGGTGAAAGGCAAACTGGCCCATGCAGTGACCTGGCCCAAGCAGAGTGCTAGCCCACACAAGAGCGCTGGTCCACACAGGAGTGCTGGCGCAGCAAGATGACACAACAAAAGGAGACACAGGAGAGACAACGAGAGATGCAGCAGACCCAGGGAGCCGAGATGGCGCAAGAGATTGAGTGTATCTCTCCCACACCAGAAGGCCCCAGGATCGGTTCCCAGTGCCGCCTAAAGAGAAGACAAGCAGACACAGAAGAACACACAGCAAATGAACACAGAGAGCAGCCAATGAGGGGAAGGGGGAGGTAAAGAAGTCTTTTTTTAAGAAAAGAGAGACTCACTTAAAAAAAATAACAATACATGCAACAACATGGATGAAAACTGAACATATCACGTTGAGTGAAATAAACCACACACAAAAGGACAAATATTGTATGATCTCACTTATATGAAATAATTAGAATATGCAAATTCTTAGAGACCGAAAGTAGAGTAGTTTGCTAGGGGTGGCGGGTGGTGGTGGAGAATTGATGTTTAATGAATACAGAGTTTCTAAAGTGATGGAAACGTTTTGGTAATGGCTGGCAGTGGTAGTACAACATTGCGAATGTAATGCCACTGAATTGTATACTTTGAGGAGAAAGGAGACTCTTGATGAAACAGTGGTCATCAAGAGTAGGAGAGCATTGGCTGTGAAAGGGTAGCAGAATAACCCAGCACTGCTGATGCCCCCCCCCCCGAGAGATGTAGTCTTAGATTTAAAGTGAGGTAAGTCAGCAGGATTAGGCCTTTTATTTAAAGTCACACTCAGCTGCTTAGGCACAAGTGTAAAGCACACAGAAAAGCATGATAATCGGGAGAGTGCTATGGGAGAAGGGAGATAAGGCTGTGTACGGGGCAGTGTTGCCGTGAAAGATGACAGAACCTAAGCTGAGAACTGTGAGAAACAAGGACCTGAAGTGGAGTAATTGGCAATAAAAGTGATCTTGGGCAGCCGAAGACAAGCTACGGATGGAGTGCTGGAGAAAGTAAGCTGGAAATACAATGGAGTAGTGTGGGGAGGGGGGAGAGAGCTAAAAAAAAACAAGGTTTTCCAAGTGGGACAGGTGGTGGTGGTGGGGAGTGCTAGAGTTTGACAATCGGAGCTGGGAGCTGAGGAGGGATTCGGGGAAATAATAGTGATAGGAAGAAGGGCAAGGAATTGGGTTGCCTATTTGTTGTATGGATTATCTTTGTGGCTGTTGAAAACATCAAGAACAAGAACAAAATTGGTGGTGGAAAGGAAGACAGAGGCAGTGAACACTTTATATGAGGAAAAAAAAAAAACTGAAATCAGAGTTTTCTTTACAAATCTGTCTGACTGAGCTCTCAGTTGGAAGCAGGTGTTTGCGCATTCCCGAGCATCCCTAAGCCTCCCCAGGCAAGCTTCCCTGAGAAGTCCCCACAGCTCTTCAGGAAATGGGCCCCAGTGTGACAGGATCCCACGTCCTGCTCTGAGTTACTCACCACAGACCAAAAGCAAGAGCCTCAGCCGCATGAGGACCAGCCGGGGACTGTACCTGGAGCTGTCCTGTCCTCAAAAAGAGAATTCACCTCAGAGTCAAGAGAGAGTGGTTAGTCAGAGATTTGAGGAAGTCAGCGTCGGAAGTCACCCTTCAGCACGACTTTACAGAAATAGAAGAAGGAAGAAGAGCCCTCCAATGGACCATCTCCATTTCTTCTCTTGCAGAGGCTGAGAAAATTAAAGACGCTCATTTTTATAGTTGAGTGCAATATCTGGAACGAGGGGGTAATACACGTCAATCTATCAGTGCCTTCTCCAAGAACTCAGGCATCTAAAAGGAAGTTTCCCAAAGGCAGTTTCTGACTTTGGTGGGAATCCCACCAGCCAATGGTCTTGTTGAAACTCAAATGGCATGCTGTTCGTCTTTGGTAAGGATGTCCTCTAGACCATGTCTAATCAGTGCATCCTATTGCTCTCAGCAGCCTCCAGTATAGTCACAGTATGCAAACATAACATTAAGCCTGGGGCCCATGGGGCTGTCACCCAGATTCTGTGTAGTGTCTGACAGCTGTCGCATATGATTATTTTTGCACAGGGTCAGGCTATTCAGATACAAGCTTCCATATTTAAACTTTCATGGTGTAGCAATCTGGGTATGAAACAGCTGAAAAACAAAATCACAGGCAGTTACAAATCTGAGAGATGTTTGAAATTGAAATACAGGAAATAAGCATATGGAATTGGCTTCTGGGCATTTGGGGAGATGTCACCATTATCACCTAGCACTTGAGATGTCGCCTCTCCCCTCAGCCCAAATCAGGACATCTGTAATATCTCCCGCTGCTTCTCTTAGCACATTGGGGTTACCAGATCTCGGCACCTGAAACTCGTATGTAATGAAGCTCATGCTTTGGAAGAGAATAAGCTATCTTAATTTTCAACAATTCTTTGAATCTCTCAGGATCAAGGATTAAGAAGGGCCAGATGGGTGGAAGCTAAGCTGTTAGGGGACATGGAAAGGCGATATCTGGTAATGAAAGCCAAGTCCAGGTTTAAGTCCAAAGATGAAGAATGAGAATGGAAACAAGCGATCAGTGACAGGCCACACTGGAGGGAATAAGGAGCCATGCTGGGAACCAGGCTAAAGGCAATTGCAGAAGACAAGTTTTGTGTACCCACAGCTTTGCTTATTGGCTAGAGAAAGCTTGTCTGAGGATGCTTTTGCCTAGTCTAGAAATCCAGGGCGTAAGCCTTTGTCTGTGCACCACTGAGTTTGCCACACCTCCTGGTCTATGCTCAGGCCAGGTCCTGCTCCTGTGCCCTCACATTTTCTTCAGAATAAAATCTCTCTCCCCTCCTTCTCCTGGCTTAAAGGCTGTGCATTGTTTTAAGTGCACTCACGCAGTTATCTTTTATAATGTAGTGTTTGATACATATAAAAGCACATGTGTAAGATAAATAGAAATTATGAAATACTATCATGAAATGAAAAGCCATGAACCCACCCTTCAGTTCAACAACTAGAAAATAACTAATATCATTGCATCTGCTGGAGTGTGCTTTTCCTAATCCATCCCTGCATGCTCCCCAGAGATAACTGCCATCTTTAAGGTTTTATTTATATTTCTCTTTCTTTAAAAAAAAATTCAGCTTATTGTGGTATAATATACACCAAAGTGAACCCATTATAAATATATGATTCAACAACTTCAGACAAATATATGCAGCTGCGTAAATACAACCACAATCAAGAACTAGAACATTTCCTTCACCTCAAAAGGTTTCCTTGTGCTCCTTCCCAGTCACCCCAAAACTCCCAGAGTGCTGGGATTTGTTAGAGCAAGAGTGGAACATGGCAAGTAAGTAGACAATTAAACAAGAATGTGTCAAGAAGGGACCATATTGGATTAGAGTAGACTTACTGGTGTTCTACTATAGACTTACTGTGATTCTAGCAATGGAAGAAACTATATCATTGATGTGGAGACAGTGGCACTGGAGGTGCTGAAGTCGGGGAGAGGGAAAAGGAGGTATAGTATGGGGGCATTTTCAGAACTTGGAATTGATCTGAATGACACTGCAATGACAGATTCAGGCCATTATATATCCTGCCATAACCTACAGAATTGAGTGGGAGAGTGTAAACTACAATGTAAACTATAATCCATGCTTAGTGGCAATGCTCCAAAATGTGTTCATCAATTGCAATGAATGAACACACTAATGAAGGATCTTGTTAATATAGGGAAAAGTGGATCTGGGGAGTGGGGCATATGGGAATCCTTTAAATTTTTAATGTTACATTTTATGTAATCTAAGTATCTTTTAAAAATAAAGAAATAATATATTTTTAAAAATTAAAAAATAAAACAGTTCAAGATTGTCTAATATTTTAAAAAGAGCATCTGATGATTCTGGTTGCACATGTATGTGACAATGTGAATACATACATAGATGAACACAGAATTTAAACTTTATGTTCTAACTCTTCAAATAAAATAGATTCTTTAAAAGGGAAAAAAAAGAAAAAAAGAAGGGACCATATTTCTCCTGATAACCAATCCTATCCAAAAAGAAGTAGAACCACTGACCCTGTAAGGAACAAGTCAGAGACAAGACCCAGCCAAGTGTGATACCTTATAATGTGACTGTCATGGTGGAGGAGAAGGTGGCAGAATCTTCTCTCTGGCTTTTGGAGAAGATGAAAGTTTCTAGAGAAGATGAAATAAATTATCAAAGAGAAAACTGGAAGTTAAGCTTTCTAATGAGATAAATGTGGATAGCAACTGGCTCAGGAGGTGGTGAGTGAAAAGGTGTGCCACAGGGCAGGAGAGGAATATGAAAAGAATTCTATTACTGGGGCTCCACGATAAGGAGAAGTGTTTCCACAGGAGGACGGATCTGGAGCTTTCCTGGGGAAGGCAGCGCCTTTTGCTCCGTGGAGCAGTAGTGAGGGCACACAGGAGATTGAAATCATGTGCAGGAGGCTATGAAATGAAGAGTGATGACAAAGAGGCAAAAGAGATCTACAGTTCTCACTGGGCTCATCTAACGGGCTGGGGTTCGTCTTCTGTGGGAGAAGCTAACAGTAAAACTTTAGGGGGATGCATCCTCATTCCTGTATTTTATGGGTGAGGCAAATGTGGCACAGAGAGAAGGAACTTGTTTCAAGTCACTGTGGTAGATTGGATTGATGCTCCCAACGATTGCCTCCCTTCCTATCAGAGAATTAAACATGCCTGCTTGACTTGGCTGTGTGACACGCATCAGCCAGAGGGATGTAAGTGTCCAAGGCATTTGCTTCATCAAGCAGAAACTTAATTGCAATTGCATGGTTTGGCTTGGCTGCTGTTGCAACCCAGGTCCCCGAAGGAGAAGGCAGAGGAGGAAACGGAAACCCAGCCCACAGCCTAGCACCAAGCACAGGTGAGGGCAGCTGCATCCAGCAAAACCTCAGCTGACCCACAGCCCTCAGTCAACCTGGGCAAGAAATAAAAATTTGCATCGTAAGCCATGGATTGTTGGTATGGTCTGTTACCACAACAGATGTGACTGACATAGTCACACAACAGTAAGTAGTGAGGAGTCTGGCTCCTGGCCAAAGCCCTATATGTGATCTTCCAGGCCACACCATAGGCAAATACAAAGGCTTTTCCTGACAGGCTGCACATGGGGGGGCTCGGGGGTGGAGCTGCCCTCCCCACAGCAGACTTGGTGCACAGCCAGGGCATTGCAGCCTCTGCAGGGAGTTGCAGGCAAGGAGGAGCCCTGGCCGAGCATACTCTTATGCATGTCTGCATTCCTGGACCAGGCACCTCCGTTCAGAAAACTCTTTCCTGGGGTCCTTGGCTGAGGCCTTCCCTGGCACCTCTGCCGAAATCTCCTTATGGGGGAAGGGGAAGCCTTTGAAAACACTTCCCCCCTCTGACTTAGAACTCAATACTTTGGCCCCTCTCCTTCCTCCCAACCCCGCAAGTCCATAAAACACCAGAGGCCTTGGGTTCTGGGCTCCTTTGGCAGTGAGATGGTCCCCACCATCCAGCTCCCAATATCCCCACGTCTGCACTGATCGCCCTGACCCTCGCCCAGCATTATTCCATGGTGAAGAATGGAGCACGGGGAGGCAGCAATTTCTCCTGATGAGCCTTTTGCTTATTCTATCACAGTAAGTACTTGAAGTCTTGACTGTTCCTTTCTTTTTGGCTTGTGTTACTCAACCATTCTGAGAACCTGCCAGCTCAGTTCTCTCCATCTCTGCTCTTGACAAGTAGTTGGGTACTTGACATGCATTATTGCATTGATTTCATCTTCAAATTAATATGAGTCATTTATTTATTGGATCTCTGCTACATACTATCTGCTCCTCATGTTTCCTTAAAAGGGAGAGGATTTCTTGCCCGTGCTGCAGGAGAGGAGATGTGACTTATTTGATTGGTGAATATGGGAGAAGCAACTCAGCATGTGTGGGTTCTCTCCTCGAGCCACCAGCCCTTGGCACAGTCTAATCTGCCTTTGTCGATACAGAAGGGGTCTGTGGCTGCTGCAGAGGCCCGTGGTTATTCACAGGTTAGCTCTGTGTCTGGGATGGTAAATCTGCCTAGTTCAGTGTGAGGTGACAGTGAACTCACTGAAGTCAAAGAACAAGCCATTTCCTCCAAAGTCGTTTTTATGGGTAAGATTGCATTTCTCCTATGACTCTCAATTTTTTCTGAACCTGAGTAAGTAAGAAAGGGATGTTATTCGTGTCTGAGAAAAGCAATACGTACTATGTACTATACAATATGCTGAGAAAACAGAGATGGAAAGGTCATATTTCTTATGTGCCAACAACTCACAGTCTAGTAAGGAAGAAAGATGTCTGAGCAAATAAGATACAGTGATGTGCGAAAAGTGTGATGACTGAAATAGTCACAAGATACAGAGGTAACAGAAAAGAGGAGCTAATTGAATTTATATGAGGAAGTGGGAAGGGTACGAGACTTAAACAAGGCTTTCCAGAGGACGTCCTGTCTGAGCTGAGTTTCCAAGGATGAACAGGAGTTCCGGAATGATTAGTTAGGGAAGAAAATTCCAGAGAGAAGAGACTGTGCAAAGGCATAAAGTCATGAAATAGTGAGGCACGTTTACTGAGCTGTTGGTAATTTGATGTGTGTGTGTCTGTGTTTACACAGGGACAATTTTATCTTTTGATTTAAAATAACAGAAATAAGAATTCACTACCAAACGACTTCATTGTGAAGTTGGGGAATCTATATGCATAATGCATAGGAAATTTATGTGAATTCTGTATCTTTTAATTGCCAATTTTAAAATGAATTAACGAT
This sequence comes from Tolypeutes matacus, assembly GCA_026826555.1. Taxonomy (NCBI): domain Eukaryota; kingdom Metazoa; phylum Chordata; class Mammalia; order Cingulata; family Chlamyphoridae; genus Tolypeutes; species Tolypeutes matacus. Next base: position 5,422,684 of record JAKSZT010054308.1, read on the forward strand.
AGTAATGAAAACCCAAGTAGATGCAGTAACCCTTGGCTTAATCTATTTTTTTCTTAGAGAAGTTGTGGGTTTACAGAAAAATCATGCATAAAATACAGGATTCCATAAACCTTCTCATTATTAACACCTTACTTTGGTGTGGTTCATTTGTTACAACTGATGAAAGCACATTTTTATAATTATACTATTAACTATAGTCCATGGTTTATATGTGGTAATGTAATTTAATTTTACTGGAGCTAAAGAAATGAGGAAGAGCAGACAGGAAATGAGGTTAAAAAGCTACAGGGGCTATATTATGAAAGGACTTATACACCATACTGAGGATTCTGGAATACATTCTCCAGATGACGAGTTGGGCCAAGTGGAGGCTGTGGTGGGCTAGAGAAAGCATTCTCCTTTCAAGGTGGTAGCTGCTCTTCTACTCCAGCTGGTCATTGCCACCAGGCTGAAAGGACACGCCGACAAATCATTGGATTGCCCAAGGGAGCCAGAATTTTCTAATTTTATGTGAAATTTACCAATTTTCCATGTTTTAGGCTAATTTTTAAAATTGCTTAAAGACAAGCATTCTGTGGAAGGTCACAGCTTTGTGATCACTGCTTGAGGTGATGTGGGGCAGGGGGAGGCGTTTGGTCACTGCACAGTTGGACTTATAGAAAAAGAATTCACGAGAGGATAGCCTGGAGATGATGAAGATCGGAACTAGGTATAGGAATGGAGAGGAGTAGAATCACTTGGGGAAATGCTTGAAAGGACTTGGTATCTGGCTGGATGTGCAGGGGAAGAGAGACAAATTTTATTTTTGCTTGTTTGTTTGGCTTAAGAGATTGGTGGGATAATGGAGCCACCAATGAGGTAGGAATAGAAAAGGAAGAGCAAGTTTAAGAAATAAAGAGAAGACAGCATGAATTTTAGATATTTTGAGTTTGGACACTTTGAAGCAGATAATTTATTCATTTTGCAGATGAGGAAATGAAACTCAAAGATGTTATATAATTTGAAACTCCTACCTCTGGTAAGAACCAAGGTCCACATGACTCCAATGATTTGATCTTTCTCCTAGATCTGCACTGTTCAATACAATAGCCACAATCCACATGTGACTCTTGAGTGCTTGAAATGTGGCTAGTCCAAATTGACATGTGCTGTAAGTGTAATTACATCCCAATTGTTAAAGACTTAGTAAAAAAAAAAGTAAAATATCTTAAGTATCATATTAATTACTTGTTAAATGACATTTTGAATGTATTTGGTTAAAATAAAATATATTGTTAAAATTAATTTCACCTGTTCATTTTTATATTTTTTCCAATGTGGCTATCCGAAAAATTAAAATTATATAGGTGGCTCATATTATACATTTATTGGACAGAACTGCCTTAATACATGTTTCTGGAGTAGATGTGGCTCAAGCAGTTGTGCACCTGCCTCCCACATGGGAGGTCCCGGGTTCGGTTCCCAGTGCCTCCTAAAAAAGATGAGCAGATGCAGTGAGCTGACAAGTGAGCAAACACACAAGCAGGGAGCAGATGTGGCTCAAGCAGTTGGGCATCCACCTCCCACATGGGAGATCCCAGGTTCAGTTCCTGGTGCTCCTAAAGAACATGAGCAGAGACAACAAATGGACACAATGAGTAGAGACAATGAGCAGGCACAATGAGCAAAGACAAGGAGCAGACACAGTAAGCAGACAGATGGGGGAGCCATCAGGGTGGGGGTGGGGAAACATGATCCTTATGGTGAAGATGTATTTTAACCCTACACACTGTCAATCTATTGAGAATATCAGGATCTGGGCCATTGGGGAAGCCTTTCTCATAACCACATGTCAAGCTTCTGTATGATGTAATGCTTTCACCTCAGAGTAGGAGAAAAGAAATATTAAGAGGAGAAAGCGTGGGTGAGGGAAACAGTTAAAATGACATTTCTGGCACTAATATTCTTGCTGACCTGATTTTGTGATAATCAGGGTAGGCTAAACATTCGTTATATTAGAAACCATGCATGTGTCCCCAGACTTAGTTTTTCACCCAAGATCTGGTTTTAAGAATGCTGGTGTGGGAAGCGGCTGTGGCTCAATCAGTGGGGCTCCCGTTTACCATGTGGGAGGCCCCGGGTTCGGTTCCCGGGGCCCCCTGGTGAGGGCAGGCCCGCCCGCGTGGCGTGGTTGGCTGACCCGGCGAGCACAAGCAGCAAGGGGGGGATAAATGAATAAAAAAAAAAAAAAAAAAAAGAATGCTGGTGATAAACAAAGCCTGATTTATTATATGACCATCCTGTATGGGAAAAGACTGTAACTTTGGGTATCTTTGGTCAACCTTAAGAGATATAGCAGGGGGACAGATGTGGCTCGGGTGGTTGGATGTCCATCTCCCATTTGGAGGGACCTGGGTTCGACCCCCGGGACCTCCCAGTAAAAATTAAAAAAAGAAAAATATAGAAGGTGCATGGGCCACCAGGGTGTGCCACCAGGTCCTGTAAGCTGGTGAGCCACCAGGCCCCGTCCGCGGGTGAGCTGCCAGGCCCTGCAAGCAAGTGAGCTGCCAGGCCCTGCAAGCCATGCAGCAAGATGATGACGAAACGGGAGGGTGACACAGGGAGAGCCAAGAAGAGACGCACTGAAAAACCAGGAACTAAGGTGGCACAGGCAGTAATAGGACTCCTCTCTCCCACATCAGAGGTTCTGGGGATCAAATTCCAGTGAAGACAGGAAAAGGATGAGAGGAGAGGGCAGGAAATGGACACAGAGAGTTGCCCAGTGAATGGACACAGAAACAGCAAAAATGGGGGCGGGGTGTAAAAATGGATAAAAGTACATAAATAAATAAATAAATAAATAAATAAATAAATCCTTAAAAAAATGTATAGGGGAGGAAGATATGGACTATAGTTAGTAGTAATACTTTGATGATGCTCTTTCATGATTTGTTAACAAATGTTTCACAACAATGCAAGGTGTTTGGGGGAGGAGGTGATGTGTGGGAGCCCTGTATGATGTTATACATGTTTGTTTTGTAAGTTCACAATGTTTTCTGAACACTTATAGTTTGTGTATGTTCATGTATGAATGATATACTTCAATAAATTGTTTTTTAAAAAATTACATTATCTGGTTTCCTAAGAATCTTGGAGTAACATGCTGGGTCTGGGGTCCTGCATCAGGAGGAGGTAATGAGGTCAGGACATACTGACAACTTTCAGAAGCATCTTTATAAATTCAAATTGAAATGTGGGCTATTCCTATTGAATTCTCAGATCTAGGTCTTCTTTCCCTTAGAATTGAATCCTGGGCAATACTGATGACAAACTATAGAGTTACGGACCAAAGGGAGGTAGAAAAAGAGCATGAGGGGAAGCGGCTGTGGCTCAATCAGTAGGGCTCCCGTTTACCATATGGGAGGCCCTGGGTTCGGTTCCCGGGGCCTCCTGGTGAAGGCAGGCCCGCCCGCACGGCGTGGTTGGCTGACCCAGCGAGCACAAGCAGCAAGGGGGTGGTAAATGAATAAATAAATAAATAAAATCTTAAATTAAAATAAATAAATAAATAAATAAAAATTATTAACAGAGATTTACCCTCTTCAGATATAAACCAGGGCTGTCCTAGATAACTGGGACCAACTCTCTTTAAGACTCCACTAATTCATAAAGTACTCCCTTGAACTCATGTTATCAAAGACTTTTTCCCTTCATCATCGGATACCTAGGGATTACTCCAGAATTTTTCTTTCTTTCTCTTCTGAACTTGTCAGGGTTCATATCCTGAGATAACCAGAAAAATTTTCCAGTATTTACATTCTTCTTCCAGTCCTGGATGGATGCTGCAGAATTTCGAATAAACCACATCTTCAGCTAACTAATTCACTAAGAGAGAAGACAATTTTTCACAGGGGCTTATATGAAAGCTCTTTCTTTCAACTCACCTGTTAGATAAGTATCCTCCCAGGCCAATATTGAGTGATTTATATACTAGAAGTGTCTTGGCCTCAGAGTAACTAACCTGGGGCAGAAGGAAACCCCCTCTAGCCCACAGCCCAAGGCTTGTTCCTCAGTTCCCTCCTCCTTCCCCGGCCCAGCCATGGTCTATGCCCACACAAACCCCTCCCCTTTGACATCATACACTGGCTGCGCTCTGCCAGGATGGTTGATTGCAGAATGTAGGCTCTTGGAAACCTGGACTAGGAAGCCTCCCTGAGACAGAAAACCCAGTGATATTCTTTGGGTTGGTGTATGAGACAGAGAGAGGCACCTGGGAGATAAGGCAGATGATGGGAAACCCGTGGTTTATGGGTGAAGCTCTCATGAGCTTATGCAAAGGTAGTTTCACGGGAAACACTCATGGGAGGATGATGACTCAGACAGGCCCCAAGTTAAGGTATTTGAGTAGACAGCATAAGGCGGTGCCAGAGGCCAATAGCACTTAGTTGAAAAGTTCCATAGGTAGAGTAGTTAAAAGAGTGAGCTCATCATTGTATCTTTATTACCTCTTTCTTTTTTTTTTTTTTTTTTTTTTTAAAGATTTTATTTATTTATTCATTTATCCCCCCCTTGCTGCTTGTGCTCGCTGGGTCAGCTAACCACGCTGTGCGTGCGGGCTTGCACACGCATAGACCACACACATTACCATAAGGTAAATGGGAGCCCTACTGAATGAGCCACAGCCGCTTCCCTTTATTACCTCTTTCTAATGCTTCGCTCTCTTTTTGAATCATTCCCATTTGGCTTCTGCCACAACTACCCCACAGAATAACTCAAATAACTGCCATGGAGGAAGGGGGAAGGAGAAGTAAATGGAAGAGAGAATGTGATAAATTCTACAAGAACAGGGAGGTGGGAGATCTTGTTTCTATGTGAAGCAGTGATTTGAGTCCTATGCCCTTGTAATGCCCTAGGAAGAGATCAGGATCTGAGAGAGAAATCTTTTATGGTACACACAGGGAGAGCGGATCCTTAGGCAGTAGCCTAATCAGTCTTTTTCTCCTATCTCTCCTTCAAAATTATTATCAGGAAGGCAATGACCTCCATGGTGTCAAATCCAGTAGTCAATTCTCTGTTGTCATCTTATGTGACCTATGAGCACAGTTAATGTATATCTCCATGAAACATTTTCTTCACTTGGCTTTTAGGATACCACAATTTCATGCTTACTCCTACTTAGATCTCATTTTTTTCAGTCCTCACTCATTTTCTTGCTATTGATGTCCTCCAATCTTCTGGTTTTAAATACCATATATACTCTGGTGATTGCCCAGATTATATCTCCAAGCCCAAGCCTCTCCCCTAAACTCCCATTCAGCATCTCCATGTGGAAGTCTAATAAGCATCTCATAGACTCAACAAATCCAAAACAGAGCTCTTGATGATAATTCCTCTCCCCAAAACCTGCTCCTCTGGAAGACTTCCCCAAGTTCAGTAAAGTTGGTGTGTTTGAGGAAGGGATTTCATGCCTATGTTGCAGGAGTGTGTTGTGACGGGAGGAAAGTAGCACGAGATGAGATTGGAGATGTAGGTGGAGGCCAGAGCACACACGGCCTTTTAGGCCAATAAAAAATTTTTAAAAAACCTTTTCATTTATCTTGTGTGCAATAGGAAGGTACCAAAGGGCTTAAGTCAGCATTGTAACCTGATTTAAATTACATTTTAAGTTAGAAATGTGTCTTTAAGGATGATTAAAACTTCACCAGGTGGAAAAGTTGCAGGAAGAGCATTTCCAACAGAAGAAGCTGCCACTTCTGAACTCGCTACTCTCTATAGCCCACTTTCATTTGATCTTTAACTCATCTGTGTTTTAATATGGAGAGCAACAGGCTGATTGAGCACCACCCAACCAGCACCACTCTCTCATTTGGGTGGTACCTCTGTGATAGGTCTTCGTCCTCATCTTTTCAGATACCATAAACTTGATCTTAGAAATGCCATGAAAGTCAATTCCTTACTAATAAATTTGCTTATCTAGCCAGCTGTTGTGGGTTGATTGTGTCCTCCAAAAATGCATGTTTAAGTCCTAAGCCCCAGTACCTGTGAATGTGACTTTATTTGGAAATAGGGTCTTTGCAGATGTAATTAGTTAAGATGAGGCCAAACTGGATTAGGGTCGACCCTAATCCAACAGGACTGGTGTCCTATAAGAAGAGGGAAATGTGGACACAGACACAGAGGGAAGACAGCCATGTGAAGACAGAGGCAGAGATTAGAGTTATGCTGCCACAAGCCAGAGAATGCCAAGGATTGCTCATTACTGCCAGAAGCAAGGAAGAGACAAAGAAGGATTCTCTCCTAGAGCTTTTATAGGGAGCATGGTCCTGCCAACATCTTGATTTTGGACTTCTGACCTCCAGAAGCATGAGAGAACAAGTTTCTATGGTTTTAAGCCACCCAGTATGGCAGCTCTAGGAAATTAATATACCAACTTGAGATGGATGGATGAATTATCTATCACTTTGTTAATTTTAAATGGGTAAATTAGGGTTCTTTTGTTTGGAAGTATAAAAATCAACATGAGATAACTCAAGCAAAAAGAGAAAGAATTTATTATAAGCCATTTTATTTTATTAAAACAGCAATTTCACATACAACCCAAGGCCAGGAATCAGAAAGAGGCAAGAACAGGAGACTGAAAATTTTGTCTGGGTTCTCTCTGTCTCAAATCTCTGTTCCTCTCTGTGCATCTGTTTCATTATTATCCGTTTATCTCTGTAGAAGGACTTCTGATTCTCTGATCTATGTAGTATGTAGAAAACAGCTACCCACAGATCCTGGGATAACTTGTTAAAAGTGCAGCTTCTTGAAGAAACTCTACTGTTGGTCACTATTCACAATTCCTGGGAAGGGCTGATTGATTCAGCTTGGGACACTGCTCACTCTTAATGCCAAGCAACTGTGTTCAGGAAAGCAGGATTGTATTGTTTAAAAATCGCTGCAGAGAAACAGATGTGGCTCAAGTGATTGGGCTCCTGTCTACCATATAGGAGGTCCAGGGTTTGATTCCCGGGGCCTCCTGGTGAAAGGCAAGCTGGCCCAATTGGCAAGCTGGCCTGAGCGGAGTGCTGGCCTGTGCAGAGAGCTGGTGCAGCAAGATGATGCAACAAAAAGAGACATAGAGGAGAGACAATAAGAGACACAGCAGACCAGGGAGCTGAGGTGGCACAAGGATTGAGTGCCTCTCTTACACTCTGGAAGGTCCCAGGATTGATTCCTGGTGCCACTTAAAGAGAAGACAAGCAGACACAGAAAACACACAGAGAGCAGACAGCAAGAGCAAAATAATGGGGGGGGGGGAGAGAAAGAAAGAAATAAAACAAATCTTTAACAACAATAACAAAAAAATCACTGCAAGAGGGACTCAAACAGATATTTGCATACCAATGTTCAAAGCAGCATTATTCACAATTGCCAAAAGATGGAAGCAACCCAAGTGTCCATCAACTGAAGAATGGATAAATAAAATGTGGTATCTACATAAAGTGGAATATTATTCAGCTGTAAAAAGTAATGAAGTTCTGATACATGTGACAACATGGATGAACCAGACTTAAAAGTACAGATATTGTATGATTTTGTTGATATGAAATAATTAGAATAAGCAAATTCATAGAGTCAGAAACTAGGTACTAGGGGCCAAGTGGGTCTAGGGAATGGTGAGTTAAGCATTAGTTAATGCTTAATGCTCAAATGGTACAGACTTTCTATTTGGGTTGATTGTGAAGTTTTGCTAATGGATAGTGGTGAGCATAATTAAGAGCACTGAATTATATATTTGAATATAGTTAAATGGGGAAATTTTAGGTTTATATGTTACTGGAATAAAAATCTTAAAAACAAACAAGCATAGTTCTGTACAACACAGTGGACCCTGTTGTAAACAATGGACTATAGTTAATAGTATAATTATAAAAACATTATTTCATGAATTGTAACAAATGTATCCTACTAATGCAAGGTGTGACAAATAGGGTGGGATATTGGAACAATGTATCTAATGCATGATTTTTCTGTAAACCTACAACTTCTCTAATAAAATATTTTTAAATTACTGCAAGGGTCTTTCAAGGATATGCTGTGTGAAGGGGTTAGAAAAAGACGACCCAGGAAAGTATCAAAAATAAATGTCAAATTAGAAATAAATAACAGGTGGAAAACTGGAAAATTTACAAATATGTGAAAATTGAACAGCACACTTTTAAACAACCAACAGGTTAAAGCAGAAATTACAAAGGAAATTAGAAAATACTTAGGGAAGCGGCTGTGGCTCAATCAGTGGGGTTCCCGTTTACCATATGGGAGGCCCCAGGTTCGGTTCCCGGGGCCTCCTGGTGAGGGCAGCCCGCCCGCACGGCGTGGTTGGCTGACCCAGCGAGCGCAAGCAGCAAGGGGGGGATAAATGAATAAATAAATAAAATCTTTAAAAAAAAAGAAAATACTTAGACACAAATGAAAACAAAGACACAATATCAAAATTTATGAGATGCAGTGAAAGCAATGTTCAGAGGGAAATTTATAGCTATGATATATTTAAAAAGAAAGATGTAAAATTAATAATCTAACTTTAATCTTGAGGAGCTTGAAAAATAAGAGTAAAATAAACAAAAATTAGCAGGAAACAGTAAATAATATTAGACTTGAAATAAATGAAACAGGAAATAGAAAAACAATTGAGAGATTAAAGCAAAAAGTTGGCTCTTTGGAAAAAATTAATAAAATTGACAAATATTTAGCCAGGCTGAAAAAGGAAAAACAGAAAAAAATGCAAATAACAAAATCAGAAAGGAAAGTGATGATATTACTACTGACCTTACAGAAATAAAAAGAATCATTAGAGAATATTATGAATTGTTCACTGACAAACTAGATAATATAGCTAAAATAGAAAAATTCCTATAAGTATATCAATTACCCAAATTGACTCCAAAAGAAGTAGAAAACATCAACAAACTGATAAGTACAGAGATTGAACCAATCATCAACAACCTTCTAGGACCAGATGGCTTGACTGATGAATTCTACCAAACATTTAAAGAAGAATTAGTTCCAATCCTTCCTGAAGCCTTCCAAAGAATGCAAGAGGAGGGAACACTTTCTAATTCTTTCTATGAAGCCAGCATTACTCTGATACCAAAGCCTGTTGAGGACATCACAAGGAAAGAAAACTGCAGACCAATATCCCTTATGAATATAGTTGCAAAAGTCCTTAACAAAATACACAAACTGAACCCAATGGCATATTAAAAAGATTATATATCATGACCAAGTGGGAGTCATCCCAGTAGTGCAAGAGTGTTTCAACACACAAAAATCAATCAATATAATACACTACAGAAATAGAATGAAGGGAAAAACCACATGCTTATCTCAATAGATGCAGAAAAGACATTTGCCCAAATCCAGCACCCTTTGCTGATTAAAACACTCAGAAACATAAGATTATAAAGGCCATTTATGCAAAACCCACTGCTAAAATTATATTGCTGAAAGACTTTAAAAGCTTTCCCACTAAGATCAGGAATGAGATGAGGATGCCTGCTTTCACCACTGCCATTCAATCTTGTACTAGAAAGTCTTGCCAGAACAATTAAGCAAGAAAAAATAAAATAAAAGGTATCCAAATTGGAGAGGAAAAGTAAAACAATCTCCATTTGCAAATGACGTTATTTTACATATAGAAGCCCCAAAGAAATCCACAAGAAAACTAGTAAAGCTATTAAATGAATTCAACCAAGTGGCAGGGTACAAGAGCAACACACACCCACACACACACAATAATTGTGATCCTATATGCTAGCAAGGAACAATCCAAAGAGGAAATTAAGAAAACAATTTACAATAGCATTTTTTAAAAAGATTTATTTATTTTACTTTTTTTCCATTTTTAACACCCCCCTGCCCCCATTTTTGCTGTTTTTCTGTCCATTCACTGGGCAATTCTCTATGTCTGTTTCCTGCCCTCTCTTCTCATCCTTCTCTTCCTGTCTTCACCGGGATTCAATCCTGGGAAGCTCCACTGTGGGAGAGAGGCGTTCTGCCACCTGTACCACCTTATTTCCTGGTTTTTCGGCATGTCTTGTTTTGGCTCTCCCTTTCTGTCACTCTCCTGTTACATCATCATCTTGCTGTGTGGCTCGGCAGGGCCTGGCAGTGCACCTGCGCGCAGGGTCTGGGGGCCCACTCGCTGGGCCTGTCAGCCCACATGCCTTCTATATTTTTCTTTTATTTTACCAGGCGGTCCTGGGGATCAAACCCAGGTCCCTCCATATGGGAGATGGACACCCAACCATTTGAGCCATATCAGCGCCCTACAATAGCATCTTAAAGAATAATGTGTCTAGGAATAGATTTAGCTAAGGATACAAAAGACTTGTACACTGAAAACTAAAAAACACTGCTGAAGGAAATTAAAAAACAAAAATGCAAGACACCCCATGTCCATGGATTTGAAGAGTTAGCATTGTTAATATGTCAATATTACCCAAAGCAATATACAAATTTAATGCAAATTTAAAATTGCAACAGCTGAGAGTAGATGTGGCTCAAGTAGTTGGGTGTCTGCCTCTCACATGGGAGGTCCCGAGTTCGGTTCTCATTGTCTCCTAAAGAAGACAAACAATGAGCAGACAACAAGCAGACATCAAGCAAAAACAATGAGCAGACAATGTGAAAAAACAAAGAGCAGACAATGAGTAAAAAAATATGAGCAAGACAATGAACAAAACAATGAGTAGACAACAAGCACAAGCAACGAGTGAAAAAAAACAATGAGCATCTCAGGGCAGGGGAGGGGGGAATTCCATCAGCCCTTTTTGCAGAAATGGAAAAACCAATCCTCAATTTTATGTGGAACTGCAAGGGGCTCCAAATAACCAAAACATACTTGAAAAAGAAGAGGGTTGGAGGACTCACACTTTCCAATTTCAAATTGTATTACAAAGTGACAGTATTCAAAACAGTGTGGTACTGGTACAAAGATATACAAATAGCTCAATGGAACAGAATTGAAAGTCCAAAAAAAGACCCACATATCCATGGCCAATTGATTTTTTTTAAACGATTTATTGAAGTATATCATTCATACATGAACATACATAAACTGTAAGTGTTCAGTAAATATTATGAACTTGCAAAACAAACATGCATAACATCATACAGGGCTCCCACACATCACCCTCCCACAAACACCCTGCATTGTTGTGAAACATTTGTTAACAAATCATGAAAGGGCATCATCAAGGTATTACTACTAACTATAGTCTGTATCTTCCTCCCCTATACATCTTTTTAAGGAGTTATTTATTTACTTTTATCCATTTTTACCCCCTGTTTTTGCTGTTTCTGTGTCCATTTGCTGGGCAACTCTCTGTGTCTGTTTTCTTTTTTTTTTTTAATATTTTATTTATTTATTCCCCCCCCACCTGCCATTGTTATGCGCTATCTGCTCTCTGTGTCCATTCACTGTGTGTTCTTCTATGTCTGCTTGTCTTCTTTTTAGGAGGCACCAGGAACTCCAGAGTGCAGAGAGGTGCTCAATCTCTTACACCACCTCAGCTCCCTGTTCTGCCATGAGTCCCTCATTGTCTCTCTTCTGTGTCTATCCCTGCTACGTCATCTTGCTGCACCAGCTTTCTGTGTGGGCCAGCACTCTGCGCAGGCCAGCGTTACTCCGCATGGGCCAGCTTTCCACTTGGGCCAGCTCTCTGTACGGGCCAGCTTGTCTCTCACCAGGAGGCCCCTGGACCTCCTATATAGTAGACGGGAGCCCAATTGCTTGAACCACATCTGCTTCCCTTGTGCGTTTTCTGACCTCTCTTCTCATCCTTCTCCTCCTGTCTTCACTGGGATTCGATCCTTGGGAACTCCAATGTGGGAGAGAGGCATCCTACCACCTGCGCCACCTTAGTTTCTGGTTTTTCGGTGGATCTTGTCTTGGTTCTCCCTTGTGTCACTCCCTGTTACATCATCATCTTGCTGCATGGCTCGCAGGGCTTGGCAGCCTACCCATGCACAGGGCTTGGTGGTGCACCTGTGCACAGGGCCTGGTGGCCCACGAGCCTTCTATATTTTTCTTTTTTTTCTTTTTACTGGGAGGTCCTGGGGATCGAACCCAGGTCCCTCCATATGGGAGACGGAAGCCCGACCACCCGAGCCACATCCATCGCCCTGCTCTATCTCTTAAGGTTGACCATAAATACCCAAAGTTACAATCTTTTCCCATGCAGGGTGGTCATATAATAAATCAGGCTTAGTTTATCACCAGCATTCTAAAAACCAGACCTAGGGAGAAAAACTAGGTCTGGGGACACATGCATGGTTTCTGATATAGCAAATGTTTAGCCTACCCTGATTATCACAAAATCAGGACAGTGAGAATATTCACATTGGCCAATTGATTTTTGATAAGGATACGAAGTGCATGCAGTGGGGAAAGGATAGTCTCTCCAACAAATGATGTTGGGAAAACTGGGTGTTCACATGCAGAAGAATGAAGTTATACACCTACCTCACACCATACTAAAAATTCAACTCAAGGGGAGTGGATGTAGCTCAAGTGGTTGAACACCTGCTTCCCATGTACAAGGACCCAGGTTCGATCCCCGATACCTCCTAAAAACAAACTGAAAAAACAACTCTTAATGAGGAATGGATGTAGCTCAGTGGTTAAGCACCTGCTTCTCATGTATGAGGTCCTGGGTTCAACCCCCAGCACCTCAAAAAAAAAAAAAAAGATTTATATTTTTTAAAAATCAACTCAAATGGGTTAAGGGTCTAAATATAAGAATTAAAACTATAAAACTCTTAGAAGATAACAGGGACAAATCTTCATGACCTGGTATTTGGCAATGGATTCTTAGATATGACACTAAAAGCACAGATAACAAAAGAAGCCAGACGAATGTTATTTCACCAAAATTAAAAACTTTTATGCATCAAAGAACACTATCAAGAACATAAAAAGACAACCTACCAAATGGGAGAAAATAGTTTCAAACCATATATCAGATAAGGGTTTAATATTCAGAATATATAAAGAATTCCTATAACTCAAGAACAAAAAGACAAACAATCCAATTTAAAAATGGGCAAAGGACTTGAATAGACATTTCTCCAAAGAAAATATACAAATAACAAATAAGCACATGAAAAAATGCTCAACACAATTAGTCATTAGGGAAATGCAAATTAAAGTTACATGAGATACCATTTCATACCCAGAAGGATACTTATTATCAAGGAAAATAAGTGTTGGAGAGGATGCAGGGAAATTGGAACTCTAATTCATAGCTGGAGGAATGTAAAATGGTGAGGTCACTGAGGAAAGCAATATGGTAATTCTTCAAAAAGTTAAATATATAATTACCATTTGGCCCAGCAATCCCACTTCTAGCTATATACCCAGAGAAAATGAAAACTGGGTCACAAACAGATACTTATACATCAGTGTTTATAGCAGCATTATCCACAATAACCAAAAGCTGGAAACAACCCAAAAGTCCATCAAAAATTAATTGATAAACAAAATCTTTGCCATAAGAAAAAATGAAGTTATGAGACTTGCTTCAACATGGAAGAACCTTGAAAATATTATGCTCAGTGCAATAATCAAGATGCTAATGGGGAAGCAGAGGTGGCTCAGGTGATTGGCGCCCCCCTCCCACATGGGAGGTCCCTGGGTTCTGTTCCCGGTGCCTCCTAGAATTGTTGAGGTTTGAATCTGTGTAGTTGGTCTTTAAAAAAAAAAAACCAACAACTAATGCCTGTATTAGTCAAGGTGAGCTAACTGCTGTAAATAAACCACCCAGACATCTCAATGGCTTAATACAAATAATGTTTATTTCTTATTTACATCAAAGTCAGCAGAGTATGGGTGAGAGACTCTGGCTCTACCCAGTCATTCAGGGAGCCAGACTCCTTCCATTTTCTGGCTCTGCACACCCCTATATCCTTGGGTCTTTCCCCAGATAGCTGGTAGGTGGGGAGAGAAAGAGCACAGAAAAAGCAAGTGCTATTAATTGTCTTGATGTGACAGTACCATCGATCACTTCCATTCACATTCCAATGGTGAGCACTGGTCACATGGTCCCACTTAGATACAAGAGGTCTGGGAAATGCAGACTTGTGTGTGTCCAGGAAGAAGAGGAGACCACGGATGTTTGTGGCAGTCTGTGTGCATGCTAATCTCTTCAGGCTGCAACATCCTATGTTAGCATCTCCACTTTGGACATCAAGAGCAGAGCCAAATTCCTGGGTCAGCAAACCTTCTTCTCTGGGCAGTGCTAACAATGGTACATTCTTATTGGATCTGCTAACACTATCAATTAGGCTACAGTCAGACGTTGTTTACTGTGTAGGATTCAGGTTTCCTCAGAGAACTGTTACTTTTATTTGATTAGTTCCTTGGGGTCTTACTGGTTTGGACTTTTACAAAAGGAATTTTAATGGAGAAATCAAGGGGAAATTAAAGTTCTTTTTGTGATATTCCAACCCTGTTCTACTCTACTAAGGGGAAAGGGTTTTTCAATGACCCAGTCAAGGCAGAGATCTCTCAGGAAGCCTCTAGATTTCAGATAACATGGGATGGATAGGGCAGAATATTATAATGTAGGGAGAACCAGGTAGACTTCTGAGAACTCATGAAATAAAAGTCTCTTTGAGTAGACCAGGTGGACCCCAAGATGTTTCTTAAGGCATTTTCTTTCCTTCTATGAAGCTAGCTTTCTCTGCTTATTTTTTCCAGGCTAGCTCTTAAAGATTCATTCAACAAACATTTAGTGAGTGCAATAGTTGGTTAGGGGAAGCAGGTGTGGCTCAAGTGACTGAGTTCCCACATACCATGTAGGAGGTCCCAGGTTCAGTTCCCCATGCCTCCTGAAGAAGAGGATCAAGACAGCCAGCCGGCCTAACGGGCTGGCGCAGTGAGCTGATGCAAAAAGATGACACAAAGAGGAAACACAATGAAAGACAAAACCAAAGCAGGGAGCTGAGATGGCTCAAGCTATTGAGCGCCTCTCTCCTACATGGGAAGTCCCAGATTCAGTTCCCAGTGTCTCCTAAAGAGAAGACGAGCAGGCATAGAGTGGATGGACACAGGGAGCAGACAGCAAACACAAAGCAACGAGAGAGGTGGAAAATAAAATAAAAATAAACCTTAAAAAGAAATGGTTGGTAGAACAGTTGGTTAGGTTGCAGAAACACTCCAGCGTGATTAGTAGCCATGGTATTCTATGGCCGGTATGCATGGCTCTAGCTCCCTCTGCTGGCGATCTGTCTCACATTTCTTATGTGAGTAACGCAGAGCAGCGGTGACGGACATACCCTGAACCTAATGAATGGGCAAATCTTTGTCTCCAAATGGTATCTGTTCCACATACTTCCTTGAGGACTCGGTTTTGTCTTGTTTTTTAACAGAGGACCCCATTGTTCAATCATTATGGCTCTACAATGTCAGAAATCTTTTCTCTCGCAAGTGTTTTTGTTTCCCCTGTGTGATGGTTAGGCTAATGTGTCAGCTTGGCCAGGTCATTGTGCCCAGTTGTTAGGTCAAGCAAGCACTGGGCTAATTGTAATACAAGGACATTTATAGGCTTTAGTCATCTGTGAGTTTACTGCATAGATGGCTGATTACATCTACAATCAACCAGGGAGATTGCAGTCAGTAATGTGTGACATTTTATCCAACCAGTTGAATGCCTTAAAAGGGGAAGTGATTTCAGCTTTCAGGGAGAAAATTTTCCAGTTTGCCTTTGAACAGCCAATATCTCCTGGAAACTCATCAAGGACCTTCATTGGACTTTCATCGGAGCCCTTGGTTTGTAGCCTGCCTGCGGAACCTGGACTTGTGCATCCCCACGGTCACATGAGAGAATCTTATAAAATCTCATATACTACTTACAGATATCTCCTGATGATTCTGTTCCCTAGAGAACCCTGACTAATATACCCCATTAAGCCCTTAGAGACTCACAGCTGTTTCTCCTGACTCCCAGGCCATGCTGAGCTCTGTCTTTCCCCCACCTTTCCACCACACCCTTCCTCCCACTAGCTGTCTTGCCTTTACAGCTGACAGTTCTGATGAAATTAATCAGAGTCAGTATCTAGAGTCCAGTGTGGTTTGGGGTTAGAAACATAAAGACACAGGTTAGAAACTGGTTAGAAGAGAAAAGAAAAAAAATATATATATATGTAGAAAAAGCATGACATCAGAGATTATTAGACATGCATCTGTCAGGAATGCAATAGCGGCCAAAATGACTTCAGGTTCATAGACTGGAGCTGGAAATGGGGCTGGGGAATTCCGCATCCAGAGGAGAGGGCTCTGCTTCACATATGGCTGTGTCTGCTGGCAGGTTCTCTAATCCTCCGAAAAGACCATCACTGAGAAGCTGATGCACCTGCTTCCCCATGGGCAGAAAGAAAATATCACACAGAGAGAAACCTGCTAAGACCGTGACATTTAATTTATTAGACAGTGTAAACACATAGGCATGCTATAGGTATACAGTTTAGCCTCAGAGTCTAAGGTTGTTTATTTTAAACTGAAGTCTTGATTTCCCCTTAGTATCAACCTATTTTGCCTCACGTCAGCAGGCCCCAAATTCTCTCTTGATAAGATGAAAACTCTATTTTCTGACTGGCATGAGGTTCAACTTGGACCCCCACCCCCACCCCCAGCCTCTTTCTGCTTCTTTATTTCCCTTATCCTAGTGGCACCCCCATAGCCAATACCTTTGTCTCTGAACAGAGTAAATGCATTTGTAACATTCCACTTGTTAAATTCCAACCATGCTGGCAAGTTGTCTAGGGAGAGGCAAAAGATATTTATTAGGGAATTCAAGGGCTTCAACATCTTTTTCCAAGAATTGTGAAATAGATCAGGTCTAGGATTGGAGGACTCTGCTCTGCTCCTTAAAGAATGTTTTGCTCTCACTAAGGAATAACAGAATACAGAGATATCATTAATTTTTGTGATCATCCAAGACTTGTGAAAAAGAGTGCAAAATGACTAAGTTTTCCCCAAGTCCCATGAAATTGTGTACCCACATTTCCTTTCGTTGTTTCATTCCTTTCATCTTGTTTTCAGACCTAGAACTTGCCTTAGTAATGGCTAGCACATCTGGTTAAAGTGACAGACCTCTGGGGGAGGGTTCCAAGCAAGTTGGTAAAGCAAGGCCAGAACCAATGCCAAGGGGACAGCAGAGAGGAGAGGGTGACTGGAGACTTATCTTTCCCAGAATAGGTTTCCATTTCTTCCCTCACATCTCATGTCTCCAGGTAAGCATGGGGGTGCCTGGCTCAGAGAGCAAGGCTTCAGATTCCTGCTGAGGGGATGAGGGAGTGGTGGCTAAAGACTGCAGGCCCAGCATGCGTGATGGGACAATCCAGGCCCATGGGGACAAGCAGGGGACACTCTGTGAGGAGTGGGTGAGGGGCAGCAGTGGAGGCCAGGTCATGCGTCAGGAAGGCCAGGCTCCTAGGCTGTAAGCAGAAGAAGAATACACCGTAAGGATGGGGACAGTATAAAAATATACTGTTCCCATTATTGTATAAAAATACAATAATTGTATTTTTTTTATTCCCAGTATCAGCCCATCACACCTCCAACATACACACACGCACACATACAGAGAAGCAACTACTGAAATGCCTCAGTCATATCCCTGGAGGTACACCTGGGGTAGGCAGTGGTTATGGCAGCCCTATGGCCCTGGTAGAGCTACCCTTATCCCAGAGTCCACCCACACCACCACCTTCTCTCTTCCATCACTTCCCACCATCCCAGTCCTCATAGACTCCATCTACAAGACTTACTTGAGCAGAATATGGACACATCTTCTTTGTGGGTGCAGTCATGATAGCCCCAAAACCGGTGGTGGCACTGCTCCAGAGACTGCTCCCTGCCTGAGCAACGAACGTCATCCAGCCAGATGCGGCCAACCCCGGGGCCAAAATGTTTCCGTTCTCTGGGGGATAAAAAGAGGGCCTCCCCACAGCCCAGCTGCCTGCATACCACCATGTCCTCGATTTCTCCCCAGCCATCATCACAGACAGAGCCCCAGACGCCCTTGTGCAGCACCGCCAGACGCCCAGAGCAGTGATTGTCTCCTCCTTCCAGCTTCAGCTCAAAGGGGTCTGCAGGTTGGCGGAGGACGTCAGGGGTTAGAGAGAGGCAGGGAAGGAAGAAAAATATCAGTATATTATCTATATCCTCACCCAAACCTCATCAGCATATTTCAAAATTTCCAGGTATGATTTCTGTGATTCCAGCCCCTTCTTGATGTCTCCATCAGATTCCAACCCATGTGGCACAAGTTTGTTTCCTTAACTTGGTTCTTTTCACTTCCCCATCTATTTTATAATTCTAATACTTGCAAATGATTTCTAAAAGTTTTTTAAAAATTGAACAACTCAACAGGTACATGAAATGGTTTGCTCTGTCCCTATTATGTAGAATTCAATATAATAACAGTTCACAGTAAGATAGTAAATAATGTTGTTTAAAACGTTGTCATATACCAAGGCAGGTATTATTATCCCCATTTTAAAGATGAGAGAACTGAGGATCAGCACAATAATGTAACTTTGCCATGGCCGTTTGGTGTATGAGTAGTTATCTGTAAATATTGACCGAATGGAATTCCATTTAGTCAAATTAATAAATTAACTAAGTCTCTCGACTTGCAGGCATTACCTTCACATTGAACCCAAGTGTCCTCCTCGTGGGTGCAGTTGTTCTTCCCCCAAGGCCTGGAAGAGCAGCCCTGAAGGGTTAGTTCTCGTCCTGAGCACGACACCTGGCTCAGCCAGATGGGCCCTTGGCCCTGGCAAGCCTTGTCACAGCATCCTCGGGTCAAGGTGGCCCTTCCACAGCCCAGCTGCCGGCACACCACCTTGGCAGCCTGGAGGCTCCAGCCTGCTTGGCACACGGTGCCCCACTGGTCCTGGTGCTTCACCTCAACTCTCCCTGCACAGCGTCCAGGGCCATCAACCAGCCGCACCGTCTCTGGGACTGGGGAAAAGAAAGAAGAAGTGGCTGTTACCTGCAAAAACATGGTCTTCTTAGGAAAAGGGAGACCAATATATACAACTCTCTGTTCTCGTTGTCCAGCACACTGTGTGCTACAGTGCGTAACACCTAGTAACTACCTAAGAGGTGTTTGTTAAACGAATGGGTGAGTGAGTCAATGAGTGAATATTGTGTATCAGTTCTGAGTTCAGTCACTAATCATTTCTTTAGCAGTTAAAATTTTTCAAATTATTTTCACATTCAACTTCTAGTTTGTTTCTCAGGTAGAGACACTGTGCAGATTTATAAAAAGAACAATACAATAATAACATACATGATGCACCTAAGACCAAATACTTTTTGGTTCAGTGTTAGCATTATCACCCAATTATCCCAGATTAGTGTTCCTAACCCTCAGTCTTTACAAGAACTAGAAATGAAACCATAGCACCAGGGCACAAAGATTCAATAATTGTTTTCCTGGTAAACTCTGTGGGGAAACAAAGAAAGGAGAAGACATGGACTACCCTCCAGTTAAATCACAGTCTAATGGCAGAGAAAGTATCCACAGAGAGGGGAGAAATGATACATAGAAAGTAAATATGCAGGGAACTAAAGGAATACTTAATATATAATATACATACTATAATAATATATAATATATAACATACATGTATGTTATATATATTTTTTGGTTTTCATGAGCATCTACCTAACTAGACTGTGGATTCCTTGAGAGCGGAAACTGTGAAACCCACATGCATTACACTTTTTTAGCTCATTTCTTCCCCACAACTCCACTCCAGCTCCAGACTAGATAGAGGATACACTATTCAACAAATGTTTGGTGATTGTGGCAGAATCTGTGCGTGTGTGTGTGTGTGTGTGTGTGTGTGTGTAGGGAAGCAGGTTCTCACATAGACTGTAACTAAGAGGAAGGCGTTAACTCAACCAAGGCTCACTATTGAGAAAGTGTGAGATGTGAAGGACAAGGGACCAGTTAGCCATTGTAGTCCCTTTGAAAACCCTTGGTTGGGAATAAAGACAAATGAGAGTGGCCACGGGGGGAATGGGAGGATGGTCTTTGAGCACTGCCGTACTCACTCTCGCATGATGCCCCTGCATCTTCATTGTGCAAACAGTTATAGACATCATCGTCTTGTCCACATTGAGCCAGTGTATCTTCCATCCCATTGCAACTGACATCTTGGATGTGAACTGGCTGCTCTTCTTCTGCCAGTGGTTTATATAAATTACCGCTGGGTGTTCCCTTGGCTGCTCCACAGCCCAGCTCCCGGCATACCACAGCCACATCGTTCAAGTCCCAGCCATCATCACACACGGTACCCCACTGACCATTCCGTTTCACCTCCACCCGCCCTTCACAGTGGTGGCGGCCTCTCACCAGTCGCACACTGGATGAAGACTCTGCAAAAAGAAGGGATATTAGCTGGAGATATGGTTGCAGGGCAAAGGACACTCAGGGATGTATTCAGTCAACTTATGGCTGTTTCCACCAGTCACTGAAGACATGGGAAGTTTAGAGGAGAGGGGGAAGGAGAGGTAAGAAGGGAAAGGTAGGAAGAGAAGATGCAGGACTCCATCTCTGCATTCTGCTTATGCCCCTAATTTTTCTCTACCAATAAGTTCCATCTAAAGACACCTAGATAAGAATGCTGGTTTTTCAGTTTGAAGATTAAGAAAAGAAGTTTGCTGAAGATCCAGCAGGAGTTCTTAGAATCTCTGGTTGTCAGAACCAAAAAGGCATATAGAGATCATCCCACTAGTTCACAGATAACGTTGTCCATTAGTGGAAGCCCCAGGCCAGAATGCAAGTTTAGAGATGATAACTGCTGTGTTTTTTCTTCTTAATGATGCTGTCTTTTCCCATGGCAGACAGATGGAGACAGGGAGTCTATGTATAAGGTAGGCTCCCAAGTTGAACAACCTTTCTCTCTCCTACTATCAGTGACCCACCCCTACCCATCCTTGGTGCTTCCTATGACATTTTCCCATGTCCAAGCACCCAAGCACCAGAAATACAGAGAGCCCCAGGCAAGGGAAAAGTCAGAGTCTCAGAGCCCCAATACCTGGTCTAGGGGATTCACTGAAGGTGAGCTGTGGGTAGGAGAGAGGCTCTGCAGAGCCTCCAAATAAGTTTTGAGGAATCCAAGACTTTGTCCTGATTCCTGGCTAGAACTTGGGGTAGGAGGTGGGGGACAGAAAGTTTCTCCCTTCTACCAATACATAGAAGTACAGTAGAGATGGAGATATGGGGAAACCAGGAAACAATGAGCCCATTGGGCAAAAAAATATTTGTTGAGCACATACTATATTACAGGGACTGTTTTATGAACTCAGAGAGAAGTGATGAACAAGATGATAGCGCTGCTGCCTTTAGGAGCTTATATTTAGTAGGCTTCAGGCAACCCCTCTGAGCCTCCTGTAGCTCCAAAGTGATATAGTGAAAAGCTACATTTGCTGTCTTCAAGGAGTGGAGAAGTTAGCCAGGGTGGGGAAGTTAGCTGAGAGAGGTCCGGTGCACCTGGAGCAGTAACATTTGGACTGATGGTCTCCTGGCCATTGGGATATAAACAGTTTAACAAATGCCAGCTTGGATCTTGTAGTCTGACCAGATGCCATCATGGATGGAAGATGACATCTGAGGACCAGATTTCCCACTGCCTGCCCTG
This sequence comes from Tolypeutes matacus, assembly GCA_026826555.1. Lineage (NCBI taxonomy): Eukaryota > Metazoa > Chordata > Mammalia > Cingulata > Chlamyphoridae > Tolypeutes > Tolypeutes matacus. The sequence continues at coordinate 5,444,365 of JAKSZT010054308.1, forward strand.
TCTCACACCTGATAAACTCCCCAGAACTTGGAGTCAACCCCAGAAGAAGAGGTTGAATGAAAACTCTAATCAACGGATATTAAACTGTATTGGGAAGCTTGTGTTTGGTTTGTTCATTTGGTTTTTGTTTCTCTCTTTGCCTCCCTTAATTTATTTTGGCAATATGGAGAATGGAGGCTAAAAATAAAAATTTAAATTTAGTGATAGAAAAACTAAGAAAGTTATCGTTTTTACATACCCACATTTAAGGCTTATACATCTGGGTACAAAAATAATCTAAAAGGAGTCACCCAGAAATAATGTTTGAGTCAATACAGTTCATTGTAACTATGATTAGAGTTTGGATTGGCATTATTAGGTACTCCAGGAAAGATTAGCTATCTGGATCATGTACACATTATTTTATTTTATATTGGATTATAAAATTCTTGTGTTAAATTAAACTCACTTTTAATGAATTTTCATTTTCCATGGAAAACTGAAAGAGCCCAAGAAAAGAAGAAATAGCTTTTAAAAAGAAACACAGAATAAGTATTTTTTAAAAATCTAGCTTGAGAGAAGAGTGAATGGCTAAGAAAAGATTTGAAAGCTAGAGAGAAGGGTAGAGAGGATGTTCACGGTAGCTGTGTTTTAGGCAGTGCCTTTAGCAGCCTTAGCAATAAAGGGCTGGAGAGAGGAACCTAGGGACAGAGGTGCAGTATCCTGGGGTGGGGAGAGGCTCTAAGAAAAGCAGTTGTCTCCTGGCACCAGCATAGAGGGATTGACCTGGAAACCAGAGAAAAAAGGATCTGAGTGTCAGCCTGAGAACCCAGAAGCAGCACTTGTTAAGGAATCAAATTACACCTAGCAGGGTACAGGAGCCTTCACTCCCATAGCAGAGTCTGTAGCTGCCTCTATCTGGTAAAGTTTCTACCATCAAGAGGAAGTGTAGAGAAACAAACCTTAGTTCTTCATCTCTAATATTTGATGCATACCCACTCTTCTTTGAAAATGCAAGAGTATTGCTCTAACAAATGACAGATATCCCTAGGGTTGTAGACCTGGCAACCCAAATTGCTTACCTAATTGCTACCAGTTACCAGTGTACATACAAGATGGAATAAACTACCTGTGTCTTATTCTGAAAAAAAAAAAAAAAAGAGAGGAAGTGTAGACTGGAGGAGTAATGAAAAAGGAACTGATAATCCATAAACAATTCCTTAAGTTTGGACCATCATAGCCTTCCTCTCCTGCTGGCTCATTCTCTGAGGGCCTCCCCACCATCTCCTTGGTTTTTGCAGTTTGTACATCACCCAAAGGATTCTTGCAGAGATGGTCAGTGGAGGCTGAAATCCAACCTGCACTCTGCTGGTCAAGCCATGTGCTTCGCAGTGACAGATGAATTTCTAATTCAAACGCCAATGCCATTGAGGTTGGCAGGAGGACCTGGATGTGCTAGAATCCAGCAGAGCAAAAGAAAGTTTGTTTCCCTACTATGCTCAGAAGGGTTGAGGTACCTCCTAGACCTGAAATAAAGTCATCTGCTACTTGGAGGCTGGCCAAGTTCCTCAGGCCATTAAGGCAAAGCTGGGAGGAGTCTCCTTATAGGATAAACTATACTAATTCCTTTTAGGTTCTGGAGGTAGAAATACACCCAGTCAAGCCTGAGTGGGTAGGGTGGGGAACTGGAAAGAAGGTGTACTGTACCTGCTTAGAACCACAGCATCTCTCCAGGGACCAGGAAGCTTCAAAATTTCCACTCCCCTGAGTTTGGAGCCCACCCTCTAAGGACCCCCAGGAAAGCTTACCTAAGAGGCCAGGTCCGGTACAAATGGCTGGGGGAAGAAAAAGGAAGTGAGTGAATAATCAATTTCCAAGGCTTTCTTGAACACAACTTTATGCAAGGCCCTTGCCAAGCCTTGAGGGAAAGTTAGATTGGTAGATAAAGAACTTTCAAGGTAGGTCTTATTGGGAACTTCTCCTCCTGGGGTGACCAGCCTTGAGGAACACAAGGATGTGGATTAGAATACAGACTAGGAACCACAAAGACCAATTCCACCACAGCCAACTGACCCCATCCTGCCCCCGTTACAAGTGATGGCAGCTCCACCCCGGGCACGGAGAGATCTGGCTTTCTATTCTAGTCAATAGGATTGATTAGTTACTACTGCCTGAGGTAAACGTGTGGTGAGCAGGCTCTGGGCTCAATGGGAAAGAGTGCGAGAGGCCACTGGCAAGACACACTGGTGGGGGAAGGTAAAGATGCAGTGGGGGCTGCAGCGTTCGTGACAATGTTCACTGGCACTGCATTTAGAGCAGGGTCAGCACATTCTTTTTCTGTAAAGGGCCAGATAATAAATATTTAAGGTTTCGTGGGCCATGTGGTCTCTGCTGCAGCTACTTAGCTCTGCCACTGTGCCGTGAAAGCAGCCATAGGTAACGAACGGGCATGGCTTGTCCAATAAACCTTTATACAGCGATCCTGAAATTTAAGTTTCATGTAGCTGTCATATGTCAAGAAAGGTAATTTTTCCTTTGATTTTTTTTAACCATTTAAAAATGTAAAAACCATTCTTAACTCCTAGGCTATATAAAAACAGGCTCTGGACCGTAGATTGCTGACTCCTAATTTAGACATGGGTTAGAAAGTCTCTCTACACTCAGTGCCAAATCTCCAGATTTAAGCACAAGCAAGTCTTGGAAAAATCAGAGTTTTTTCCTATAAGCTCTGTCTGAGGTTGGACTCCTAATCCATTAGGATCCTTCCTAATGCTGTAGAGTCCTGAGCACTGTGACCTCCAAATGACCCTGAGACCTACACATTTTTAACTGCCAAACTCACCACCATTAGGACTTTTCTGTAGGAGCTAATATCTTTGGACCTCCAGCTTAGAGCTTTTCAGGCAGATCCAAATATTTCCGTGGCTTGTTCTAGAATATTTTCTTCTCAGTTTCCAAGGAACTCATCAATAGCTGCTTGCCCTTAATCTTCAGCATGTGGCCACAACCAGACTCGGTGAAGCCTTGTTTGTAACTGTCTAAAACCCAATGATTCGCATATGTGAATCATTGCATATCCATACAAAGGCAACTGTAAGTGCCAGACCTGAAAGGCAAAGTAGAAAGTGATAGAAGATAAAAGCCAGTAAATGGCTTGAAAACTGTGCAAGGAGAGAGATAAATGGAGGCGGCACACACCAGGAAGGCTTCAGGTAGGAGGTGGGACAGAAGGTGATCCGGGGAGATTCAGCAGCACATTTTGATGGACAGGACTGGGTGCTGTGGAAGGTGTATAGATGTTTAAGATATGGCCAGTGCCCAACATAGAGCAAATAAGTGCCCCGTTGAGAGAAAGAGAAGGAGAGACAAAGAAAGAGAGAGAGAGAGAGAAAGAGAGAGAGAGAGATTACCAATCACTGTGGGCTTCCGTGATCCACTGGATAGACCAGGACTTCATCAAGCAATGAAAACAGATGTTAATGATTACGGAAGGGACCTAGCAGGCATTTTTAGATACCCTAAGTATGTTAGCTCATAAAAAGGCTCCTAAACAACTCTGAGGAACATAATATTATATCCACTTCATAGATGAGGAGTCAAAGTTTCAGAGACATATAGTAACTTACAAATTCAGAAACCCAAGTCTTTTTGGCTCCCAAGTTCTCATTCATTCGATCTAGATTAATCTAAGCAATAAGAAGTTGGGGGAAATTAGGGAAACATTATCTGAACTTTTTTTTTAGAGAAAATGGCTTTTTGATTAATGAAAGGGTTTTTTTGCAGCTCAGCTTACTTTCTCGGCTCTACCTGCTGCTACTCAGGGTCCATTTACTTGTCTTCCCACAAATTGTACGTTTATAGAAGCATGTAAAAAGGGAAATGAAATAAATGACCATAAACTGGAGAGTGAAAATATAAAGGATTTATAAATTGGGTATGGATTAAGTGGCTTTTGGGGGGTTAGAACAGTTGTCAGAGGCAGATAAAGGAGAAAGGAAGCAGAGAAGCTTGTCTTTGAAATACACCTGGATTTGTACGGGAAGGGCAGGGGGAGGATTCTCTTCATCAAAGTCCCAGAAAACTCTGAATCCTAAATAAACAGAAGCAGATACTCACCAAGGATCAAGGAGAATAGCAGAGCCATGATCTAGGCCCCTGAAGATGAAGAACTGAAATTTAAGGCTGGAAGGAGGCCCCAGAGCAGCGAACTCAGCTTTGGCTGCAAGTGTGCAGGGAGGAGGGAGGAGGCAGCTCCTGTCTACAGCAGAAGCATAATCAGATGACCTGAAAGCAATGGGCTCAGGGGGCAGAACTTATAGAGTTGGATTTGCTGAATTCAGCATGTCCCAGAGGAAGAGAAGTGGCCGGAAATGGCAGAAAGATACTCAGAACAAAATTTTAGACAACAGGCCGTCACAATTTGGTTCTGCTGTAATCCCAGCTCCATCTATCTCTGTCTTTGTCCCTTCACTACATAAACAGGGGAAACAGCTCCCATAAGGAAAGACAAGTGCCAGGAATGGGACCATCTATTATTAGAGGACCAGGCTATGTTTGGCCTCAAGTATGGTTCATGGGAGCAGTAGGGCAATTTTGATTCCTCACTCTACAAGAAAGTGTCTACAGAATATGGAAGCCAGAGGCCACAGAATAAATTGAGTTGCTCTTGGAGGCACCTCCCCACAGGCCATAATCCAGGATCAAGGTGTCAAACTAAGCATATAGGGCTGGATTTATTATCTTCAAATCAGCTTTCCCAGTACTAAGCTGAGAGCCCAGTACATGGATCTGCTTATCATCTGTCTTGTCCTGGTATACTGGGTCCATCTTTAGAAGTTAAGTAGGAACAGGTCCCCATGGGTCCTTAGTTCTAAGGTATGATTGACAGAGACTGGGCAGCAAGACCCCCAGTATGCCAGGCTCCTCTGCCCTGCTATATTATTACTTAGTATAGCTATGGTTTGGGAGCTCTTCAACTTTAGAATATTCAAGCACTCAATTTATAGTTAAGTTATATGCTAATATAACTCCCTGCTGTTTGAAGCAAATTAATTTTTCTTCTACAATTAGACACCTTAGCTTTTTTTGAAATATTCAGGTCGCCCAGCACAAAGCTTAGTTCATTGTATGTATTCATTTCTTAATCCTGTATTTCTTCATTTTCTTATTATTGTATACATCAAAATGTTTTAGCAGCCATCAGGACCAGGTAATGTGATAGATGCAAGGAATATATTGATGAATAAGGAATAGTTCAACACTCCAAATGGACATGGTTCGGCAATTGCAATAGCATGTGAAAACTGTTATAAGAGAGTAAGTCTAAGAAATTTTGGAGACACAATGGAAATGGTCACCTCTACTTGGGGCTAATCAAAGAAGACTTCACAGAGATGGTGACACCTGATCAGGTAATAAGGGATGAGTAGAATGGAGAACCAGAATGAGAAAAGGCTTTGCTAGACATAAACCGACAAATGAAAGAGCATTGTCCATTTAAGGACATGAAAGTAATTTGGAAGGGCTGGATCACAGCATTCTTGATGGTCAGGCTCAGGGAATAGTGATGTTGAAAGGTGCAGGCAGGAGATCATATGAAGGTACCAACAGGATTCAGATGATGGAGGGTCTACTATGAATGGGCTTCATAAATGCTAATTAATCACATCCTTCCCTTTCCAGATTCTGATGCAATGTTGTAACAGAGAATTCAGAAAGGGCTCAAAATATTGGCTCTACTGTTGAGGAAGCTAGATTAGATTGCAAGTGGGACCCAACCAGTCATCAGGACAACAACTGGAGCTTCAGCCTTCATATTTCAAGAGCCAGAACTGCCCTGTGGAATTTACACATGGAGGAGAAAAGACTTCATGGGGCCTAAAGGCAGGCAAATCCACCAAAGAGCTCAGACCCTAGCAGTTCAGATATATTTCTCCCCTTCTCATGTGGAAAAGTGAGTGAAAGAAAAGGGGGGAAATAGAATTATATTTTATTAAGAACCTTGAACGTGAAGAAAGGCAAAGGAAGCTTTCTCTGTCAGAATCTAAAAGAACACAAGAAGCATGGAAGGATTTTATACATTTTAGAAGGTGTGTTCTGCCTGCAGTGAGGAGAAAAAATTGAAATGAAGGAATACTGGAGTCAAGGAGGCTCATGAAGAGGACACTGACAATTCCAGCTGAAAGCAGAAGAGGGCCTGAACTGAGAAAGTAGCAAGGAGTATAGAGAAGAGGGATTGGGTCTGTGGGATAGTTAATTGTAATACTTTGTACTTTGGATGTGGACATGAGGGATAATTAGAGGTTTAAGAAGATTCCCAAATTTCCAGAAGGAAAAAATGTGTCAAAGGGAGCATAAATGTCAGCAAAGGTGTGTGGAAAGTAGAGATTTATACCTAATTGTCAGTGTTTTTCAGTAAAATGTGAGGTAATTTGCTTAGAATGATTGGGGGGGGGGGGGACGGAAAGGACCTTAGCTTGGATAGGGAACTTCTTAGGGTAGTGAAATAATCACAGAGAGGCAAAGAGACCCTGGATAAAGACAAGTAAAATGACTATCTTTCAGTATTTCCAGGACAACTAATAAAAGAATGATGATGGACAATGCCCATCCCAAAAAAACAGAGTATCTACAACTGCAAGGCAGTTCCATCCATCTGCCCCACGAGATCTAAGCCCCCTCTCAATCAGAAACAGAGTGAGCATCACCATCCCAAAATCCACAAGATTGAGGAATGAACAAACATAAGGGTGGAATGCAACTAGGGACTAAAGTAGACATTGTTATTCTGCAATGGAAGAACTTGTATCATTGATATAAAGGCAGTGGCCACCAGAGGTTCTGAGGAGAGGGAGAGAGAAGAATATGTGTAACATTGGGCATTTTTGGGACATAGGAATTGTCCTGCATGTCATTGCAATGATGGATACAGGCCATTATGCATTTTGTCAAAACCTATAAAATTGGGCAGTGCCAAGTATAAACTATAGTGTAAACTATAGACCATGGTTAGTAGCAATGCTTCAATATGTGTTCATCAATTGTAACAAATGTACCACACTAATGAAAGATGTTGTTAATGGGGGAAAGTGTGAGAGGGGGAGGGGTGGGGTAAATGGGAATCCCATTTTATTTTTTTATTTTATTTATTTTATTTTATTTTATTTTATTTTATTTTATTTTATTTTATTTATTTTATTGAGGTACTGGGGCCATGAATTGAACCCAGGACTTCATATATGGGAAGCCGGCACTGAACTGAGCTACATCGACTTCCCTAAGTTGATTTTTTCGTTTGTTTGCTTGTTGTTTGATTTTGTTTTTAGGAGGCACTGGGAACGGAACCTGGAACCTCCCATGTGGGAAGCAGGCACTCCACCACTTAAGCCACATCCACTTCCCATGAAATCCCCTATATTTTTAATATAATATTTATGTAATTTAAAGCTTCTTTAAAAATAAAAAAAATTAAAACATGCATTTGTAAGGGGCACAAATGTGCTTTGTTCAGTTGTGAGATCTTCTCAAACAGCATATAGAGGCTCAGGCATGAGATTATTGGCCTGGCTGATTCAAAGTTTCAGCTTGCAAGAAAAGAAGGCTGGAATGTCTAAATACCCAGTGGGTTCATGTAGAGAGAGCAACTCAAGTTGCCTAGCATGTTTCGATACTAAGACGATATCAGGAAATGGACTGATAAAAAAGTGAAAATAGAAACTCTGACTTGAGAAAGAGGAGACATCAATGATGAAGGGTTGGGAGAAGGGAAAGTGTGAGAAAGTTTGAGGGATGGGAAGTTGTGTTCAGAGATTTGTATGGCGGTGTTTTAAGGTTCAGAGAGGAAGCAGTTCTGGGCAATGACAAAACCAAAGTCATGGGACTGGAAGAAAATGAAGGTGGAAATTGCAGAATCCAAGGGGTTTAGGGAACTGATGTTAAAAGCAGCAGTCCTAGCCAGCTCAGACAGATAAGGTAGAATATAGCAGTGAGGGAACCCCAAGCTGAATGGAGCAGACAGTCATTTACATATGAGGACAGAAGCTACCATGCATGTTTCTCTGTTGAAGGGTGAGCTCCATGTCCTCCTGGTTGCCATCAAGTTGAAACCCTGATTATTCTTTCTGAGTAGTTCCCAAAATTCAAGTCCACAGAAGCTCATCCTGCTCCACACCTGGGCTAACAGGATACTTTTTCTCCCAAATAACTAATTTTTTTTTCTGTTTTAAGGCCCTACTTCCAGTAATGTAAAGGAGGTGGGAGACTTACAGAGTTCCCTAAAGATGTTTCCCTTAATCTGAATTTCTAGGGATTGAGTATATCAGTTAATAGACTCTGAGTGCAAGGATAGTAGGAAACCATTGGAGGTGTTCACCATTATGACCCAGTATTCAGCATGCAATCAATGATTATGAAATGAATTAGTGCTTGCATTGACCCCCAAAGAACACCACTGAGACTTTTATACTTACCAAAAATGCCATCTCTTGACTCTACTCCTTGTCCATTATGTTTACATTGCCTTGTATGTATGGGTTGGTGGATAGGGGATGTAAGGTTCCCAAAAAGAATAACTGGCAGGAAATATGTGTTCAGTCACTCTGGGGGTGGCGTCATCAAAGGGAGACCTGAAGAGCTAATAGGACGGCAAGTCAATCAGGAGACCCACCACAGTAATAATGGAAAAGATTTAGGCCAGGAAGGCTCATTCCAACCATGCTTGGTTGGTAGAGATGGGGCATTAATTTGTACCTGTCCTTGGTAGGCTTGACTTTGAAATGGGGTGGGACTGAGCCCACAGGTGAGAGTCATGGTGTGTGCTTCCTGGGCCATAGAAGGCAAGGACTGACATTCTGAGATGGTTTCCAGAATGACCAGATCAATTGTGGGCTGCCTTTCTATAGCTATGGATTAAGAACCAAGGAATCTGGTGGGTTTGGCCATTCTTTCCTTTGAATAAGAGGATTGATTCCCTTCTGTTGCTCTCATTTTGTTACCTGCCTCACTCCGCATAGTGACCAAGAGAGAAAGGAAACTCAAAATTATGTCACATGAGGACTAGATACAGGATTTTGTGCTGAGCAAGTATTACCATCATTTTCAGGCATTTAGAAGAAAGAATGGATTTGTTCTGTGAGGTTCCTGAGGATATAATTGGGACCCATGTATGGACACTATAAGAAAATGTTTCTTCCATATCATCCTGAGAAAAATATGAGGAGAAAATAGGTTGTCCCAGACCATGAACTGTCTATAACTATAGGTGTTCAGTCACATGGCCTGTTCGCAGATAGTCCATTGCTTAAGGTTGGTTGATTTTCTAATGGTTTTCTTTGTCACCAAATCTCAGGGTTATTGATCACAAAAATTCTAATCTAATCTCAGAACTCCAGTAGCGACCCTGTTAGGCTGGGGGACTGTGTAGATGCTGTGGACTCCTGTATTAGTCAGCCAAAGGGGTGCTGATGCAAAATACTAGAAATCTGTTGGCTTTTATAAAGGGTATTTACTTGGGGTAGAAGCTTACAGTTACCAGGCCATAGAGCATAAATTACTTCCCTCACCAAAGTCTGTTGTCATGTGTTGGAGCAAGATGGCTCCCGACATTCAGCTTTCCTCTTCCTCTTAAGGCTCAGTGGTCCCAGCTTCTTCCAATATAAGCTGTAGGGTGGGATAAGTCTCTTCTCTCTCCCAGGGCTCATTTCTCTCCAGGCTCAGCTGCTCTGCTCTTTCCCATGTGTTTACTTCCTGGGCTCCAGCTCAAAACTCCAACCTCCCTTCTCTGTGGTGCGGTTTCTCTGTGAGTCCCCACCCACCAAGGGGTCAGAAACTCAACGTCCTAATGCTGTGGTCCAATCAAAGTCTTAATCATTATTTAATCAAGTAAAAGTGAAACCTCTGAACCCAATATAATCTAATATGCCCAGAGGAGCAGACCAGTTTACAAACATAATCCAATATCTATTTTTGGAATTCATAAACAATACCAAACTGCTACAACTCCCTTGGGGCACAACAAAGCTGCAATGGCCTCCAGTTCTTCAGTTCCCTGAAATGGGAGACCCAAGAGGAAGGACAGGTGATGGCAGCCAAAGGGGAGTGGAGTCCACAGGGAGGAAACTCTGTAAGCCTGGCTGGCCTGGTCTGCATCCTGTCTGTCTGCATCATGCAGGTAGTAAAACTGGCCCCAGCTGTCCTTCATGTCCCTGCTGTGCTCTGCCTTGGCACTCCAGCCTGTGCTTTGCGGACTTTTCTGGAACCATCCCATAGAAAGAGTCATTACAGTGCAGGTGCTAAGAGCATGGACGCTGGGGACAGACAGACAGGGTTCAAATTCCAAGTCAGTCACTTACTAGTGGGTGATCTTGAGCAAGAGACTTTGGCCCTTTGAATAGGATTTATACTTTTTTTTTTTTTTGCTAGAATTATCAGTTTTCATTTCTGCCTTTTATTATATAAATTTCTAGCTAATTTAATCTTGCTCAATCCACTTTCATGTTCCTCTTTTAAATAGGAAATCTAAACTGACAGCCAAGCAAGTAGCTGATATGACAAAGTCTCAGATAAGCTCCACGCAGAGGAGGACAGTTGACTTCCTCATGCTGATCAGTTTTTCCCACCCACTTCCATGCCCCAAGGCAGGTTCCTTGAACAGCCCTGATGCTAAACTTAGACTCTTCGAAAGATAGATTTTCCCAGGTGAAGAAGCCCCTACTTTTGTAACTTCAGAATAAATGGTTCAATAACAGTCCTGGAGAAGAGAGGAAGGAGGAACTGTTTGAAGAGCTGGTCCAGGACTGGGAAGCGTCCCAGAGGTTACTTGGCCCCCCTCACTGAAGATAGAAGATATTACACTAAGGGCCAAATGAGCGCTCAGTCATGAGTCACATGCAGTTTACGCGAGTGTGTGCTGCCTGCTTGGCCACTGGGTATATTGTACTGTCAGATCTGATGCCAAACTCCAATCCTTCCTCAACAAGGAAATGGTGATTTTCTTTATTCTGTTGTCCAGAAGAAATCTCCATTCAATTCAGCCCGGATTTCTCCTCTTCAGTCTGCTGATCCTCTTCTGTGTTTTTGCACCATCCCTGGCCATGTGGAATGGGTGGGGATGGTCAGTTTCCTTTTTTCAGGGTCTTCACTCCTCTCCATCAGCTGGAGCATTCTATCTCTTCTTGTAAAGAGGTTTGAAATGCAATAAAGAATTGATATTGCTAAGAGGGGAGGGCTAACACATGGAGAAAGAGAAGGAAAAGGAGGAGGAGGAGGAAGAGAACCTGGGGTTATTCTCTGTCAACCCTCACTCTCAGCTCTCTCAATACTGGCAATAAATATTTTAATTAAATCTTATTAATTTAGCCACAAATATTTACTGATTATTTTCTGTGTACCAAGCTCTTGTGCTAGCATCAGGGAAGGAGGAGAACTGGAATTAGAGATGGGTTAAAGACAGTCTTTTCTTTCAAGACACACATAACCATATTAAAAGGTTTTGAATCTATGTTTTGAACCCCATGGTATAGGCGTGACACTTTTAGGAGAAAATCTTTTTACTTATAATCCCTATTGTATTCTTGTAACCACTAGTACCAAGTATCCATCCTTAATATAATGATCTTTGACACTTGAAAATAACAGTAAATTGTAAATAGGAGCACATAACTTGGAAAGAGACACTCCATAAATGAATAGAAAACATACCCTCTATATACATAGATGTATATAGACATAGACACAAATATCTTGTATAAGAGGAAGGGGTAGAATTGAAAGTCAATTTCTTTAGGCTGAATGAGCTACAATGAGAAGAATTAGTGTTTAATGGGGATTTATTTGGTTTTATTTTGTTTTATTGTGAAATAATGTAAGTCCTCTCATATCTCCCCTATAAAATCTTTAGAAACCACACTTTTGTTCATAAATATGATTTTTAATATGGTCTTGATTTGGGGGGAGGCCCCAGTAAGTGCTAGAACATCTGTGTAGGACATGATCAGATATTGTCGGGAAGCGGCTGTGGCTCAATCAGTAGGGCTCCCGTTTGCCATATGGGAGGCCCCGGGTTCGGTTCCCGGGGCCTCCTGGTGAGGGCGGGCCCGCCCGCGCGGCGTGGTTGGCTGACCCAGCGGGCACAGGCAGCAAGGGGGGGATAAATGAATAAATAAATAAAATCTAAAAAAAAAAAAAAAAAAAAAAGATATTGTGAAACAGGTTACTGCCATTATTAGTCCATCGTGCACAGCTGGCTTTGTAAGATGCCAAGAAATTAATAAGGAACATGCAACAAGGAATTTCTTTAAAGAGAATTTTAGTGTACTGTATATTTTCTTCCACTTTCCCCCAAATAAACCAAGAATGGGGCTCAGAAAATTCATCATAAAGTTTAACTTGTGTTCCTTGGCATTTGGAGGGCCATGCACTTGTACCCTGACTTACACCTGTAAATGTCTAAAGGTGAGTGGCTATCTGGAGATGCACTGGGAAAAGCCCATGTCTTCAAAATTCAGCAAGGAGAGATGCATGTTTTCCAGGGTTTAATGTGGACCAGACTGGACTATCTTGAAGATGACCCCATGCAGAGGATGTCTGGAGGGGTGCGGTGGCCTCGGTAGAGGGAGTGTGTAAGAAAAGCCCACAAGCCACAGGGGCTGGTATAAGAAGTCAGCTGGAGGAGGCAGCAGCATCAGGGAATGGCAGGTGAATCTTCCTAGTGGAGGAATCTCTGAAGAAGCTACAAGAGTGCTGCTAAAGAGGAAGAGCCGGCAGGTGGACGTCGGCCACGCCCAACAGGCGCCAGCCCCAAAATAACTGCCCCCTCACAGGAGACTTTGCTTTCTTTCATTAACACCTCCCAGGCTGACCTCTCCCGCACCCCACCCCCGCCCTTGAGTGGGCCAAAATAGCAGCTAATAAGTTGGAAAGGAAGTGAAGCAAAAAAAGAGAAAGGAAACTGACCGCATCCTCCCTTTCTTTGCTACAGGCTTCCAAGCTGGTGTCAGCCTGAGCTGAGGGGGCACAAGGAAGAAGCTACCATATGAGAGAGGCAAGCTTTAGAATGGACCAGATTTATTCTTTTTTCTTTTCTTTTCTATTTTTTTTACCTTGCTTTGCTTTCTCTTTTTTTTTTTTTCACTACCTAAAGAGAAGTAATACCGAAAAGTGATTAGAAAATTTCATCTAGTGGTAGGAAACAGACTTAACAAAATAAGCTAAGAAATATAATAACATTTTTGGGAAATAATAACATTTCTTTCGGTTTGCACCCCACCACGTAATTTAGTAAACCTAACTTCTTTAACAAAACTGTTCTAGTCAGTCATGCTTTGTGAGGAGGCTTCTTACTCCTCTGAGTAAAATGAGAAGAAGAGATGTATACTCTGTGAAATTCGGCAATGTGGGAACAAACTTTGCAGGTAGAGATGGCCACGATCCACATTGCAGAGCTGGAAAGGATGCGCTACAAAGTATGTGATGATGATAATGCAGCTCCCACTCAAAATAAAATCTCTAATTTAGGCTAATAAATGTTTGTTTGGCAAACATATATGGTCTGATATTGTGTATGTTACACTGATAGCCTCAACATCAGACACATGTGGGCGAGAGTGTAAAAAATTTACATACTACAGCCCAAATGTGCAAAGGATTTAAACTGTTATTTTTATTTATAACCAATCACTTATTTTGGAGCTCCCACCCGTACTGTTGTCATAAGAAAATTTAAACCTGTCAATTAAATCTATCTCAGACTTGTCTGATTTTAAACGGTCCTTTTTCTCCTAATTCAGTTGTTTTTGTTTTTGTTTTGCGTGCATTTTCCATGAATTCAAAATTTAAGTACAACAAAGTGTTCTTTTACCTCCTTTCACAAGGGGACCCTCTTTGTATTCCTTCCCAAGATGGTAGGTGGGAGTAGACGGAGAGGAGTTTGGAGCCCTTCTTCTCTTGGAGATGACAGGAGGAGCCCATGGGCAGTGAGTTTCCTCTCTGGTCTCCTCTCTGCTTGGGTGGCCCTGGGTGCCCGGGACTGTTTGCTGCTGAGGTGTGGCTAATTCCTTGCAGTCTTTCTAGAGTATTTTTCTGCCCGTTTCTGTGGAACCTACCATTTGCCTTGAAGCCTGATTTTTCTCTGAGGCCTCTTCATCCAATCCCCAGGTCTCTGCCAGGCCACGGGTCTTCTCTCCATCGCTATGCACATGCTGCAGCACTGAGACTCCTGGGCCTCCGACATGCACTGCCTCAGGCCCATCTATCTAGAAGCTTCCTCTGTACATGCTGCCTTCTGGATCTGGCGCGATGATGGGGTGGCAAGGGAGCTGAGCTCCCGGAATGTGACTCTGAAAGTCAGGAGTCGGTCCTAGACTGGCATATTTGCTAGGAGCCTGCTCAGGAAGATATATATTCCCTAGACTTGAAACCTGTTCCAGACCTAGCGGTGGAGCAAACCTAAAGGAAATGTGAGGGGAGGAAACATGAGCAGCCTCTTCACCATGCTCTGCTCTATGTACTGGCATGTCTTCGAGATGGGACAAGTCAAAGTCCTCCAGTAGAAGAGGCATAGAAACTGGATGTTCTCAGAAAAATCAACTATTTGGTGTTTACAGGATAAACTGACTATATGATTTTCTTTCATTCATGAGGGTTGACATATAGAAAAGGAGGCAAAGGGAACTGCATGGAGATTGAAGAATGGCCCAGAGGGTTACATGCTGAGCAGTTTTGAGCATCACTGCTTTTTGGCCCATAACTGTCCTACAGCTCGGGTCAGCAGATGGTGCTGAGTTACCCTGCTCCCTCTTCTTCATGATCTCTAGAAACTGATACCACCTTGGCCAGCACAGAAGCTTGAGATTGCCTGTCCAGGCTCATGTCTCACCACAGTTTCATCACTGCCTGATGTCAATACCTGGCATCTTAAAAGTGCCTCGTGCAAGATTAACTGGTCTGGCCTTCCTGAGGCTGCAGAGTAAGGAAAGATGTGCATAGAGGGCGTTTGTATGAGCTCATCAACAAACAGGCACAGGCCCCTTCCCAATTCCAAGAGACTGGCTCTGTGTATCCTTCCTTTGCATGTTCTATCAGCTCCAAATTTCTTTGGATCCTCTCAATGCCAAGATTAGCTTTGTGTCAAATGCAATCTCCATGAATCTCGCCTTTCTTGGCACTCCCAAAAACAAGCCCTTGAACAATTTTCCTTTCACACAGTTTTCCTGCTCCAAGCTTTGATTGCATCTTACAGCAAGCTTGGTGAGCCCAGACTCATGATCAAGAGAAGATGGAGCAGGACTCCTATTTACAATTTCAGGGAGAAATAGCTATAGGGCAGGTACCATGATAAAGGGAGTTATAAATCTGTGACCTGTATAACTTCTACATGATTTGCTTGTGTTTATTTCTACTTTTTTGTTGGTCAATCATAGCTAAATATAAGCTAAAAGGACAGTTTTCAGAGTCACTGAGAGCATTTTATCTGCCTATAAGAAAAAGATAGTCCCATTTGGAAAATTCAGTGGTTATCAGAAAAGATAAATTTTAACTATATTACGTTTTAAGAACTACAAAGGAAAAAAAAAATGACTATGGTATAATATTTGTCCCCAAGGAGCTTACAGCTTGGTTGATGAGACGGATTCATAAATAACAGAATGTAATGAAAGAAATGTTGGAACTCGGGTTTTAAAAAATGAAAAAGAATAGAAAAAGATGAAATTAAGTTTAATTTGGAGGTTATCCTTGAGGGTTGAGTAGACTAGCCGCAGGGGAATATGAGGGCTGGGTGCTCCAAACTGGGGGAAGAACATTATCAACATCATGCAAAGGAAGCGGCTATAGCTCAATTGGTTGGGCTCCCGTTTACCATATGGGAGGCCCTGGGTTCGATTTCCGGGGCCTCCTGGTGAAGGCAAGCCGGCCCGTGCGGCACGGTGAGCCAGTGCAGCAAGATGACACAACAAAGGGAGACAAGCAGACACAGAAAAATGCAAAGTAAATGCACACAGAGAGCACAAGCAGTAAGGGTGGGATAAATTAAAAAAAAAAAAAAAAAAAAAGATCATGCAAGGATGGAAGCCTAAGTGTGCTTGGGGAGTGTGGAGGTGATCCATGTGACTAGAGTGTAGGTTGTGTACAAGGCATGGTGGGAAAGGAGTCTGGAGAGACAAAGAAACCTTAGGTTATAAGCACCTTTGCATCCTTGGGTAAGGAGTTCGGTCATTGATTTGCCATTAATTGACAGTGATGGAAGGATTTAAAGAAGGAAGTGATGTGAATAAAGCCAAAAGATAACTCTGCTGGTTGTGAGGTGTTGGCTAGGGGTAGTGATACCCTTAGTGAACATTCTAATAATCTGGAGAGATACTATGAGGACTTGGGCTGAGAGAGAATGATTCCAGAAAACCAACTGGATGTATTTCAAGAGAGCTATAAGGTGGGAAGTGGCTGTGGCTCAAGCAGTTGGGCTCCCGTTTACCATTTGAGAGGCCCTGGGTTCAATTCCCGGGGCCACCTGGTGAAGGCAAGCTGGCCCAGGCCGCACGGCACGGCAAGCTGGTGCAGCAAGATGACGCAATAAAGGGAGACAAGCAGACACAGAAAAACACACAGCAAACGGACACAGCGTGCACGAGCAGCAAGGGTGGGGGGGTGATAAATAAAAATAAAATAAATCTTTTTAAAAAATAGAGAGCTATAATATAATATAATAGAGAGCCACATATAACCAAATCATTCCCTCCACAAAGGTAAAACTTGAGATTCCGCTGTTGAGGGTTCACTTGTAGACTTAAGAATCAAAAGATGTTAGGGCTGGAAGGGATCTTTGAGATAATGTACTTTGCCAAATGGAAAAACTGAGAAGCCAAGAGGGGTCTACTGACTTCCAGCCAGGCATTGTGTCCATTCTCCAGCTGTCCCTTTAACCTAAGAGTGTAATCATCCTTGGAAGAAAAGTGCTCCTGGGGGAGTTAAGGCTTTAAGCTATGTTTAGGTTATGTAAATAAGTTTCAGTTTCCATTTTTTTCTAAGACTTTGGGGCAGAGAAGAGTTCCTGGAAGGGCTGGGGAAGGGAGGCAGGAGCGAGGGACTAGGCTCAGGATGAGGAGGATGGAGCTCTGGAGACCAAATGTTCTGCCTGCATGAGGTGGGGACCCTGCACGTCACTTATCTGTGGAAGAAAAGGTTTAAGTATGATTCATTCTCAGAAGATTCACAGCTCTCGCCTTGTCCTCAGATGTCTGGTCTGAAAGTCAGTGTGGGTTTGGTGCTGATAAGCACAGTCATCTCAACTGGGTAACTGAGAATAGCAACAAGATTTACATGTTCCTGCGATTAGCCAAGGCAAATGACGGCTAGGGAAATCTTGGGGGAAATTTCTGTCCAGGGAAACTCTAAATAATTTTCACCCGCATTAGGGGCATGATGATTTGAATTGTAGATACAAGGGAGACAGTGGATATGTTCTTGTTGCCCGGTCCTTTTGCCACATTTGTAGGGAAAATATTGCTAAGGTCCTGGGCTGCCTGCCCTCGGGCGATTCAGCAAGCGATCTGGACTACAGGTCTGACAAAGCCCTGTCCAACTTCGGAGGCTCTGTCATTAGCAAACACAGCTGTCAAAGTCCCTTTAAGGCCCGAGTCTCCTTCAGATTGAGGCACAGCAATGTAAGAGCCAGGACAGGAGCCAGCTGTGAAGATTCCAATCCAGAAGACTGTCCACAAGAACCGACCAGGTTCCCACCCACTCCAGTAGACTTTTTTTCTCTGGATGCCTGTCCCTGCAGTCATGCTAAATCTTGGATAACTCGAATCTGATCAATGAATATCTGACACAGTGAAAGAAATAGTAATAGAAATAGCTAGTTTTTACTGAGCCCTTAACAGTTTCTGTAGACAGGTTCTAGGAGCTGTATGTGAATTAACTCATTTAAATCTCACAATTTCCCCACAATGTGGGTACGTTTATTACCCTAAGATAAGCAAACAGTGAGGTAATTAACAGATTTTAACTAGGTGGGGAAACACCGAGCCTCCTAACAGGTCCAAATGGAAGATCCTTCCACATATTCAGAACATTGGAGCTGGAAAGAAACTTAGAGACCAAGAGTTCAGGAACTTCATTGTTTTATATGAAGAAGGACTAAGTTCATCCTTAAACGAAAGAAAATGTGGCTGATACTTGGGGAGTGGGGAAAGCTGAGAGAGG
Organism: Tolypeutes matacus; assembly: GCA_026826555.1. Taxonomy (NCBI): domain Eukaryota; kingdom Metazoa; phylum Chordata; class Mammalia; order Cingulata; family Chlamyphoridae; genus Tolypeutes; species Tolypeutes matacus. Next base: position 5,462,539 of record JAKSZT010054308.1, read on the forward strand.
GGAAAAATAGGAGATTTTTGAGGTAGAGAGTCCTCCGCATGGTTCATACATGAATATCCTTCACCACTTTGAAGAGACCTGATGGTGGCTTCTATTTGTGAACCATCCATTAAGCACTCTTGGTCTGGTTCAGGCCCTTTCTCTTCAAACGGAAACTGAGGGCAGAGAGGTGCAATTCATTGCCAAGTCACACAGATGAGTAGTGTCAGAGTTGTCTCTAGACCCTGGATCCTGAGTCTTTCTAGCACATTGTGGTCCCTTTCACCCACACCCTGTTTTACAACACACAACTCTAAGTGGGTTCTGCCCCAGCTTTGCATTAACTGCCCCAACATAATAATCATATTCTGCTATGAGAGGCGGGGATGGAGGTAGGGGAGTGTGTCCAGGAACATTGGTGTAGATTTCTGGGACAGTGACCACCAAAACCACTTTTTTTTTTTTTTTTTTAAAGATTTATTTATTTTATTAATTTTACTTTGTATCCATTTTAATACCCCCACACACACCACCACCGTTTGCTGTTTTGTGTCCATTCGCTGAGCAATTCTCTGTGTCTGTTTTCTGCCCTCTCTTCTCCTTCTTCTCCTCCTCTCTTTACCGGGATTCAATCCTGGGGACCTCCAATGTGGGAGAGAGGCATTCTGCCACCTGTGCCACCTCAGTTCCTGGTTTTTCGGCGCATGTCGTCTTGGCTCTCCCCTGTGTCTCTCTCCTGTTATGTCATCAGCTTGCTGCGTGGCTCAGCGGGGCCTAGCACGCCCACGCATGGGGCCTGGAAGCATGTACACCTTCTATATATATATAGAAGAAAAAAATAATAATATATATATATATAATTTTTTTTTTTTTTTTACTGAGAGGTCCCTGGGATTGAACCCAGGTCCTTCCACATGGCAGATGGATGCCCAACCCTTTGAGCCACATACCACCCCCCAAAACCACTTTTGACTACCTTCTCTGTATATTACAGTCTTGCTTTTTCACTGCTTCCTCTAAGGGAATTGTATCAAGTGTTAACAGCTATCATATTGACATATTTCTTTACTGTGTGACCTTGAACAAGTTAGATAATCTCTTTGGATTCCAATTTGCTCATTTGAAAACTGGTGTGTTGGGAAAGTAAAACTCCTGCAACTTCTCTCTGTTCAGTTCTGTTCACTTCTCTCCTCCAATCAGCTCTCTCAGGTGGGTGGCCCACATGTGATTTGTGGAATACAAACCAAGCATTCTTTGTTTCAACAAAGTCTAGGACTACAAGGCCCAGAAAGTAGGATCTTCTCTGTAGCACTACTCCACCTCCATTCATGACTAAAAGCCAAAACAAAACAAAAAGCTCTTAGCAAACTAGAAATGAAAGAAAACTTCCTCAAGCTTATAAAGGATAGTTATGAATTACCTATAGATAACATACTAAGATTAGGAAAGAGTCATAGAAGTATATTCTCACCAGCTGTATTCTACATTGTATCATCTGTCCTAGCCAGTGTAATACGACAAGACAAAAATGATAAAAGGCATAAATTGTGGAAAAATGAAGAAGTAGAACTATATTAATTGAAAGCAGCATGGTTATGTTCATAGAAAATCTATGGCATCTAAAAAAATCTTAATAAGACTAGCAGTTGGCAGGACTGGAAAATTCAAGGTCAAAATACAAAGTCAGTTGTCTTTCAATAAACTAAGAACAAAAAAATGGAAAATGAAATTTCAAAACAATGTCATTTACATTAGCAACCAATTATACCAAATACCTAAGAATTAATGTACTTAAATACGTACAAAACATCTACACTGAAAACAGCAAAGCATTTCTAAGAGAAATTAAAGACCTAAATAAAGGGAGAGTTACACCATGTTCATGGATGTGCAGACTCAACAAGGTTAAGGTACCTGTTCTGTCCAAATTGACCCATAGATGCAATACAATCCCTTTGGAAAATTCAGCATGCTTTTTCAAACAAATTGAATAGCTAATTCTAAAATTCATATAAATGTAAAGGTCTAGAATAACCAAAACAAATTTTAAAAAAAGAAGAAAAATATGCAAGATCTTCAAATACCTGATTTTAAGACTTACCACAGTAATAAAGACAGGTAGTTGTATAAGGATGTACAAATAGATCAATTTTATACAAGAGAGAGAGCAGAATACATATATACAGTCAATTTTTTACCAAGGTGCAAAGAAAACGCAATAAGGAAAAGACTTGTTAACAAATAGTGCTATATCAACTGGATATCTGTACTTGACAATCAAATTGATACAATAATAATAATAATAATAGAAATGGATTGTAGATCCAAACTTAAAACACCAGTTCCATCAAGCTTCTAGAAGAAAACAGGGAAGTGGATGTGGCTCAAGTAGTTGGGCTCCTGTCTACCATATGGAGACGCCCCCACGTGTCGCAGGAGCTAGCGCGGCAAGATGATGCAACAAAGGGAGACAGGCAGACACAGAAAAACACACAGTGAATGGACACAGCAAGCACAAGCGGCAAGGGGGGGGTGGGGAATAAAGTAAAAAATATATAAATAAATAAATAAAACATAGGAATATAGCTTAGTGACCTAAGAGTAAGCAAAGATTTCTTAGGGCACAAAAAGTTTTAATCTTTAAAAAACTATTTGATAAATTGATCTTCATCAAAATTAAAATTTTCTGCTCACAACTAGACACCACTAGGGAAAAAGAGACAAGCCAGAAAAGAGGAAAATATTTGTATCTAGAGTATACAAAGAACTCCTACAAAACAATAGTAAAAGATGAGCAGCCCAATTAAAAATGGCAAAACCTTTGAACAGGCACTTCACTAAAGAAGATATATGAATAGCCAATAAGCACATGAAAAGGTGATTAACATCATTTGCTATCAGGAAAATGCAAATTAAAGCTGCAATGAAATACCACATCATATCTAGCAGAATGGCTAATTACAAAACTTGGCAACACCAAATGTTGGTGAGGATGTGGAGCAACTGGAACTTTCATATATTGTTAGTGATAGCATAAAATGGCACAATCACATTGAAGGACTGCTCATCAGTTTCTAAAGTTAAATATACATCTACACTGTGACCCAGAAATTCCTTTCCTAGATATTTTACCCTAACATATGTTCTCAAAAAGATTTGTACAAAAATGTTTATTATGGCTTCCTTCATAGTAGCCAAAAAGTTGAAACAACCCAATGGTCATCAACAGGTGGATGAATAAATAAATTTTAATATACTCATACAATGGTCAACTAAGCAGCAATTAAAAAACACAAATTATTGATACCTGCAAAAACATGGGTGATTCTCAAAAACGTTATGATAAATGAAACAAACCAGACATAAAAGAGAATACCCTTTGTGAAACAAGGAAATAAAGGCTTACTTCTCTTTAAAAAAAAAAAAAAAAAAAAAGAGAGAATACTTTGTGTGATTCTATTTACGTGATATCTAACATCTGGCAAAACTAATTTATAGCAGTAAAAATCAGAAAGTTTGGCCCAGGGTGGGTAATATGTACTGATCAGAAAGAGGCATAAGGGAACTTCTTGGAGTGATGGAAAAGTTTTATAGTAAGGGAGGATGTGTTACATACTAGATATAATTGTCAAAATACATCAAACTGGGGAAGCAGATGTGGCTCAAGTGATTGGGCTTCCACCTACCATATGGGAGGTCCTGGGTTCAGTTTCTCATGCCTCCTGAAGAAGGTGAGCTGGTACAGTGGGCATGTGCAGCAAGATGACTCAATAAAAGAGACACAAAGAGGAAAGACAATGAGAGACACAACAAATCAGGGAGCTGAGGTGCCTCAAGTGACTGAGCGCCTCTCTTCCTCATGGGATGTCCCAGGTTCGGTTCCCGGTGCCTCCTAAAGAGAAGATGACCAGACACAGACAGCACACAGCAAATGGACAGAGAGAGCAGACAGCAACCCCCAAAACAATGCGAGGGGGTGAATAAATTTTTTTAAAAATCTTAAAAAAAAAATACATCAAACTGAACACTTGAGATCTGTACAGTGTTCACTGTACATTGTTCGCTAATTAACCTTCAGTCTAGAACAGCTTTTATAGATTCACAATCACTAAGACAGAGTTGGGTTGATGCATTGAAGAAATGCCACAAATTAAAAAGTAATAAAAAAGAAATACAAACTAAGCACATGTGAATTTAGTATATGGTAAAGATATTATACTAATTGGGAAAAGATGCATTACTTAATCAGGTGGTGGATTCAGTACAGACTTACAAAAGAGTAAAATTAGATCCAAATCTTATAACTTACATCAGAAAAAAAAACAAATAAGGAAAAAATTATATTTATATCACCAAGTCTAATTTTGACATTTAATTTTGGCTTCCTTCAACAAAATCTAAATTGCTTTCAAACACAGACATTTGTTTTCTTGCTTACATGTTGGGGGGGGGGTGTCTGCTGAGCTAGCTCCAGGATGAGCTGGACTTGACTCAAGGATACAGACTGGGTTCAGGTCAGCTCTAGGTATTTCCTCATTCTCTTTGGATCAGAAGCTACAGGATGCTTTTCTCATGCTGCCCTTCTCATGGTGAATCAAAGGGCCAGTGTAAACACACAATGTCCTTCTAAGGCTTTGGCATAGACACTGGCACACTGTTACTTTATCCAGATTCCATTGGCCAAAACAAGTTACATGGCTTAGTCCAACAACAATGGGTGCGGAAATGCACACTACCCAGTCTAATGGGAGCTAAAGAAAAGTCACATGGCAAAAGCTGTGGATGCATAATTTTAATTTAGATCACGGTGAAGAATTGAGAGCAATGATCCAATCTACAACAAATATGAACAGACAATTAAAAATACAAATACAAATAGCACTAACCTGACTCATATTAAGAGAAATGTCAATTAAACCACACTGAAATTCTATGCTTCAAATTCACAAAGACAACCTGATCTTTTGCTGAAGCTGTAGAGAAAAGGGTATTCTCATAATTGCAACAAGCTCCGTGGACAGTATAACCTATTAAAATATCCAACATGCATTTTAGGATATACATTTACCTAACAATTTATCTTACGGATAGACTCACACATATCTGAGTTTAATTCCATAGCTGTTTACTCGTCATCTACTGTGTGCCAGGCATTGCTTGGATAATATTTCAGAGAATACATGCATTGATATATCAATGATGGGCACAGACAAAATCTTCTGCCCAAAATGAACTTACATCCTATCCGACATTTAATTAAATTCATTCACTTCATTATTGCTCGAAATAGGTAATATTTAGAAACAAGTTTTGTTTTTAAAGATTTATTTATTTATTTATTTCTCTCCCCCTATCCCCTCATTGTCTGTTTTCTGTGTCCATTTGCTGTGTGTTCTTCTGTGTCTGCTTGTCTTCTCTTTAGGTGGCACTGGGAACTGGTCCTGGGGCCTTCCAGAGTGGAAGAGAAGTGCTCAATCTCTTGCGCCACCTCAGCTCCCTGGTCTGCTGTGTCTCCTATTGTCTGTCCTCTGTGTCTCTTTGTGTTGTGTGATCTTGATGTGCCAGCACTCCATGCGGGCCAGCACTCCTGCACAGGCCAGCACTCCACGTGGGCCAGAACTCTGCACAGGCCAGCTCTCCATACAGGACAGCTTGCCTTCACCAGGAGGTCCCGGGAATAGAACCCTGGACCTCACATATGGTAGACAGGAGCCCAATCGCTTGAGCCACATCCGCTTCCCTAGAAACAATCTTAATGTCCATCAATAGGAGAAAGGCTACATAAATTACAGAATTTTATTCAACTATAAAATGGATGAGTAATTATTTAGGGACTGGTTTGTAATAATCTAGAGTTATTGCTTAGCAAAAACAGCAAGATACAGGACAATGTATATAGTACACTTCCATCTGTACAAAAATGGAGAAGAAGCAAACATATCTGTACTTATCTGTCTGATTATGCATGTATTCTCTGAAATATTATCCAAGCAATTTAGGTTGCATCCAAAAGATGAGAACTAAATAGCTAAGAAGGGCAGTATATTCCCTTTTATACATTTTGAATTTTGAATGATATGAATATGTAACCTAATAAAAAATAAATAAAATTTAAAAAATTGTTTAAAATATTGCATGACTAGAGACACACGTATTTCTAGAGCAACTTTAAGTTCTCGATAGCTGATAGGATAGTATAAGTTTGTTTCTGAAGATCTTGGCTCTACCTCCCTTAATAAGTCCAAAAGTTCATTAGAGTACAGTGCCCTCTGCTGACATAGACAAGCCTTGCTCTTTTCCCTTCATCCAGATGAATGTTACTCATGGGTGTTACTGACTTTGTCCCTGTTCCTAGGGCATCCACATTGTGCACACACAACTCCAGGGAGGCAGACCCATTGAGCACAATGTGAAGGGCACAGGACACAAGCTGCACAGAAGTACATGGTGTCCCTGAAGCCAACCCTTTTGTGCATGAGGAGAGAGAAGAGTGGTGAGTTGGGCAGAGTCCCTACCTGAACCCTCTGTCACATCCTTGGCTCCTTGGGTACGGATCTTCTGCAAGGCCTGGCGCTCCAACTCTCCGAACTAGACATGAGCATTTTGATGTATTATAATTTGCTTGTGATCGGCCTGCTTCTAGAGGCCTGTCAAAATATCCCAAGTTCTCTCTATAGAAATGATTTTGTGAATGTCCCTCCTGGAGAATAGTTGAATGAGTCATGGCCAATAACTTAGAGAAACGGACAGATTTTCATGTGAGTTCATTCAGCATTTATTGAGCATTTACTTGGTGCACTCAATTATACTGAGAGGTAGCAATTTAATGGAGATAAGGCCCTGCCCTGGAGATAGCTCCCTCTTTAATGGGCGACATAGCCACACAAGTAGAATATGTAGATCAGATGAAAAGGAGAAACAGTTCAAGCTCTGACTGTGTGCACTGAGACTGGAGAGCTGGAGGGACATCCCCACAGAAGCTGATTTTGAATGGAAGTTGAGGAGTCTCTTGGCTAAGAAGCTAACCTGTGCCCACTGATGAGATTTGAATAACTAGAATTTAGAGTGGAGTGACTGGACTGAAGTCTATTGAAGTGTAATCCCTCTTCAGAACCTGAATATGTCCCACTTCCCCTGCTGGATCACCCTTCTTCCTCCCACCTTCACTGAGCTAATTCTTACTCATCTTTTAGGCCTCAGCTTGAACCAAGACTTTGCTCACCTCCTGCCAGCATCCCACATGCAAATTAGGTTTAGGTCTCCATTTTACACTCTCAGCAAATTTTAACTTTCCTTTATAACTCAGTCAGTATTAAACAAGTATTTGTAGATTAAGCCCTTATGGTCCCTCATTGGACCATCACCCCCATGTCATCATATCTTTACATCACTATCAAAATGTAATTTTGCATAGCAAAGCATAATATTTTTTAACTAATGAATAAATGGCTGAATGAATGCAGTAGGGCTTAGTGCTTCTGACAAGTGAAGCCAAGGGGAGAAAGAAAAGACATGGTGAATTTACACGTATTTAATCTGTAGTGGTCTGCAGCAAGTAGGTGTCTTGAGTACTACGTGGCCGTTTTTACTGTCATTGGTGTCCTAGAAGGAGACAGGACATCTATAAAAGCAGCTAAGCACTATATTACTAAATTCTGTGCATTCCCAAGTTTACAGATAAAATAGAAACATTTTCAAATAAATGAAAGGTGAACGATTTTGTCATCAGCAGGCCCGAAATATAAAAAAATGTTAAGGGAAGCGGCTGTGGCTCAATTGGTCGGGCTCCTGTTTACCATGTGGGAGGCCCCGGGTTCGATTCCCAGGGCCTCCTGGTGAAGGCAAGCTGGCCCACTTGGCGCAGTGAGCTGACAACAGCCTGCGCGCGGCATGGTGAGCTGGCGCAGCAAGATGAAACAACAAAGGGAGACAAGCAGACACGGAAAAACGCAAAGCAAATGGACCAGCAAGCACAAGAAGCAAGGGGGGGGATGGATAAATAAATAAAAAATAAATCTTTAAAAAAATAATAATAATAAAAAATAAAAATAAAAAAATGTTAAAGGATACTCCTCAGTCTAAAGACAAATGATACCAGTTGGAAATTCAAATCTATAGGGAGAACTAAAGAGTTCTATAAATGGTAAATATTTGAGTAAATATATAAAATATTCATTTTAGTTCCACTAATTTATTTGAAAGATTTTATTTTTGAAGCAAAAGCAACAACATTATTTTATGGTGTTTATAATATATTTAGTAGTACAATATATTAAAATTCACAGAGATCAGGATAAGGTGGAGATGCCTATTGGAATCCCTTAGAGCAACCACTAAAGGAAAAGAAAAATTGTCTTGGTTTTCTGGCTGCTATGACAAATACCACACTATGGGTAGGCTTAACAACAGGAACTTATTGGCTTATGGTTTCAGAGTCTAGAAGGCTTGCTTCTGTCCCAGGTCAGTAGTCTTCTTGCTGGTCAGCAATCCTTGGGTTCCTTGGCTTTCCTGTCACATTGTGAATCCTCTCCTTTCTCTTCAGAGTTCTATTCCAGCTTCTCCCTGTGCTCTTCTCCTTTGTGTCCAATTTCCTATGCCAATCAGGACATCAGCTATATTGTATTAAGGCTTACCCTGTGTAGCAGTTTGATATTATTTATGAATTCCAAAAAAGATATTTGATCATGTCTGTAAATGGGTCTGTTCCTCTGAGTGTGACATCCTTTGACTGTATTAGATTCAGCTGAGATGTCTTTGATTAAATTATGTTAAGATTAGGGCTTTGATTAGACCGCATCATTAGGATGTGCAGGGTTGAATCCCCACCCATTTGGTGGGCTGATAAAACAGACTCTCACATGGAAGTAAACACACAGAAAAGAAGAACACAGAGGAAGAGAGACAGCTCCATAGACACGGCAGAAGCCCTGGGAAGACAGATGAGCCTGACAGTTTGCAGCTGATGAGAACAGAGCAGCTGAGAAGCCCTGAGAGATGAGCGTTACACCAGCCTACACCTGAGATCCAAAGAAGCTGGGACCACAGAGCCTTAAGAGGAAGAGGAAGGCTGAACCCTCACAGACATTGCCTGCCATCTTGCTCCAACATGTGGCAAATGACTTTGGGTAAGAAAGTACCTTTTATGGTACCTTGAGTTGGACTCTTTAGGGCCTTGTGGCTGTAAGCTTCCACCCCAAATAAATACCCTTTATAAAAGCCAACAGATTTCTGGTACTTTGCATCAGCACCCCTTTTGGCTGACTAATACACCCTCATTTTTAGTTTAGGCACAGTTTTAGAAATGGGTTCAGGGAAGCAGATATGGCTCAGGCGACTGGGCTCCCGTCTACCACATGGAAGGTCACTGGTTCAGATCCCAGTGCCTCATAAAAAAGACAGCAAGCTGGCGCAATGGGCAGGCGCAGCAAGCTGACACAACAAGAGACACAAGAAGGAAAAACATAATGAGAGTCAGCAAAGTAGGGAGCAGAGGTTCCTGGTGCCTCTTAAGGAAGACAGAGAGCTGATGTGACAGGAAGGTACGGCGAGCTGACGCAGCAAGATGACACAACAAAAGATGTGGGGAGGAAAAACATAATGGCAGACAGAACAAAGCAGGGAGCAGAGGTGGCTCAAGCAATTAGGCACTTCCCTCCCACATCAGAGGTCCCAGGTTCAGCTCCTGGTGCTTCCTAAAGAAACAAAGAAGACGAACAGACACAGAAAGTGCAAACAACAAGGGGGTGGGGAGAAATAAATAAATAAAATAAAATCTTAAAAAAAAAAAATGGGCTCATACTCACAGGACCTGGGATTAGAATCTGAACATGCCTTTTGTGGGGAACATGATTTAACCCCTAAGAAAGACATAAACAAAGATGGGAGAAATAGAATATTAAAAATACTTGATTAATGGGTAGAATTGTATATATGAGACCATTTTTCCTTGAAGCTGAACAAATGTAAGTTAATACTACACAATGTTAATATCAGACAAAAACAAAACAAAACTTTGTACTAAGTGAAGGAGACCAGATACAGAGTACTACATATTGTATGATTCTATTTATATAAAATGTAAATATAAATTAATTCATAAAGATGAAAGATTAGTTGTTACGTAGGTCTGAGGAAGGAATGCTAAGGGGTTTGGAGAATTTCTTTTGGAGTAATGAAATTGTTCTAGAATTTTTAGGATGATGAATGTACAACATCGTGATTATACTAAAAAGCCATTGATTATATACTTTGGATAGAATAGCCAGAAAGAGCAGCTACGTACAGTGGAGAAAGCATAGAGAGATTGAAAGGTGAGGAATTTTCTTGTTTGTTTCTTTATCTGTTTTTTTGTTTATTATTATTCATATTGAAATAATGAAAATGCTCTAATAATGATTGAAGTGATGAATGCACAACCATGTGATTATAGCAAATACTATTGATTGTACATCTTGGAGGAATTGTATGGTTTATTAAAATGTATTAATAAAACTGATTTAAAAAATACTTGATTAATCTAAAAGAAGGCAGAAAAAGATCACCAAAATAACAAGGAACATAGGAAACTAATAGAAAACCTAGAATACATAGATGTTAGACTTAAATCTAACCATACAAATAATTACAATAAATGTAAATTCACTGAATTCCAATTAAAAGGTTAATTATCAAAATGGATTTTTAAAAAGAAGACCTAACTACATGCATTTACAAGAGACACACTTTAAATATAAAATCACAGATAGGTTGAAAGTGAAAATGGAAAAAGTTATGCTATGTAAACTTTAATAATAGTAAAAAAAACTTCTATAGCTATACTAATATCAGGTAAATAAGATTTCAAAAACAAGGAGTCTTAAAAATAAAGAGGGGCATTAAGATGGTAAAAGAGTATTAAGTGTGTATATACTTAATAACAGAATTTCAAAATATGTAATCAAAAAAAGATAGAACTTAAGAGAAAAAGAAATAAATCTGCAACATAGTAGAAACTTGTAATAGTCTTTTCTCAAGAGTTAATATTAAAAAGAAGGAAAAAATCAATAAGGATATAGAAAAAGTAAATAATATTATTAGTTTATATCAGAGCACATGGGATATAGTCAAGATAAATCATATGTTGGACCATAAAATAAGTATCAATACTTCAAAGGATTTAAAACATACAAAGGAAATTCCTTGACCACAGTGGAATTAAATTAGAAACCAAGAGAAAAAATATAAATGGAAAATCCACAATATTTAGAAACTAAGTCCACACTTCCTAATAATCTATGGCTCAAAGTAGAAATCTCAAAGGGAATTAGAAAATAAAAAACAAAATATGTTAAAATTTGTGGAAAGCAGCTACTAAAGTGCTAAGAGAAAAATTCATAGCTTTAAATGTTTATAAACACCAAAGAGATCTATAATTCATTATTTAAGGGTAATGTGAGGACAATGGTAGAGATATTTGAGCTAAAGAATTTCAATTGTTATCAACTCATTTTTTAAGGTAAAGACAAAATATGTAACCTTTTTAAGGTTACAACACCAAATACGCGTAAGCCATTATATATCCTGCCATACCTACAAAACTGAATGGGAGCGAGTGTAAACTACAATGTAAACTATAGTCTATGCTTAGTGGCAATGCTCCAAAATGTGTTCATCAACTGCAATGAATGTACCACACTAATGAAAGAAGTTGTTAATGTGGGGAAAAGTGGGAGGTCTGGGGAGTGAGGCATATGGGAATCTCTTATATTTTTCATGTAACATTTTGTGTAATCTAAGTATCTTTTGAAAATAAATAAAAAATATATTAAATAAATAAATAAATAAATAAATAAATAAATAAATTTTTTAAAAGAAACAAAAGACCAATATGACATGATGGGAGGACAAGTTTGGAATGAAGACTAATTCTCAGTCTTATCCATTATCTTAATTATGGTTATAAGATAATAGCGAAGATTTCTAAATTCTCATTTCTTAGGAGAAATAGCTCACCCATTATTCCTACTTGATCTTTTTTTTTTTAAGTTTATAAATATACAAAAGAAAATAGCTTTATTTTATTAAAGTATATGGAATTTTTGCTCTTCTGTTATATCCTACTTGACCTTTCATGCCTTTGCATGAAGGTTATTACTTTTTAATTATCTATTTTCTGGTTCAGGCATTTCTATTTGATATACACAAAAGCAAAATCTTTATTTCACAGATATAAATATTGATCCACTTTTATAACATAAACTTTTTTTTTTGCATTTCTTTTTTTAAAAAAAATTTTTTCTAGGCTGCTGAAAGCAAATACCATTAAATGGTTTGGCTTGGACAATGGTAATTTATTCACTTATGGTTAGAGTCTGGGAAAATATCTAAATCAAGGCATCATCAAGGCGATGCTTTCTTCATGAAGAATGGCTGCCGGCAATGCCATGTGGCAAGGCACATGGCAGCATCTGCTTTTCTTCTGGGTTTCCTTGCTTTCAGCTTCTTGCTCCCATGGCTTTCTGTCTCTCTTTCTGTATTCATTCAATTTATAAAGGACTCCAGTAATAGGATTAATTCCCATCCTCAGTGAGGTGGGTCATACCTTAACTGAAGTAGTCTCATCAAAAGGTCCTGAGGGTCGGAGATCGGAGCTGCCCGGCGCCGAGGAGAAGCTCGGCCACGCTGGCAGGATGCCGCGCTAACTCCCGTCTGCGCCCCGGCGAAGATGATGCTCCTGAGGGGACCCAAGCTGTGGCGCCCGCGGCTGCTACCGACCCCTGGGACCCGGAGCTGTGTGCGACCGCTGCCGCCGACGACCCACCTTGCCATGCCTGCCCATTGCGCCAGCTCGCTGTCTTGCTCGTCTTCTCCAGGATGCACCAGGAACCGAACCCAGGACCTCCCGTGTGGTGATGAGACTGACACTCAGAGAGATGAGGATAAACAACTTGCTCAAGGAGCCGGAACTTCAACATTTTTCTCGCTTAAGCTGTAATAAATCTTACAAGTTTGAAAAAAGAAAAAAAAAAAAAAAAAAAAAAGGTCCTACTTACAATGGGTTTGCACCCACAGGAATGGATTCGATGTAAGAACATCTTTTTCTGGGGTACATACAGCGTCAAACCACCACATATTGCCTAACTCAAGATCCTGAAGATGCTTCAAATAAGGACTTTATGGCTGGCAGTTTTTCTCTTTCAGTACTTTAAATATATCATAACACTGCCTTCTTGCCTCCATGGTTTCTGATGAAAAATCGACATTTAGTCTTATTGAGGATCCCTTGCATGTGACAAATTGTTTTTCTCTTACTGCTTTCAGAATTCTCTTTTTATCTTTGGCATTTGACTTTCTGATTAGTATGGGTCTCAGAATAGGTCTATTAGAGTTTATTCTGTTTGGAGTACATTGCAATTCTCAGATATGTATATTTATGTCTTTCATAAGAGTTGGGAAATTTTCAGCCATTATTTCCTCAAGTATTTTTTTTTTTGCCCCTTTCCCTTCTCTTCCCCTCTGGGTGTATGTTTGCATATTTCATGCTGTCACTCAAGTCCCTTAGACATTGCTCAATTTTTTTCTATTCTTTTTTCTATATGTTCTTCTGACTGTATGATTTTGATTGTCCAGTATTCTAGTTCTCTGATTCTTTCTTCTTCCTGTTCAAATCTGCTACTGTATACCTCTAGAGTTTTTTTTAAATCTCCATTATTGTGCCTTTAATCCCATAATTTCTGTTACGTTTCTTTTTAAATCTTCTAAATCTTCTTTTTGCTCACACAGCATCTTCTTAATATCCTTTAGCCCCACCATTAGTTTATTTCTGTCTATAATTTCCTCATCTCCTTAAGCTGATTTAGGAGATTTGTTTGAACTTCTTTGATTAGTTGTTCTAAAGTCTTTACCTTTAAAGTTTTAATTTGTTCCTTTGACTGAACCATATCTTCCCATTTCTTAGTATGGTTTGTAATTTTTTGCAGATGTCTGGGCAACTGGTTATTTTGATGTGCTAACTCTGAAGGTCAGTTTTTCTCTTTTGCCCAGGTTTTAATGTAAATTACCTATGTCTTGGTTCTTCTTCAATGCTTGGTCCAACTTATACTGGACCTTTAGAGTAGGCTGTGTTTAACTGTTCATATATTCTAAGATCTTCTGCACCTGATTCTTGCCATAGGTATGCAGTGCAATCTTTAAATTGGCCCTTTTATGTGCAATTGTTTCACCTCCAAAAGAAATCTACCTTTCTTCTGTTCTTTCTCCAGGAATTCTGATCTGTTCTCTTTGTTTTTGTGCATAATTTTCTCCCCAGATCCTATGCTTTGTTTAACTTCTCTCTCTCATTCAGTGCCCGCTTTTTCACTACACTTTTCAGTTCCCTTCCAAATGAACTTGGTAATTGCCTTTTCTATATCTGTAAAGTAGGCTGTTGGAATTTTGATTGGTATTGCATTGAATCTATAAATAAGTTTGGGTAGGACTGATATCTTTACGATATTTAGTCTTCCAAACCATGAACATGGAATGTCTTTCCATTTGTTTAGGTCTTCATTGATTTCTTTAGCATTGTTTTGTAGTTTTCTGCATATAGGCCCTATATTTCCTTGGTTAAATTGATTCCTAGGTATTTGAGTCTTTTTGTTGCTCTTGTAAATTGACTGTTTTCCTGACTTCCTCCTCAAATTGTTCAATACTAGTATACAGAAACATTACTTATTTTTGCATGTTGATCTCATATCCTTCCATTTTGCTGAACTAAGTTATTAGCTCAAGTAGCTTTGTCATAGACATTTCAGAATCTTCTAAATATAGAGTCATGTCATCCACAAATAGTGATAGTTTTACTTCCTTTTTTCCTATTTTGATGCCTTCTATGTTTTTTGTCTTGTCTAATTGCTCTAGCTAGAACTTCTAGCACAATGTGGAATTACAATGGTGACAGTGGACATGGTTGTCTTGTTCCTGGTCTTAAAGGGAAAGCTTTCAACCTTTCCCCATTGAGTACAATGTTGGCTGTGGGTTTCTCATATATGCCTTTTATCATATTGAGGAATTTTCCTTCTATTCCTATCTTTCAAAGTGTTTTTATCAAGAAAGGATGCTGGATTTTGTCAAATGCCTTTTCTGCATCTATTGAAATTACTGTGTGGTTTTTTCCTTCAATTTGTTAATGTGGTGAATTACATTGATTGATTTTCTAATGTTGAACCACCCTTTCATACTAGGAAATTCCCAATAGGTTGTGAAGTATAAGTCTTTTGATATGCTGCTTTGGATCCTATGCAAGTATTTTGTTGATAAGTTTTGCATCTATGTTCATTAGAGAGTTTGGTCTGTCATTTTCTTCTTGTAGTGTCTTTATCTGGCTTTGGTATTAGGGTGATGTTGGCTTCATAAAATGTGTTGGGTAATTTTCCCTCCTCTTCAATTTTTTGGACAAGTTTAAACAGGATTGGTGTTAATTCTTCTTGAAATGCTTGGTAGAATTCACCTGTGAAGCTAACTGGTCCTGGACTTTTCTTTGCTGGGAGATTTTTGATTACTGATTCAATCTCTTTAAATATGATTGGTTTGTTAAGTTCTTGTATTTCTTGTAGCATCAGTGTAAGTTGTTTGTGCATTTCTAAGAATTTATCCATTTCATCTAGGTTGTCTAGTTTATTGGCATACAGTTTCTCATAATATCCTCTTATGATCCTTTTTATTTCTGTGGGGCAGTCATAACTTTGCCCCTTTCATTTCTGATTGTATTTATTTCCATCTTCTCTCCTTTTTTTTTTTTTTTTTTGTTAGTCTAGCTAAGGGGTTGTCAAAAAAATTTTTTTAAATATGGAACACTTCACGAATTTGTGTGTCATCCTTGCTCAAGGGCCATGCTAATCTTCTCTGTATCATTCCCATTTTAGTATATGTGCTGCCAAAGCAAGCACTAGGGGTTTGTCAATTTTACTGGTCTTCGCAAAGAACCAGCTTTTGGTTTTACTGATTTTCTCTATTGTTTTTTTTTTTTTTTTTTTTTTAAAGATTTTATTTATTTTTTCATTTATCCCCCCCTTGCTGCTTGTGCTCGCTGGGTCAGCTAACCACGCCGTGCGGGCGGGCTTGCCTTCACCAGGGGGCCCTGGGAACCGAACCCGGGGCCTCCCATATGGTAAACGGGAGCCCTACTGATTGAGCCACAGCCGCTTCCCTCTATTGTTTTTTTGTTCTCAATTTCATTTATTTCTGCTCGAATCTTTATTATTTCTTTTCTTCTCCTTGCTTTGGGAATGGTTTGCTGTTCTTTTTCTGGTTTCTCCAGTTCTTTAGTTAGTTCTTTGATTTTAGCTCTTTCTTCTTTTTTAATGTAGGCATTTAGGGCTATAAATTTCCCTCTCAGCACTGCCTTTCTGTATCCCGTAAGTTTTGATATGTTATGTTCTCATTTTCACTCGTCTAGAGATATACTAATTTCTCTTGCAATTTCTTCTTTGACCCACTGATTGTCTGAGTGTGTTGTCTAGCTTCCACACATTTGTGAATTTACCTCTTTCCTGTCTATTATTCATTTCCAGTTTCATTCCATTATGATATGAGAAGGTGCTTTGTATAATTTCAATCTTTTATATTTATTGAGAGCTGCATTGTGATCTAACATGTGGTCTATCCTGGAGAAAGATCCATGGGCTCTTAAGAAGAATGTATAATCGGCTAAGTTTGAGTACAATGTTCTGTACATGTCTGTTAAGTCTAGCTCATTTATCATATTGTTCAAGTTCTCTGTTTCCTTGTTGATCTTCTGTCTAGTTGTTCTATCTAGTGGTGTGAGTGTGGTGTTGAAGTGTCCAACTATTGTAGAGATGTCTATTTCTCCCTTCAGTTTTGCCAGAGTTTGCCTTATGTATGTTGGGGCACCCTTGTTAGATGCATAGATATTTATGACTGTTATTTCTTCCTGGTGGATTGTCCCTTTTATTAATATATAATGGCTTTCTGTATCTCATAATTTTTTGCATTTAAAGTCTGTTTTGTCCAATATTAGTATAGCTACATTTGCTCTTTTTTGGTTTCTATTTGTATGGAGTTACTTTTTTCAACCTTTCACTTTCAGCCAATTTGTATCCCTGGGTCTAAGGTGTGTCTCTTATAAGCAACATATAGATGGCTTATGTTTGTTTGGTTTTTAAATTTATTTGTATGCATTCTGCCAGCCTATATCTTTTGATTGGGGAGTTTAATCCATTCACATTCAATGATATTTCTTTAAATGAGTTATTTATTTCCACTATTTTATCTTTGGTTTTCATATGTCATATCTTATTTCATCTATCTTTTTACTCTTTGGTTACCCTTTCTCCTGTTCTTTCTTCAATTCTCTCCCTCCAAGCTTCTCTCTCCTGTCTTTTTCTTTCAGGCTGTAAGGTTTCCTTAGTATTTCTTGCAAAGGTGGATTCTTTTTTTATGAACTCTTCTAGTTTCTGTTTGTTTGTGAATGTTTTAAACTCACTTTCATATTTGAAGGACAATTTTGCTGGATAAAGAATTCTCTGCTGGCAGTTTTCCTCTTTCAGTATTGTAATTGTATAATATCACTGTCTTCTTGCCTACATGGTTTTTGATGATAAATCTGCACTAAGTCTTACTGGGTGTCCCTTGTATGTGATGGTTTGCTTCTCCCTTGCTGCCCTCAGAATTTTCTCTTTATCTTTGAAATTCTGAGTAGTATGTGTCTTGGAGTTGGTCCATTTGTATTTGGTCTCATTGGGGTACACTGTACTTCTTAGACATGTAAGTTCATTTATTTCATGAGAGTTGGGAAATTTTCAGCTATTATTTCCTCAAATACTCGTTCTGCTCCTTTTCCCTTCTCTTCTCCTTCTAGAACTCCATGGCACATGTGTTGCTGTGTTTCATGTTATCATTCAACTCCCTGAGCCCCTGTTCTATTTTTCCCATTCTTTTCTCTCTTTGTTCTTTTTTCTCTTCATTTTCAGCTCTTCTGTCTTCTGTATCACTTATTCTTTCTTCTATCATTTTAAGTCTGCTGTTGTTTGCCTCTAATGTGTGTGTGTGTTTTTTTTTAGCTCATTCCCATGAGCTCTATTACATTTTTATTCAGGATTTTCAAATTTTTCTTTGTGCTTACTCATTGTCTTCTTAATGTTCTTTATCTCTTTAGCCATATTATCTTTCAACTCATAAATTTGATTTTGGAAATTTGTGTGCATCTCATTGATTAGTTGTCTCAAATCCTGCATCTTTTCTGGGGCTTTGATATATTCCTTTTCTTTTGCCATTTCTTTCATTTTCTTAGTATGGCTTGTAATTTTTTGCTGATGTCTAAGTATCTGATCAGGGTGGTGAGTTTACTCAGATGCTCAGTTTCTCTCTCTCTTTCATAGGGTTTTAGTGGCAGGAGGTTGTGTGTTATTACTCTTCTTTGATTCTTGTTTCAACCTGTTCTGGGTCTTTAGGATTGTCCCTGTTAGTTGCTCAAATCTGGGCCTTGGACCTAATAATGGGTTGCAGACCTGCTTCCTAGGTCCTTGGGGAGGGAGGCTGTAAAGGCCAAGAAAAAGCCTCTTGCTTATTTACTTTTAATTTCCTCACATGCACTTCTTTGGTCTGCCAGAAGATGGCGCACTTTGGCAGCTCTCTCAGTTCAGTGCTTGGTTGGAGTATGTTTGCTGCAACACAGACTGGATCAGTGTGATAGAAGATCCTGCCTAGAGACTAAGTGCCTCATAATTCAAACTTCCTCAGAGGCAGTTCTCCAACCATTGCTGGTAGCCTCCTCCTTTCTTCCAGGTAGGAGGTAATTCCATTCCCCTCTGCATCCTCAACAACCAGTCCTGGTCAGAAGAGAAGGAGATTGAGAGGGTCAGATCTCTTTAGTCTCTTGCCGGCTCCCAAGGCACCCAATAGTGCAGCCCCACCCAGCCTGGAAAGGCTCAAGGGACACAGCAGACCAAATTTGTGGGTCAAAGGCTGAGTCAGCCTTAGGCTGTGTCCCTGTCTCTCCCCTTTCCTGGGGAGGTGGATCCCTGGGCCCCCCTTTGTCTGTAGCTGCCAGCCCCAAGGCCTGATAATTCAAAAGAGTCTATCATGTGGGGAAGGGTGCAAGCATTTGCAGCTGCGGCTTTTAACTAACAGTTTTGCCGTCAGGATTCTTTTCCTTTTCCCCTCTCTAGCCTTCCCCTGGTGTCCTAAACCCTAGAAGATTTTTACTGGGTCATTTCTGACTACTCAATCTATTCTTAATGAATACTTGGCTTCTCTTAAACATCTGGAGGTTCATGAGGACAAAAAGAACTTTCCCAGTCTCCTAGCATTTCTGCACAAATCGTCTGTCACTTATTTTTCTGAACATTAGTGCAGAACTTATTTTTCAATACTACACTCACACACAAATCATATATAACATTTTTATGTGAGCGAAGAGATTTTACTAATATTAGGGTAAGGAAAATATGAGTGATAATTACATCATTCCCACCCACATCAAATAGAAAAATAAAAACTCATTGTACCTTTGGGTTCTCCCTAATGTCCTCCTTTATTCTGACAAAATAAACTTTGACCTTTCTCCTGCCTCAGGTAGGTAGATAGATGATGATAGATAGATAGATAGATAGATAGATAGATAGATAGATAGATAGATA